>JAPSGF010000046.1:1900938-2072276 GCA_035772895.1 Perdix hodgsoniae | reverse complement strand
GCGCGCCCCCCACCCCGCGCGGCTCTGCGCGGCGCGGAGCCGGCGCTGATGCCGCCGCCGTGTTGTTGTTCCCCGCAGTGGGTCGGCGCCCCGTGCGGCTCGCACGGCCCCTACGTCTTCTACCGGGCGTTCCGCTTCCAGCGCCGCGGCGGCGGCCGGGCGCGGGTCCTCTCCCTCGGCGACTTCTTCTTCGTGCGGTGCCGCGCGGAGGAGCCCGCCTGCATCGCGGAGCTGCAGCTGCTCTGGGAGGAGCGCACCAGCCGGCAACTTCTCTCCAGCGCCAAACTTTACTTTCTCCCCGAGGACACCCCGCAGGGCCGGACCAGCGACCACGGCGAGGTGGGAACCGCGGCGCCGGCCCCGGCCCACCTGCGTGCGGGGCTGCGTGCGGGGCGGCGGGACGGGACGGGACGGGACGGGACGGGGGGCGGCGGGGGGCGCGGTGCCCGGGGCTGCGCGTGTGCGGGAGGTGGGGGGGGGCGCGCGGCTGTCACGCACCGCGCGGTGGAAGCGCCCCGGGATGGGTCCCTGCGGGGCGGTGCGGGAGCGCCCGGCGTGCGGCTGTACGCGTTGGTACGTGCGAACGCCGCCGGTGCCGCGCGGCGCGTGCCGCCGGGCTCGGGCGGGTGGCACCCGCGTCGCTCAGCCCCGCGCGGACGGTTCCGGGCGGACCCGCGTCCCGCGATCTCGGGGACGCGCCGGACGCGGAGAGGGGCAGAAACTTCGCGCGGCGCCGTCCCGGCTCCGCGCCCCCGTCCGCGAGCGGAGCGCTGCGGCGGGGCCGGGCCGGGCCTGGAGGGGGCAACCGAGCGCCCCGCGAGCCGCCGCGCTCCCCGCGTCCGTGCGTACGGAGACGGCCGCTGCCCCGCCGTGTGACAGCCCCGAGCGGGCCGTGCGGGCGGAGGGTGCGGGTTGGTGGGGGGGAGATGTGCGCTGCCCTGGGGTCACGGGGAGGCGCGGGGCCGCTGCCGCTCGGGAACGTCCGATGGCACCGCTCGCCGGAGCCCGTCAGCGATGCGCGGACGTAGAGGCCGCTTTCGTTGCACCGGATTTAAGCGCAGCCCCCGGCTCCGCCGGCACCGGGCACGGCCCCAGAGCGGGGCCGTACGAGCCGCGTAGCCAAGGTGCCACCGCGATGCCCGTCCCACCGCGGAGTGACCTGCGGAGGGCTCAGCTGCCGCGGTGGGAACTTCGCCGCTGCTTTAAGGCTCGGGGCCGGGAGCTGCCCGGTGATGCTCGGGGTCGGGGTCCCGCCCGGGGCCCACAGTGCGGGGATGGAGCTGTACCCCCGGCCCACGGCCCCCTGCCTCCGCGGGCAGAGAGGGGCCGCAGAGGCATGGACCCCGGCAGAAGGGATTCCAGGGCGAATCGCCCGTCACGTTTTGTGTTGTCGTGCTGTAAAGCTGTTGCCATTCATTAGGCAGGGCTGAAAATACATATTGAAGCCGGCTCTCATCAAATCCAGGGCGGCGTTGGCTGCGAGGCACAGTTCCTAAAAAGCCCCAGCCGGCGCTGGCCCGGTGCATTCGGTGCCATGTGACGCTCTGCGTCGCCCCGCACCGTCACCGCCGCTGCCCCCGCCCCGCTGGGCCGCCCGCGGGAGCCCGCCCGGCGCCCATTCATCAGGGCCCGAGTTTACTACGAGCTCGTGTTGGTCTCAGCTGCGCTCCCAAACCGGGCTCTGATGCAATGCTTTTCGCCTTGCGAATAATCCTTACTCATGCAAGTAATTTACATGAGCAAGCATTGCTCATGCGGAGGAGAAGAGAGAGCTGGTTTCCTGTAATTATTTCCCTCGCAGTATTTTGCATTTTCAGACTAATTGGGGGAAAAAAAAACAGAAGTCACTCCGTGCGTGCATGCCATCTAGAACTGCCGGAGAGATTCTCCCAGGGAGCAGAGGTGCTGCAGGTTCATCCTCAGCCCCCTCCCTGTGGTGAGGGGCTCAGCAGGACTGCATGGGTGGGAGCTGCCCGGTCCCAGCGTCTGCCCTGCGCCTGTCCCCGTCAGCACGGCAGTGATGGCATTGCTCAGACATGGCTCACGGCCATTAAAGGGTGCCCTGAAATCATGCTCATAGCGCCAGCCCATGCTGTACACTCGCTTGGATTAATTCAGCTTTGAAAAATCAGGCACACCGTCATAGCGGTGCTGGAGAAATGGTATTTGTCATGGAATACTGCGGGTTTGGTAACTGCACATCCACTGTGCATATTTTCACCTCTCACCACCAGCAGTGTATGCCGGCAGGGAAAGAGTGCAGCAGTGTCAGGAGGAGCACATGTTGCTCGCCATTAGCCACAGCTGGGTGCGATGGGCCGCTCCAGGTAGAGCCCTCCCAGCACATTTCTGTGTTCCTCCCTTCATTTCCCAGTTTGGGCTGTGGAAACTCTGCTCCCTGAAGTGGCTGTTCCCAGTCCGATCTGTGGCACTGAACATTAAACTCTTGTCTTCAGAGAGTAATGGGCCTCACATGGTACACCCTCAAGCGTGCTGAGATAGTGCACAGGCTGGAAAATAAAAATGTTCTAATTGTGTCTTTTAAATAAGCATAGGAGTGAATTAATTAGACTATATTTTGTCTTTAGTTGCTTAGTTACACAATAGTATTCCTAAGCACAAGTAAGATAAATCGGCTCTTTTTGTGCCGCTTGTCCCTTAATCATAATTACTGTATTGCTCAAGAGAGCCACACATACATACATTCTGCATTTTTAATAATATTGCAGCAGTATGCCTACAATATAGAAGTACCCTCTGATTCACGCACCCTACGCTCTGTGCAGGAAGAAGTTCTGCTGTTATGGGAGCAATATTTGCATCAGTTGCTCAGAGATGCAGTTCTGGGAAATACATAATTGAAATATTCTTGCAGTGCTTGTTCTGGCCCTTTCATTCGCATTCAAAATAACAATGCCTTAAGTCTCAGAACAGTCATCCACTCTTGATTTAAGAGCTTTTTGCTTTGTGTGTGTGTGTGTGTGTGTGGGTTCACGCCCAGATTTAACCCTGCTGAGGCAGGATGCGTGTGTGATGTGTGGCATCACACCAAGTTGAGCTTTTTATTTGTAGCTAAAAAGAAGTCAGGAGGTCAGATGAACATCGGCATTTGATGGCATTAATCCAGTGACCTTAGTGCTTGGCAGGCGTCCATGTTTCTACGTGAAGGTGCCAGGGTTATGCAGATAATAAAATAGTTTGTTTTCATTTACTAGATATTCTAATTTTCCTTTGCAAAGTGCAGCCTGAGTTTCGGGGGCTGAGGAGTGCTCCTGGGGGCCGAAACTTTGATTTCTGTCAGAGTTGTTGAGCGTAAGCTGCTAATGATGGGCAGATTGATACAGATATGGAACAATGGAAGATTCTGGCAAGAAACCCACTAGACATGCTCAGTGGATGTATGTGAAAATTGGCTCCATTGTTCTGCTGCATGAAAAGCAAGTAAATTATTTACAGATATTTGCTAATTAAAGCACATATTGTTTTACCAGTACAATAGAACACAATATAACAAAAGACAAAAGAATAAGCTTGCATAATTTAAACCTGCTAATGCAATGTACTCCCTGTTAAGAAAAATATAATTATGTAATCTACAAGGAAAGCTCTTCGTACTGTAACTGTAGTAGGCAAAATTAGGAATGAATTGCTTGTCAACTTGCCTGAAGTGAAACAACTCTTCGAGGTCCGCGAGCTATCTGATGGGAAAACATTTTGACTGAAGCCTATTCTCTCTTTGGTCAGGACTTCTATCTGCAGTGACAGATATAAATTCAATTTGAACCTCTGCTCAGGAGCAGCGGGAGGGAAGAAAAAGAAATAGAGGAGGAGGCAGGCAGTGGAAATGCTGGGTCTGGCTGCTAGCAGCCATCGCCCTGAGGACTCCATCACCACCTGGTTCCTGGACCAGGTGGACCAGAACCCCACAGCACATCCCACTGTGGTGCAGTGTGCCCTACCCCAGGACACTCTGCAGATCTCACTTTGGAAGTACTGAGCTGCATGGACACAGAGGGGATTGCAGCTTGTGGGGCTTCAGCTGAGCCCTCTGTTTTGATCTCTTCTGTTTGGTCTTGGACACCAGTGGGTAGGACCCAGCATTCATCATCAGTGGGATCTTCAGGCAGCCTTGTAGGGCTGCACACAGTTTGGGGAAACAGTGCACGAGGCTGGAGAAATACCTGTCACCTGTGTTTAACGAGATCATTACAGCCCTTTAAAGTAATTAGCAAAAGATTAATAGACAAGAGGTTCTGCTTTGGCCTCTTCCAAATTCTCCTATGTGTGAGGCGGATTCCTGGATCATGCACGTCTCCCTTTTCTGGCTCTCCCTGGGGTCTGTGGGTGCAGAGTGCTTGCTGGTCACCGTGGGTCCCTGCACACCAGCACCTCCAGAGGTGCCAGCCCCACATCTGGCAGGACACTTCCATCTAGCCTAGGCATGGGGATACGTTACTGTTTGAGGCACTCGGATCAGGGAAAGGGGAAAGGAAAGTGTATCCTGCCCAGGCAACACATGGGATCTTCCCATGCACCTTTCTGTGACTCAGTGATCCCATCTGTGGAATACGAGTAACCATTTATACCTGGCAGAAAGCATGGTGCCAGGACCCTGGGGCAAGCAGTGGTGTTGTGTGAGTTACATGAAGGATGTTTTCACCTAAATTATGGAAAACTTAAAAAAAACAAAAACTAAAACTAAAACAAAACAAAAAAAACCCTGAACTAATAAGGGGCCATTATGTCCCAGTGAAATACACAGTTTTATTTATCTGCAGTGAACGCAGCCCGTAAGAGTCACACTGTATTTTTTTTGCTCCTGTGGACGAATGTGTTTTCATCAGCAATGTACTGGGTTGTAAAATATGCATCCCCAGCTATCTGCTGTGCTAAAGGTTTCTGTAAAAAGGCTGAAGATGTTTTCCAAAGCAAATCATACTGATCAGATAAATGACATGCGGTGTCTCCTGTAATTATTGGCAAGAGTTTTTACAGTGCGTCTCCCTTTTCTCTCCAGGCCACGTATTTGATGTTAGGAGACAGCCAAGCAGGTGTTCGAATCGCTCTTGCCCTCCAGAATTCCTTAAATGACCTCTGGAAGCGCTGGAGTGAAAACAGTCTCAGCACGTCAAAATTTTGAGATATCTCAGTTGCCGTAATTCTTTTAAGGCTGCTTTGGTGTCTCTAAAATACAAATCTTGACTCATTATTGGAAGTGAGTGAGAAGTTGTGGTGTAGCATATGCGGGTGTGGGGTCGAGATGTGCAACCCCCCTGCAGTGCCCTGTGACTCCCTGCCTTGTAAGAGTTAATATTTCTTCTAAAAAATAATTATCCGCTTTAAGCTCTTCTAACTACCTGACCTCTTTCATTGAATGTAAGTATTCCAGCCATCTGCTGAGTCAGGCAATACAGCGGTCTGTGCTTGCAGGAGGCCGTGATGGTTGCTTAGACAACAGTGACATAATATTTAAGCATAACTGCTCTCAAGAAGATACTGTCCCTTTCTCCCTGTATTTCTTCTCTGAAAATGTCGATCTGATTGCGTCGTTCAGGAACAAGGGAAGGATGAGGAGGGTTTGCATTAGCACCTTTTCTTAACCATCACTCCATTTTCCACTTGAGAAGTGGAAGTATTCTGCTTTGCTCAGGAGCCCTGTAAGATATGCTGCAATGGCAGGCTGACTAGATGCTTGCTTTTATGGAAACAGAGGGAAAAGTGCCTATTTCTGTAGTCAGTATTAATTTCATAATTAAAAAACTATGTGGCTAGGAACGGGGTTCCCATTGGCCACCAGTGTCTCTAAAGGGCACCCGAGATAAGTCCCACTCCCGAGTCGAGCTGGAATCACCACTCGCCATTTCCTCTAGTAAACCTCATTTTGGTGTAGCAGGAAAAAAGTGCAATTAAAGACTTTCCAGGCAATGGAGGCCTCACAAACATATCACTTCAGAGCACAGCTAATACATGAGTTGATTTTTGTTTATATATATATATATATATATATATATATATATGCAGTGGATGCGACGTGGGTGGTTTTTCATGTTTACACAGAGATATAATTATGAATGACATGAAGGCTATACAGCAGATTTCTTTAATCTTCTAAAGGTTTGTTAGTCATGTGTCACCGCGTACCTGGTTTTTATTTATTCAACATCTGTATGCCTTTGTCATCTCATTGGAAGAGTTCCTCTAGACAGGCTGCAGAGGTGGGTGCGCGACTGTTCGAGTCAGATGGTGAGGAAGGGACACGGCTGGGTGAGCTGCGTGCCATTCCCAGTTCAGGTCTGAACACAGCACTCAGGAGGGCTGCTTAATGGATGTGGAAGGGTGGCAAGATGTGTAGACACAGCAAGGGGTTGCAGCAGTGAGTGACCTCTGTTGTGGCAGGTAATCTCTTGTGTTAGCCAAGCACCTGGGGAAAATGGCCTGCCCTGGAGCTGCCTGGGCCTCACACGAGCAGGAGGACCACGCCAGTGGCTTCAGCATCAGGAGCAGCTCAGTTAGGGGTTCTGAAGTGGGCGATCTGTAGCCTCACAGTGGGGCGCAGGCTGCCATTACAGACTCCTGAGGCCTGGCCACAAGACCTGAGGCCAGCTGCTCCTCCCGGATGTTCCTGCCCGCTTGGGACCCCAGGCTTGGAGCTGCCACAGACAGGGCCCTGCCGTCCTTGTGGACGTGGCTGTGGCAAGGTGACGGGGCAGCCTGTCCTGCAGCCTTGCTGTGAGCCCTTCATGCTGTGCGCAGGCACCCAGCGCCATTTTGTGAAGGGCGACCACCCCGCACCCTTCAGCACTGGACTTCTTTTCTCTCCTCTTTATTTGCCCCCCGTGTACCCATCATGTGCATGTGTGTGAAGGTTGTATTCTCAAAAACAAGTTTATTCATTGATGATGTAATAGTGATTGTACTTTTCTTTTGGTTAATAAATTGTCTGCTCAGCTTACTTTGTATGCCAGCCAGTATTAGTCATACCAGTTCTTGGAAAGGATATGAAGAAACTAGTAATTGAAATCATAATCATTCGATCACGAGAGCTATTTGGAAAATAATATTTTAACCAAAAACATGTCTGATCTCCAAGTCAGGCTTTTATTAAAAGTGCTGCTACGTAGATGCCTCTGGTGTTGAGTGTTCAGCATGGTGCAGTGGCCGTACGCAACATCCTGAAGGAGGGCTTATCCACAGGCTGCCTGGACCGTCTGCAGGCAGGCTAAGATAGATACATTTGTATGTTTTTCATCCTGACATTTACTAGTCACCATGTAATAACTATAAAATACACAGCAACTACAGCTTTTTTTTTTTTTTCTTCTTAATTTCAAGGGAATGGTGTAATGAAATTGGGTGAAACCATCCATTGAAATTGTACTTTGTAGTACACAACGCTTGTTTACAAAGTATTGACGTCTGTCATAAACAGAGATTTAAAACATCACCGCTATTGTTTGTTGTTCAGGGGAAGCTCTTATGCTGTGCAGTGATAAAAGGGAAAGATTTTATTACAAGCTTGTTTAGCATGCCTTTCGTTTCTGACCAAATACATGTTATTGCACTAACAGTAATGAAGGCGCCTGCTTATGAAGGAATCTGGTATTATATGAGGGAAAGTGGAATATCAGGTCTGCTTTTTTAAGAGATCCTTCGTGTTTTGCTTTGTGTTGTGTCTAACTTATCACAATACAGCTTTTTTTGTTCTTCCTTTTATTTTTTTTATATTTTTATTTTTCTATTGAACAGTATTTTATTTCCTGAGGAATTTGTTCAGTGGGGAAAAATAAACATACACACACACACAAAGAGAATCAATCGTGCTTTTCTCTTTGTTTAATAACTGAAATAATTTCTCTCCCCTTATCAAATACTTCTGCTTATTTGGGGGAAAATTGGATTCTGGTTTATTTATTTCAAGAACCTGTAACCTTACTTTGCAGTAGAAATGTACAGAGTGCAAGGTGTGGTGGGCAGCCAGCTCTCATTACAACATAAATTATTTCTGCTATTTTAACTACAAAAATCTGGAGTGTATCTTCCTGGATATTTATGTATGTATGTTTGTTTATTTTTTGAGGCTTTCTGGAGCCCGTGCTTACTACAGTCAGCTTTAAAACATTCTGCTTATTCATCGCGACTGAGAGGAGTTGATTGTTTCCTGGAAGGATAAAATTCAGCAATTAGAGCTGTTTAATTCAAGTATATGTTCTGGAGGCTAAACTAGGTTTAAGTGCTTTTCTTAGAATGTATGTTTAAGAAGGGAAAAAAATTACAGTTCTCTTCTGATCTTGAAAAGGGTTTTCAGAAATATGAGAATGTGCAAGTTTCTTTTGGTGGGAAGCACATAACATTTATGTAGTATTTCTTTTGGGATTACATCACAGTTTTATTTAATTTTTAGGACAAAAGTTAAATTCAGTATTTGTGTATAAGCCAAGGGAAAATGTACCATAAACACAGGAATTTTCTGGTGAGTCAGAGTTCCAAGAATCTGAGATTTACTTAGTCCATTTATTTCAGGACTAGCTATAACCATTAGTCATCCAGCCATGAATTTTTACATTTGCAGCTAATTGCACCTAAAAAACAAACTTTCCCTCAAGGCTTTCGGTTATACAGAACGTGTTTTGGCAACCTGTATTTCACATGCCTTTTAGGATCATTGCCCTGGTCTTAGAAATTCTCTTTAGATTGTATTTACTTTGCGTAAACAACTAATATTTCCTACTAGGTGATAGGAGGAATAATGAAGTATGAGATATTCCGCATCACAGGAAAATCAATCTGCCAACAACAGGACAGACTTTTCCAATAGCCTGTTGGGGGTGGTTGGCGTTAAGAGTTTATCAGCCACTGTGGAGCCTTGCATGACATGTATTCCTATTTGACTGCTTCTTGCAGGATGAAGTTATTGCTGTTTCAGAGAAAGTCACTGTGAAGCTTGAAGACTTGGCAAAATGGGCCCAGTCCGATTTCTCCAAGTGGAAGTGTGGTTTCCGGGCTGAGCCGGTGAAGCCGATGGATGTGGGAAAGAATGGGCAGAAAGAGGCCTTGATGAGATACAGACAATCCACGCTCAATAGCGGCTTGAACTTCAAAGACATCCTGAAGGAGAAGGCTGACCTTGGTAAGTGTCCCTTGCTTTCTGCCCTGGGGAGGGCCTGTGTTTGACTTGCTTCTGTGGCAGATGGGCCCAGTCCTGCCTAACTGTTGCCAGTTCCCAAGGTATGTCTGCACTTTGGGCAGAGGTGTGGTGGTGAGGTGTCCCGGCTGGATGGGTAGGAGTGGTGGTGAGCTCACTGCAGGCTTGCTCACTCTGCATCTTGGCTTCCTGGAGATGAACATGATGCAACTCTGTGCTACCTGTCTACTCTACAGAAATATAGCTTAACCATAAGGCTCAAATCTTGAAGATGGAGGCGCAATAGATCATCAAGGGCTTTCCCTGGGGCTGTGCAGGCCTTGGGATCAGGTGAAAATTGTGCACAGTGGGAAGAGGAATGTGCCACATCTTCGCTAGGCCTCCTCCACGTGGAAGGGGAGACTGAAGGCCTTTCAGTTTTTATGTCTCACCTTCTTGGAAGCTCAAGGTTCTCACCTGTTTCTAGTGCTTATCCTGTCTCTGTAGGATCAGCTTTGAGTCTGGTTTGGTAGGGAAATGTCCACTATTTCCTTGGAGACTATGGTGTAACCTGGTGTGTTTTCTGGTGAGCCTGGTGTCATTTGTTGTAATCTTCAATGTTACTGTACAGCTTAGGCCTCCTGCGAGTACCCTTCTGTTCTCTGGATGTAGTTTGCACTTGGCAGACATGTTTTCTTTTTCTGGCTGTTGCTATGGAGAGAGGTGTTACCTCTGATACTTTGGATGGTTGCAAACAGGATTGCAGCTCTGGGACTGCTTTTGTATCTCTGTGATGATCAGACCTTTGACATTGCGGTGGGGGCCCAGGGTCCGTTGGAGTTAGGTTTCCTGTTGGTAAACATGCCTTTTTGTGGTGTTGGGACTTTAGATGCGTAATAGCTGTCATCTCAGGAACATTTCTCTGCTTTACCAAACTTTTAACAAATGTTCCAAGTTTAAAGACAAATTCGGGATGTAATGAGTTGGAACGTAAGAAATTAAATGTGAAGGCATGTGAGGAAATGCTTTTGAAACTACATGAATAGGAGATACGAGGCCAGATTCAGTATCTTAATAGCACGACTGTGTTGGCACCAAAGCCAAGTTGCAGTGTGCTGAAGGTTTGTCTTGTAGGATTTATCTTCTGCATCTTGTTTTTCTGATCTTACCAAACGGTGAAGTGATTTTGTTGATCTCGCATTCACCATTAGATGTGTAGGTTGGAAGATTAAAGTACAACTGGAAGTTGATCTTATTTTTCATTACTTCTCCAGCAAACAACAACAACAACAAACAAACAAAAGACCTATGCAGTTCTTTCTCTTTTCCTTGGCTTTTGTGTGTGGTTTCTTCTAGTTCATGATTACATGCAGTGGTTTTCTCTGCTGTTACCCTGGCATCTACTTTACACACTGCACTTATTTGTGTTTGTTTGTTGTGTTAAAAGAAATTTAATTTTCTCAGACAGAACTGTTGTGGGTTAATATTTTCTTGGTTTTGTCAAGAAGACCCTTGTGGTAAGTTGCAAAATTGCTGTTATCTACCCTAGGAGCCAAAGAAAATTATCTTTAAGCCTAAAGCTTACAGTTGCATGTTAAGCCTTTGAAAGTAGGGGTTATACTTTAAATGCTCATGGAATCTAAAGAATATGCTATAATTTTGTTAACCCACGTTCTGATGTTGCTTATTTTTGGTCAGTGGCTCTGGCTATATTGTTAGGCCTTTTTTTTTTTTTTTTTTTAAGTAGAAAAGGGTATTTTTGCTAATGTTTGACTGTGATCACTTCACAGTGATCTTCATCATAACTGGTTGATGGGAGCAGTGAAGCCAAGGGTTCAGTAAGACTTGTAGTGTCAGGCATGTTGACAGCTGATCTAGCCTGTGAAATGCAATCCAAGAAATGTCTTAAATCTAATAATAAGGATATTTTTATCTGCTGGAAAAACTCAAGAATTTAAGGATATTTTGCTTCCCAGATCTGAGAAAAACTCAGAACAGTGATCTTCACTGTGAAGCAGCCCTGCATCCTGAAAGCTGCCCGTGAGCTCTGGTGTTGCCCCACCAGTGAAGAACATTTACTTCTCATTCTATGTGGTCGGTAGGGTTAATTCTGCGCTCTGAGAATTGCCATCTCTCCAGCTCTGGGTAAAGGCAATAACATAATGCTCAGCATCCAGTGCATGGGGATTTCAGCTGCCTGTGTTGTATGTTCTCTGATGTCAAGATGGCAGGTTTACTACCTGTTAGAGCATGTGCCCACAGACCTTTTCCAATAGTGAACATCTCGCCAGTGCAGCAATGCTCAACTCCAGTGATGGAAGCTTTACCAGCAGTAACTTATGCATGAGGTCTCCTGCACTACTCAGTGGGGTTGCTGTTGTCTGAATGCTGTGCTGTAAACTGTGAGTGAGTGTGGTGGGTGTTGTGTGAAGATCCCTCAGATGTGAGCTTCAGCACAGTCATGTTAGCAAAGTCAGTAACCTTAGGAAAGTCAGCCAGCCCAAGTGGAGTGGTCACCTCTTGCATGTCAGTGGCTTCCCACTACTGCAGTTCTGTTCCCCACCTGGTCTGACTCTGTGCTGTGCCCATTCAGACGTTTTGCAGAGAGTTCTTCATGATGCTGCAACGGGGCAGTGACGTTTGGAAGGTCTGAAGGCAACCGATCCGTTCTTGTGCTCATCTGGCAGGCCATACACAAAGCTGCTGGTGACACCCGTGTTTAACCCTGGCTGTAGACAAGGAAGCTGCTGAACCAGGTGTTGAAAAGTCATAGATAAACAAAATGATCTTCTGAACCCCTTTTTTTCCTATGAAATAGCATGTTTCCATTACAGAAAAATCCTATAAAAGAAAGTTGATTCTGAAAGTTTTCTTACTAGATGTTTTTGGACCAAGCTGTAGAGAGTAATAGGAAATTATATCCCTATTAAAGTCTTTAAAAAAAACTTTACGCAAGAAACAAAATCAGTTTCATGTAGTACCGAGAAGTGGTGAAGGGTGAAATAACCTGTATGAAATGAAAACATGACTGATACGGAACCAAGGGAGTGGCACTGTGAGAAGGTACTTAATTAAACACATTACTGGGAAGCTGGGCAGCTTTACACAATAGCCAGGCAAAGTGGGACCTTGGTATATGAGCAGCTTCTGCATTGTATGGTGTGCTGTGTGGCACTTGCTTAGACAGAAATTAGGTGACAGCTGGTTAATCCACAACCCAGAGAAGCTGTGCACCTATAACTCGAAGTTGACCCTAATTCAAATTATGCAGCTCTGTCTCAATTTCTTCTTATTTTTTTACTTTTCCTCTTTCCTAGTCTGCTTTTCCCTCTTGTCTCTTTTTTTCTTCTCTTTTTCTTTGCTTTTCCTTCCTTCTTTTTTCTCTTCTTTTTTTTTTTTTTCTCTTTTTTCCCCAGAAATGTTTTTCTCTGTAAAATGCCATTGTTTTCATCACTAGTGAATTATGCAGAACTTTTCTTTAGGACTGTGTTAAATACAGCAGATCTGTAATGGCTTTTTTTTTTTTTTTTGTGAGCTTCAACATTTCAACCTGAGAAATTATTTTTAAGAATTATTTCTGCATTTTGAGCTATTTATGTTATACATTCTGTCCCTTTCTACAAATATGTCAATATTGAATGCTAGCAGTTTATGTCTTAAGTCTATTCATAGCTTTCTGAATATTTCTTTCAAATGTTGGGAAAAATAAAGAAAAACAATGCAGCATATAAAAATAGAGTTGCTCAGGAATGTATTATTCATAATGAACATGAGAACCTGTTTTTCCAGAAGAATTGGTCTGATTAAATCATTCACTACTAAGGTTGCTAGTTATTTATTTTTGTCTTCAGAATCATTTAGGGGATTTTTCTTTGTAATAAATGGACTTGTATATCCATATTTGGTAAACCAATGAGAAGTAACCAAGTGAGGGATTATTTCATTTTACAAAATTTTTAGCAACTAAGCAGTGTAAACACTATCAGTTAAATATGGCAAAGTTGCATATTTGTATTCCTTGGGCTATAGTTTGACAAAAATTCAAATTATTTTATATAACACTGCTTCTTACAGACTTCCTTTAAGTGAAGTATGAAAGCTGCAGTGTAAGCTTTATTGGCCTATAAATATGTCATTATAGTTGGACTACATTTATATGCTTTGGATTGTTGTTTAAGCCAAGAAAATATGTCTATACAGGTTGACTTTTCATTGAAACCCTTTGAGGCATACAACAGAATGTATTTTAGGCCAAGGTTATTAAAACAGCATTTTCATTTTTGCTGCAGACTCATTGTCAATTATGCTGCCACAAACTGTCTGTGGATAGGCAGTTATGAATGGTTTCGTCTCTAAATGTGTCTTTAGAAAAAGAAATAAAAGATAGAGGAGTCAGAGCTGAAATGGAAAGTAGAGACGGAGGGCAAATGGCTGGGTTTAGTGCTGGTGGGTCCTGCTGGCTTGGGCTGGGCTGGGCTGTGGTGGCTGTGCGGGATGGGGAGGTAGGAGCTGCACGGCCCCGGCTGTGTCACTGTGAGCCACTGTGAGCATTGGGCATTCCTGTGGGGCATGAGTCTGTCCTGACAGAGCTCTGGGTTTGGTGCTCATGCTGCTGTCACTTCTCTTTATTTGTCTTCTGTGATGCTTTATCATGCCAGTGTGGATGACTGAAATTGGCACGCTGTGGGCTATCCTATTCCTGTACTGGCAGCATTAGTGATGGGGATGAGCAAGTTCTGGTGCTTACTAAGGGGGTTTTGTGCAGTCTTCATGTGTTAGTTTGGGTCCAGGGAGGGAGAACCAAAGGGAACAGTGCGTGACCCTTTGATTTCACTTACCATTGTAATTGGCACGTCTTCTCCAGATGAAGACTGTCAGGACATAATGTAGGCAATCTATAGTATTATTGGTACTGATAATCTACAGCTGAGCTGCATTCAAGCACTCTTGGAGATTTTCTTGTTCATTGTCAGGTGCTGCTGAATTCAGGCTTGTCGGACTTAACTGGATGCAATAATTTCTGACTGACTGATGATTGACCATTCAAAGTAGAGCTATTTTGGATATTTGATGCTTAAGTCATGCGTCCAATTCTCTTTCCTGCCTCTCTTCTTTGTTTGTCTGCTCTTTTTGCTCTTCTTTTTGCCTTCTTGCCCATGTTGTCCTGGCTGAATCCCATTTGATCTTGATCAAGCTCCTGAAAGTGTCCCATTATCCCATTTTCCCCTCTCTGCCTTTGCACGCTCTATGTTGGCTTTTGTCTCCTGGGTCAGAGTGACCTCTCTTATTCATTTTCACTAGCCCAACTGATAGAGCTCTTTGCTGCAAATGAGGCAATTACTTGGCTTGGTGTCGTGCGCCGTGCAGCCTGGTAGAAGAATATGGCTACTGGGGAAGGGACCATGCCTGGCATATGCCAGCAGTGCTGCTGCAAATCAGGAGCACCTGCAGGCTATGGGCAGTGCAAGGAGTGTTTGGCGGGGGTGTGCTAAGTGGGGGCCTTCCTCTGCTCATATTCCTCCCTTTGCTTTAGTTGCCATTTACCTTCAGTGTTGTTTGGCATTAGGAATAACCTATGGTGCTGAGCAGACAGACAACTTTGGCCCTACACAAAGAGGGTGAGATAAATGTTTGTTTTTCACTTGTTAACCAGTTGGATGAAGATAACTGATAGGCTGCTGGCTGCCTTCTGAATGCTGGCAGGTGCTGCTGTTGGGAGGCCAAGTGTTCTCCTATGAGTACCTAGATAAGAGCTCGCTTTCATTTTGGGTGGCCCTGTAGCACCTTTGGGGCTCCCTCCCCACGTGCTCCCTGTCTCCCCAGCCTCTGCTGCCCTCGGAGGGGTTGGCAGGGTCCCTGGGGCCTTTCCGAGCTTTCTGGTCCTCCTGTGGCCGCTCAACAGTGAGATGATTTAAGTGCTGTTCATTCCTCCCTCCTCTGGGGGCATTACAGGGGAAGTGTGTGAGGGTATCATGAAGGTTTCAATGCATGGTGCTGGCTATGGAAGCTTTTCTTTTGCCACTGGCTTGTGTTGAACCTCATCCACTTGTGGCTCTTGAAAGGAATTCTAGCACCATGTATTTCAAACTCCAAGTGTGCTTTATCAATGAGATAAAATTTGGATTTCTTTTCAGATCTTGACCTGACTTTGAGCTCCTATGGAAGGGGGCTGGGAGCAGCTGGGAGTGGAGGAGGTGGGTGTTTTGGTCTTTGAAATGCAGAAGTTGTGCCGGGAAAAAGCAGAATCCCATGTAACTTTTCTCTCTGTAGCCCCCAAATGGCAGCCCTCACCCCACGCTTCCTGCAGCAGGAGCAGGCTGACACGGTTATCGGGCTGTGCTGATAGTGGCTGCCACTGTGTCAGCATTTTCAGTGATGTACTGGAATGACGGGGCACTTTGTCAGTGTTGTGGAGCACAGCCATCTGCAACTGCACTTTGGTTTGGAAGTGGGATAGAGGAAATTGCTGCTGTGGGACAGCAGTGGGGGAAGAGTTAAATTTTGGTGCCTTGCAAAGCTGGAGGAATTGCCCCACATTCTGCTGAGGCTGAAGATGCAGCAGTTTGCCCCATTAATACGGGCTTGGTGCAGCTTCTCCATGGAACAACAGAGGCCTACACAACTGCAGAATAAGTAGATAAAAAATACAAGGCCGTTCACAGGCTGTGTAAAGGCAGCCATTGTGGGACAGTGTCCCTTTAAAAATGTTTGACAGCTTTTTTTTATTTTTGTCTGTTTTTAGCACCGAGATTGACCTTGCCAGGCTGTGTAATAACCCACATGTGTCTGCTCTCCAGGATTTTTTCCCTTCTAGTCACTGTTGGATCTTGCATTTAATTCTTACTGACCATGAGGTTTTGTTCCAGTAACTGGAAACGTGTGCCTCTTGGTGCAGTGCTGCCGTGCTTTGCGTCTGACTATATCTCAGTCTGCCTTCTTTTTTCTTTTTTTTTCCCACTTTTGATTTTGGAGGCGTCCGTTTTCCTCCCCAGCCTTCTCTCTGACTTCCGTCCCTGTCCATATTGTTTCTGGATCCCAGAGGGCCCCAGCTTGGGATTTGCATTGTTCAAGTCACTGCATGGGCTCTGCCCAGTGCCATGGAGAGAGGTGATTGTCACTCTCCTCCTGGTGCCATGTCTGCTGGTCGGACTGCTGGTCTGATACCTACAGAGTGCTTTGATATGGTCAGGTGGGTCGGAGGACATCCTCTTCTTCCCTCCTGGCTCTTCTCCTGGGCTACAATTCCGCCGTAGCCAGGGAAGTGAAGCTTCACGTTTGCCTTGACTCTGTGCACCCCATTCATTGAGGGAAACTGTCTTCACCCCACCCTGAAGTGCTTGCCTCGCTGCCCATGCTGCTGTGCTGAGATGCTCTGGCCCTTCCATGGGCGCTGCTACACCCAGCAGTGCTGGAAGGCCATCCCGTGCTGGGAGAGAGAGGACAGCCAGGCTTCATTCAACTCCTTTTTATGTAGGGGAAGAGGGCAGCTCGGGCATCCTTGCTCTGCTTAAACCCAGTTTGAAGACTCTTAAGTGTCAGTACTGTGACTGCACAGTGCTTGTGGTTAAGTTGGTTCCTGCTTGCCATTGCTGGCATGGCAATGCGTGTGGGTGAGGCCACTGATAGCTGAGTGTTCCTGGGCAGGAAGGGGTTAAGCCCAGTATGTGTGTTAACAGGAGTGTGCTTTGTGGGCATGGGTGGCAGAGAAAGCTGGCGTTTAGAAAACGTGTAACTGGGTAGGTTTTACATGGGAAAGCATTGCGGCATCACCTTTGTTTACTTCGTTCAGTACAATCTGTACCATGTGAAATAAGTTCCTCCTTAATTTTATTGCTAATCATAATTTGCTTGTAAAAACGAATCATCGGTGCTGTAAACCTTGAGCTTGGGTCTTTCTTTCTCTGTTACATTGTGAAGGACAAATACTTAACACTATAAAGAAGCTTCTGTTAGTGATAGATAATGCGTATTATTTTAGCAGGAGTATATCTTAGCAGCCTGTGAAAAATCAAGGTGAATTTTTCCATATGCGCACTGCTGCATAATTGATAGATGTGGAAGCTGAATTTCAAAATAAGCTTCTAGCAGAGCACACATTTGATTTTCCTAAACATTTAAATATATGTATCACACCCTCATTTTAAGATGCTGGTTAATGACTTTATGAGCATGTTGGCAGCCAGAGCATTACATGTGGTTTGAGAAATGTGTCTGGATATGCTCGGTAAGCAGTATTGTTCTGACAGTGTACTAAAGGCCATCTTCAATTTGACTGTGCTCCACTTTGTTATGCTGTGAGAGAAGAAGATAATTCAGCAGAGCATTGTGCTGTCGGCTGGAGACGCCACTCTTCAGAATACAAATATTACTAAGGATAAATGAATCATTAAAAGAACAGTGGCGTAAAATATCTGATGAATGAACTCCAGGAGCCTCCGCTGAAATAAATTTAACATTCACGGACAGTACCATAATATGTGAAATAATAACGTCAGTTCTACATTCAGTTGCCAAAAACATTTATGGACCTGGAATAATTTTGAATTACAGGGCTATAAATACATGGAGGGGATTTGGTGATATCATAATAAGCCATGAGAAAGATACTAGTATGGTTTCTAATGTTACCAGAACCTTGAGATGTATTTACAGCCTTGTTCACACTCCTGCAGTTTTAGGGGGTGATCCTTCTCTCCCAGCATGTTTGCCATTCCCATTAGTGCCAGGAGGAGTTACGCATGTGTGCCACGGGTGGAATGGATCCCTCCGTGTTGTACAATTCAAGGATCCTATAACAGATTGGAAATAAAAATAAAGAAGTGGGAAACATTCCTTCTCGTCCTCCTCCAGGTCCCTCACGTCCCGTTCTGGTCCTGTGAATGAGACTGGTGAAGGGAAATAGGTGAAGTACGACAAGGTAGCCAATGTGTTTCCAAACACTTTAGACACAGCTGCATCATTTTTCCGCTTTTTATTACTGAGAAATGAAACAACCGAAGCCCAGATGTTCCGGTCCCAGGTTTGTTTAAAGTGTGGGCTCATATATTTTAAAAGTATGTTGTAAATGCCCAGGAAGGCTGGGACCATCAGTCTGTCTGTGGAAAAGAGGCTTCGCTGTTCTGATGCCAGATCTGGGGCTGATAAGAGCAGTTAATTAGGAACTGGGGCCCAGTCCTGATGCGGTACGCCAAGAGCATGTTCAGCTTTCAGCATGTCCTGTGTCGCCTGTTTGTAATGAAGCCCAGTGTCCCCTGCCTTCCTGAGCCGGGGCGGTGACAGGGCCTCCACAGGTACTTAGTGTCTGCTCACACATCCCGATATTAGATGGGCTGCAGCCCCGTTCCACAGGACCCTTCCCCTCCCCGTGCCTTCCTCCAGCCAGCTGTGTTGTGTTGCTGGCCTCAGCCTTCTGGTAAGTCATCAGCAAAATATGCATGTTCAACACAGGGCAAAGCAAGTCTGCTCAGTAATTCCACATTCCTTAGTATTGCAGGAGGTCTCTCTACTGACCAAGCCATGGTTTCTGCTCATCCTTTGTGCAGACTGATACTTCTGGCCTTGCATCTAGACCTTCCTTGGTGTGTTCCTAGTGCTGTGGTGCTCCTTGCAGCGGGCAGGGACTCAGCTGATGTCCCTCAGCACAGTTCCTGCTCTGCATTCTGTGTTTTGGTGTGCTGATCTCCCTGACAGCCGCAGATGGGTCAGGACCTGGGGATGCAGCCTGGGCTTCCCACTCTTGCCAGCTGGTGAAGCAAAGCAAAGATAATCACAAGACCAGAAACATGACAACAGTGTGGTGGTCATCAGCAGGATGGAGTCCTCATAAGCCTCAAAGGTGATGTGTAGGCTGTGGCATGTGTCAACAATAGGTCTCACCCAGCTACTCACTGAGCCTGCATGCACTTCCAGCACCCCCGGTTCATTGCCTTGTCTGTCCTTCTTGGACTCAAGCATGTTCTTGCTGTGGCAGGGTCATGGGATTATTGATTATTCGGGTTTTAGTTAATTACTGATGACTTCAACTTCTTATTCTTAGCAGTATCTGGTGAGCTCTCTTGGCAAACCCAGTAGACAGTGTGTAATGCTGTCTTTATGCATGTTTTTCTCTTCAATTACTTTAAAACCACAGTTTCCACTTTTCTTTCACATAGAGTATTTCCAGATTAAAAGCTTTATGGGATGAAAATTAAATGATAAGGTGCTATAAAATTCTACATCAAGAATCTCAAATGTTTCAGCTCCATTTTTTAATTTTCTTAGTCCCTAAGTGACCCAATATATGTCAGTATACACTTTCAGTTTGGTTGCATGGAGAAAATAGCTGAAAAAGTCCTTGTGTGCTTGTGTTCTTAATCCCTTGTTCAGAAACTTACAAAAGTGGCCCCATAAGTTCTGTGGTATAGAGTAAAAAACCGAAGCAAAACGCAACCAAATAATTTTGGCAGTTGAAATGGAGAAACTAAAAATAATTTAATCTGCAGTGTGAACATAGTTTCGTATTTATACTAGCATCTGGCCTCAGGAATTGAATACTCCATTCTTTAAATAGCTTCACTCTGGCTCTTGAATGCTTTGTGACTAGAACATTACCCTACAGTCATACACCTTGTTTACATATTTCTGTTAAAAGGCAAAAGAACTTACAGTACTTCGGTACAGCAGTAAGAGCTCCCCCCTCGCCCTGGAAAAAGAAAGTTGTTTTTGTTTTTTTTTAAAAAAAAAAAGCAAACATGAAAGGGTGGTCTGAAAATGCATTTTAAATTTAGTTCCCTCACTTTGCTGCCGGGTACATATTTTACCATCATTTGTATTTAAAAAGTGGAAGAAAATATTTCCAAAGGAAGCATGTGCCATTTCAGATGCCCAACAGTA
Source organism: Perdix hodgsoniae (assembly GCA_035772895.1). NCBI lineage: Eukaryota > Metazoa > Chordata > Aves > Galliformes > Phasianidae > Perdix > Perdix hodgsoniae. The sequence goes on along the minus strand of JAPSGF010000046.1, from coordinate 2,052,283 downwards.
GTCAAACAGAAATTTATGTACACTTTGTTTTTATGTTTGGTTTTAATCTGGCAAATGCCTTTGTCTTTAAAAATATTTTGCCTGGAGGCAGTGGATCCTTTTTTTCTTTTTTCCCCCATGTGGTAGAAATAAGGAGTGGGCTCCTACAACGGAAATATATTAAAATAACGAAATAAACAGGTAAACGCTATAAATGGGTGGCTAATGATTAGCTTCTCACGGTCTATAGGGACAAAGTATCTTTTTATAGTTTTATGACCGGTGCCCAGCCTGACTTCAGGAGGAATTGTATTTTCAGAATTATATATTTGAAACTTCAGCTAAGCTTTACAAATTTAGTAGATCTCTATTTAGTGTCTGTTAGTGAGTGTAAGTCCAGCCTAATATTCCTGCTGCTATATTTTCATTCACGTGTCTTGAGGTGAACCTGGAAGCAGAAAACATCCCATTTTTAAACCTTATCCAGAATCCATTTATATGAGTCACTAAAACAAAATCATGGTGGTTTGGGCTAAAAAAGGCTTCATTTCCAAAGGGAGCATTCATTAAAACGCTGGCGTGTTTCCCACAGTGTTTCTCAAATGTGTTTTCTTTGTTGTCTCTGTGCTATTGCAAAACATGAAACATGGGGTCCTGCGCTATGTGCCAGGCAGGCTCCTGGTGGTGCAGTGGGCTGGGCTGCTCAAGCAGCATTGCTCAGCCTGTGGAGTCCTGCTGCCAGCTGCCTCCCTGCCCGTTGCCTGGTTGTGGAGGGAAGCCTTCCAGCTCAGGTGGAGAAGAGCTCTGGGCTGCCTGGTGTAGTGGTTGGCGACCCTGCCCATGGCAGGGGGGTTGAAACTAGATGATCTTTGTGGTCCTTTTCAGTCCAAGTCGTTCTGTGATTCTATGATATGATTCTATGAAGAGTTGAAGGAGTGCTTCTTTTTCTAGGCATAATTATTCAGGGCTGTACCTTGGGCTTGGGCTTGCTGCTATGATGCTCAGTAGGAAAACTTTTAGCAGTGTGAGTGGCAGGACGGTGTGTGTCCTCATGAGTATTTTTGGGACAGAGAGAGTTGCTTTGTTTCTCCTACCCAGCTATTATATTCCTCAACAGGAATAGAGCTGCTGGGATCACCGACCCACTCAGTGTTGGGGCAGTCAGTGCCATTTTCTGCAGGTTTCAGGCTGGCTGGGGAGACATGAGATGCTTGATGCTGAGGCAGTGCTCCATTGTGATCTCCAGCTGTGGCTCCGTGGGGGACAGGAAGAGGTAAGGCAGCGTGGAGAGCCGGGGGGAGCACCGCCTGGGGCTGCGTGGGGAAGGTCGTGCGCTCAGTTTTGCCTTAGTGTGTTTAGGACTGGGCCCTCTGGCTTGTGTACAGTGACTGAATGGGCCAGGATTTTGCCTTCGGTGATTTCAGATGCCATGCAATTCCAAGGCACGCAGCATGTGATTTATTGGGTAAAGCCTATTTAATATCTTAAAAGCATAGGGTAGGAGATCAGATGTGAACGTAACAGCCTTAAAATATATTCCCTGACAACATACTTAAGAACATTTGGGTCTAAATGAAATTTACAGGAAATGAGGCCAATTTCATCCCCGCTATTTTGGAGGCAGGGAGTGCAGGAAAAAAGAGAGAGCGTGGACAAGAATTTGTGTTTTTGATAACATAAGTCCATCATATCTGCACAAATGGAGTAGGAACATTTTTCACCTGTGGCACCTTTGTGGCAGAAATAGTAGTGGTTGTTTCTCTGCCTCATTGGCAGATTTTTAACTGATCACACATTCACAAATATATATATAAGTGAATATGAAAAGTCTTTTCCTCATTTCTGGCCAACCGTGCAGGGTGTTTGTACACATCAGTATCTCATGGCTTCGTCTGTCAGCCTGGGGAAGCGTAAGATGAAGAAAAGCTGCTACTCTGTTTGACCCTTCTGCCCCTCATCACCTTGCAAAGTCAGCCTAGCAGTTACAAGTGGTTTACCTGCTTTTTATCTGGAGAATGCTTGGTGAGTGTTGTCTCTAGAAGGAGGGACCCTCAAAGAAAGGGAAGAACAGCAGCTGCTAAGAGGATTTCTAATCAAGCTAATGACTAGCCATTGTCTTCCACTGCACAAGACTGTGACAACAGTACGTAGTAATTATATTGTTAGGGCTCAGAAAACATTTTGAGTCCAAAAGTGTCATTCATAAATACTGGGTACATGACAAATTTCTTACTTAAAATTATGGAGCACTTTTTTGGCAGAAGGTATTTTTTGTTGGGAATGTGACAGAGATTTTGCAAAGATTTCATTGGGCAAGTAGAAGACTTGGAAAAAGATGTGGTTTAGTTTTCTCTTAACAGTGATTTTGTTGCTTATGCTTCATATGGTCATTGTATTTCCATTGTATTTCAAGCTGTCGGGAAATGAAGTCCTGGGCACATGTTGGGCTGAGTGTCACAGGTAGGACTAGGCCAGAAAAAGAGCGCTTATGTACCTGTATCTGAGCTTGTCTATACAACTTGTTGCCAAAACTTGGTGTTGCTAAAACTTCACTCCAAATCTGTGTTTGAGATGACTTCAGATCCTGTGTGTGCCTAGATCGGTGTGCCTACCTAACTTTGGAAAGCGTAGTTGGCATCAGAAGGAAGGTAATTGCCAGAATCCTTTCCAGGGTCGAAGAGTTGAGATGACGGTCACTGCTAGGCCATTTGAACCTCAGCCATCCTGCCACAGTGTGTCTGTCCTGATGTGGCTTTAGGTGTTACTGACTGAATGCTGTACCATTCCCATTGAGCTCGGAGACCTGCAGCACCAGGGCTTGGCTCAAGGTCCTGCAGCAGGAGCCCTCAGATCAGCAAGGCAGAGCAGCTTCTTTGCAGTATCATAGCATGGACTTGGCTGCAAGGTCAGGCGGCAAGCCTGGAGAGTGTTTCTGCAATCACCCTGTAACTGACAGAGATAAAGCTTCTCTGTCCTATCAAGTGAAAAGGTGTGGCTTGGCAGTCGCAGTGAGGTCCCCGCTGTGACACATGCTGCCTTCATCGAGTAGAGAACAATTATTTGCCCTCCTACTAATTGCAGCTTTTCCAGATTTTACTCTGGACACATTCGTCCCAGCTTCTCAAAGCCCTCTGCTATTTGAGGCTTGAATTGCTGGTGGCTGAGGTGTCCCCAGGCTGTCCTGGTACCAGCACAGGAAAAGGCAGCATGTGGGCCAGGAGTGAAGTGCTGTGTGTATCTCAGAGATCCCATCTCACTTAGGTCTGGAATAAATGTGTGTTGCAGTTCATTGAGCTGATGACCACGAGCCCCGTAGTTCCCAGGAGATAAACAACTGTTCCTGTGCGTGTTCCCTTCTCCTTGGGTACCACGGGTATCTGTGCATCACTGTTGCACTGACAGGACAGAATAGACGAGGAAAACGTTATGGGCCATTAAACAAACAAGAAACCCCACCTTCATTTTACTGAAGGTACATACAAATCTCATCAGTTTCCTTCTTTACAGCTAGTTGACTCGAGGATCTGTGTGAAAGATCAGGTTGCTAGCTCACAGAAGTTAGCTGGCTTCAAGCAGCTGCGGATGGTTTTCTCATGCCACCAGCCTGTTGCACTCCCAGAAAGTGAAAGTTTGAAGCCTGACCTGAGTCTGGTTTCTTGCACGCGAGATCATTTTGCCACCCGTGGCCTAGAAACCAACAATGAATGTATAAATTGCAGGCCAGAAGAAAATTCTGTAAGGTGAATAGAAGTTAATTCCCTGAACTTCAACTGAGAAAAGAAGAAAAGATCACTGAATTCTAAAGCAGACTTCAATATAGACAAAGAAAATGTTATTTTAGTATAGATTAAACTTCTGACTAAGATATAGAGGGATTATTGTGTCTGTTTCAGATGTAATTTCATGCCTGAGAATTTACATTGAAGGAAAACTGGTCTGGAACACATTAGTAAGGGCCCTGTTTTGCTGTCAGTTTAATTAAATGGAAACTGCTGGCAAGGAGACTGGAGTGGGTTTATAGAAGCAATACTATTTTGAATGTTGGAACAGGAAACTGTTAGGTCTTCCAGTTTGTAAGGGACACAAAAATGAAACCTGTGATTCATTCTTGTTTACAAACTCCCCAGCTAATATACAGTAATCTTAGTGATAAATTAACTGCAATTACACATTATATGTCGAGGGCTTCACAATGGCTGCAGACTTTGTAGTTACGAAAACCGTGACCTTTGACGGAGAGGTTAGAACATGAAGTTTTTCCAAACAGCGAGTAGATCTTCGAAAGTATTCACTTTTCCTTTCCTGTTTCATGGGAGTAGATTGACAAGATGTGCAGTGGGTGTTCTGTTTGCTTGCCACAAGATTGTTGTCAGGCAGAAACCCCCCAAAACAAAAAAGCCCGCCCTTCGGGAACATTGATTTATCTGTTAACTGTGTCTGGCATGCTGCCTTTTGGCTTTGATTTCAGAGAGAAACATATTTGGTTACTTTAATAGGCAAAAGCACTGAACCTGACTTGTAGGGAAAAAAATTATTTTCTTTCCCTTTTTCAGTTCTGTTTACCGTATTCTGACATTCTGCATTGTAACTGTACAACGATTCCAACTTGGAGTACAGGAAAGTAGGGCTGGATCTCAGACTCCATCGGCCTCATTTTTAGAGAGCCAGCTTTTCTGGGTGACTCAGTGGGACTGAAAATGAATGTTTATGCTGCTTAATAGCCACTCTGTGACACCAGCTCTGATGATGCCAAATGTTTTTTTGTTCTCAAAAATTGTTCGTATCCCTTATTTATATATCTCCTTTTCACTTACATTTGTTTTTTTTTCAGAAGTTTTTCCCGAGGTTATGAGTTGTTTTATCCCCTACCTCCAGATCTTTTGTTCCCTCTTCTTTGCTTCTTGTAGATGTATTTAAAGAGAAGGGGGTATTCTTCCTCTTACTTTGGAAATTCAGATCTTACCTATTTTCAGTTGTGTTTCCAATTCATGATGTCCCAGCGTGTGAGAGTGAAAGCTGAGTATTTGACAAAGTGAGGTTTTTAATCACCTTCCAGTCACTGGGTCGTATTTATTGTGTGTGCTTAGTTGTCTGCGATGGAACTGAGTAGGTGTGTGTATACAACAGGCGTGTGTGTTGCTGAGCTCTGCTAGTCAGAAAGCGCTTGGCCAAGGGAGCATCTTTGTGAAAGACTGTGTGTTCTTCACATAAGTATCAGAAGCAACAAAGTACATTGTTTGAGATCTGTGGAGATGGCAAGAAAAGTGAAGGGAGCGAGAGATTTAAAAGCAGCAAGAAGAACAGAATGGGAAAGATTATGGAGATCTCCGTCCCTGTGAATTCGATGTGTTTTTTTTTTCAGTGAAGCTGTGGGAGGAATCCATGTTTGAATGTTAACTTCAGTCATGCTGTAGCCCAGTGCCTCCAGTGAGCCTGAAATTCGGCATGGCTGGCAGGGGGGCAGGGATGAGATTTGGAGAGCCCTTGTGTAATGCGAGGTACTGAGAGGGAAGGAGGGCCACAGCCCGCTTGAGGGATTTTGCCTCTCAAAGAACCAAGGCGCAGTCTGCCTCGATGCTGTGGCTGCTGTGGGAAAGCTGTGGGGCACCGAGCTGCTTTGGGTGCCTGTCCAGCCTGGGTGGAAAGAAAGGCTTGCCTGGCTGGGGGGTGGTGAGAGCTAAGGCCACCAAGGCTCTCTGATCTCTAGAAAGTGCAGTGAGAGTCTCTACCAGCTAGTTTATTTTAATTTTTCTGCTCTGCTTCATGACAGTACTTCAAATAATTACATTGATTTATGATTACAGGTATTTTAAAGCTGTAGTATGCTGTAACAAAGCGATGCCAGCTTATTGTTTCTGGCCCTATGCAATTATACAATTGAGTTTGGGCATGTAATAATGTTATAACCGAAATATCCATCATGATGGATTGAATTTCACGAAGTACAATACAAGAATATTTATAGCTCCATTCTTAAAGCCGCTTTTGGGTCAGAATAGGCCTCCTTGGTACAGCCTTTAAAGACTTGGAAAAGCCTAAAACTTTTCTCAGTCTGGCCCCAAAGCTACCACAGTGCTGTGCCTACAAGGGGGAGCGTGCGTGTAGCTGATGGTAAACAGAATATGATAGAATAGAGTAATTATTTCCGCTAGAAAATGAGGATCCGGCATTATTTGTACAGTAACACAAAGTCATTATTTGGCTATGCTGCTGTAATGAAACAATAAAGATCATGCTTAATGTAAGTATCGTCTCCCGAGAGACTTCTTGTTCTCTTTCTAGCATTTTGGCTATTAAAACACATTTAGATTGCTGGGTCTCATTTCCCACTGCTTTGCAGAGAGCGGAGTGGGCAGAGCCTCCCCTCCTCCCGGCTCTGTTTGAATGTAGACCTTTGGCATTCCAGAAATCTGACCTTGTTTGTAGGGAACGGCTCATTTTTCTATAATGTAATATGAAGCACTCTTGTGTTTTGATTCCATGAAGTAGAGAGTTTAATGTTCCAGCTTGCCGTGATAAGGATACGATCTGGCCAAGATAGAAACACTAAAGGAAATTAGCTATTGTACTGTTCTTTAACATATTGTTTGTGTAGCAGTTTCATTTAGAATAATTTTGAATAATCTCGGAGTACCTTTTAAAAAGAGATTTTCTTTTGTTTCTTTCTTGGCCCGGATAAAAAGTGCGGCTTTAAGATATTTCTCCTAAAATAAATTTCAGGCCGCCTCATTTATAGTCAGCATGCCTTGATTACTTGCAGACATACTGGAAATTTACATGCGCTTTTCTCCATTATAAAACACTGATCTGTTCAGATCATTAGCTCCCTCATGACTAGCGCTTGGCAGCAAGCCAAGGCAGGCTAAATCTGGAGCTGTAAATCGTGAGTTGAAATAGCAGAAAGTGGATTTGTAACTTAAAAAGTGTAAACAGTTTGGAAAATGAAGTAATTTTAGAGTATGATTGATTGCCTTAAGATTGCACTTTAAATTAGCCTAGGGTCTCCAATGCAGATATGTGCACTAACTGCTTATTATGTATTTTCACTTTTCTTCGGAACAATAGCGTTGTTGGTAGGCTTCTAAACAATGTATGCTTCTCCTAGAGTGACCTTTGAGGAAATGAATAGTTTTATTGTGTGTCCATTACTTTGCCTGGAACAACATTTTTGAGTTATTAATTTGCTGTGGTCTATAAATAAAGGAATCAAAATGCAAAGCAGCTGCATTATACTGCATGTAGTTCATCAGCCTTGTGCTTAAACATCACCATTTAAGATTGATAATGCACTGCATAAATAATTTTTTTTCCCTCTGGTAAATTAGTAATGTTTTGCATAGCCGATAGTTGCTGGAGATTGGTCCTTGAGCACCGTGGAAGCAAAAATTAAGGGTTTTTTTTTAAAGCTGAAGTGATGAGTGAGTGCAGTGGGTGCTTACACTGTGCGTTCCTTTTTCCAGGGACTTACCTGTATGCATCCTGTGGAGCTCTGTCTGTGTTAACTCATGGCTATGCTAGAAATTAAGAACCTAAAACCATTTATCTGACATTAGTGGTATTCACAAGTCACAATAAACAGCCCCCAGTGCTTGAGTAGAGTATGTAGCAAAAACTCCTACGTTTTCGTATCAGAGTGTTTTTCATCTTGCCTTGCCCTAGATTTGATGTCTGGCACTCAGTAGATACCAGGCTGTTTCATCATTCTTCTGGAAGCTCCCTTCCCGGAGAGTGTTTTTCCCAGGCTGCCACCCCTCTCTGATGTTCCTTCCCCTCTCAGCCCACATTTGAAGTGAAGATTTTGCCCTTGCATTGGTGAAGGAGCACTGGTGAGTGGTCCGAGCCCAGGTCTGGGAGCCGGGCCTGCTGAGACTGAAGCTCTGTGACTCATTCGGTGGCCTTAAGCAAGTCGGAACATCTCTAGGGAGGTTATTTCATATGTAAAACAGAAGAAATAATACTTATCTATCTACCTGCCTCATAGGAATGCCCTGAGGACTAATTAGCGTCCATTAAGAGCTTTGAAACAGACAGTGCTATCTATTATTAGAGCACACTCCAGACTAGCAGATAGTATGTTGGGATTGTTTCCTACTTAGAGCCTTCATCTCTGCTGGGTGTCGGACCAGAGCCCGTCGGGAGCAGAGCATGAGCCACTGGTGCTTTTGGGAACGTTGGCAGCCCTGTGCAGGCCCTTCCTGGGCAGATACACTGGAGACTTCTGCTCTCGCTGAAAACTTGGAAAGAGTCTGCCTAGAGAAAGGAGTGGGAGGATACTTACTTGTTCTACTCAGCTCATAGGCATAACTTGTCCTGAAATCCTTTCTCACCCTGCCTCCACCTGAGGCCTCTTCAGATAATTCAGGTAGCGTGGCTTCTCTCCCTCGGCAGGAGTTGCTTCCTGGACCTGTAGGAGAGGAAGAGAGGTGCAGTGCTAGTTCCCAGGAGGAGCACGGGCTGGGCTGGGCTGGGCTGGCAGGTTCACATCGCAGGCAGCCTTACTTGTTCAGGAGGCTATTCCACTTTCTTGAGGAGCAAACGCTTCTCTTTGTCTGTTCCTTCCCTCCGCTACTAGATAACAACTCCCCTGCAAAGTCCTTAAAATGAAAATCTGTTCTGGGGCTGAGGCATCAAACCATGCAGGTGTGTGTCTGCTGACGGCAGGGAGCCTTTCCTCCACCGAGCGAGGAGGGTGCTCATCCGACCAGCAGCTCCTTTTGTTGTTTGTTGAGTGCATCTTCTCTCACTCTAAACTTTTCTGCCTCTCATCCAGATGCCTTAATAACCTAGTTCAAAGGGCCCAGCCCTCTTCCCACTGAAGCCCACAAGCCCGATCTTTCTTCCAGTGAGACTAGGACTCCATCCAAGTTGACTTGAGAAAACCTTAATTTCTCTCTGCTTGCTCCTCACACGTCTCTCAGGCCATGAGTAATGTGCAAGGAGACGGGAAAACCTGTGTGAAATTTTCCAAGGGAATTTTCTATGTTTTAATAACATTAATGAAATTACTTAACACTTCATCAGATTTTGCAGCTTATGGTGTTGGGATTTCGATAGCTCCCTGCTTGGGTGCTCTGACTTCTCAGCACCAGGAGGTGTTCCCCTCAGAAATAGGGCTGAGAGTTTTTAGGAGCGTTTGGTCCGATGACGGCTGTTGAGCCTTGTGGAGACCATTTTGGCTCAATGTCAATAGGCACTGAGGTGGGAGGTGAGGCTGTGCGGGGTGCCGGGGAGCTACGGCAGCGGCCAGGAGCCGGGCAGCTCCCCACCAGCCTTTCCCAACGCTGACCCTTGTGCTGATCTGCCCTGGTAGTGTGGCAGTGAGCTTATCCTGATGACAGGTACATACTGCATTGTGATGAGATAAAGGACCGTGAATTCTTGGAAAAAATACACGGAGGTAGCATTTTTTGTAACCACAGCATGTTTTTTTCTAAGAAACAGCAGCATGCTAATTCAAATTCTGTGCCGCTCTCGGGTTTAAGCATCATTACGCCGCAGATGATAAGTTTATCTGTAAAATTCTTTAACTATGTTTTTTTGTTTCCCAGCTTGACTTCTTTTGCTCTTCTTGCCTTTGATTGACTTCCAAAAAAGTTATTAACATGTTGCAAAACAAATACAGGGGGCTGCTGAAGCTTATTAAAAATGGTTTCTTTTGTTCATATCTGGCAGTTGACAAATTGTCTTGTGCTCTATCTTACCTGCTCCAGTGTGAAAGGTTACGTGAGAAAATGGCTGCAAATAAATTGCCATTGAATGTTGTCGAAGACTAAGCATACTGCTTCTCTATTAAAGACCTCTTTTAAAGCTCGCTATTCAGGCTCCCCCCTGCATGTCTCTCTAACACTTGTCTGTTATATTATGTTTGGCACAGAAGGAAACATTAAATAGAAAAGAAACGTCTGACTGTGGTGTTTCTAGACCCTATTATCCCTCTGTCAAATGTCCACATGAGAAGGGTACAATTTTTGTCCATATTGATGATGATTTCTGAGGGTTTTACTAACTGTCTTCGGAGGGAATTGCTAGAAACAAACGAAATTGGAAAGCACATTTTTGCAGCTTTGGAAATCTTACTTAAATCAGTGTAATGAGACGCAGTCAGTAAAATGTAATTATTCTCACTTCTCCATGTGTCAAAGAAATCAGCAGTATGGTTAGGGAGCGGAGGGTTACAGTGAGCTTGTTATTTTTATATGGAGCCAGATACCGCTTGTGTGTAGTACATGGTAAATAGTAGATAATGCAGTTTTTATGTGTACTAAATACCCGGCAAGAATTAACGGGGTTGTTACTTCATTAAGGGTTTCAAAGAGGGCATAAATGTCAGAAGCAGAGCTGCACTCTTTAAATCACCGGACCCATTCCGCCCTCCGCCCCGTATGTCGTGGCCCTGGGACCAGCAGTCTGCCGCTGCTGTTCTGAGAAGGGCAGAGCTCTTCTGATTTTGGAGGATGATGGTGGAAGGTGCTGTGTGGAACATGGAGATAAGGCTTTTGACCTATGCATTTGGGGGCAATGGAAAATGAAGGCGATGGATTCTGCCCGTGGGAGGGATGGCATGACAGTCCCACAGGAGTTGGGCTGTGTCATGCGCTTCTCTCGTTTCTGTGTGAATGGTGCATGAAGGAGGAGAGAGGAGATGACGGGAGACCTGTTACTCTGATACTAAGCCCAGGAACTTAGCTTAACTCTCAGTGGCTTCCCATGTCTTTCAATTTTACGTTCCTTAACATTTTCCCAAGCAAGGATGGATCTGCTGTGGACCTCTTCACCTCCTCAGCACAGGAGGCAAGGAACAGAGCGCAAGTTTAGAAATCGTCGGTCTGGAAAGTATCGGCAGAGAAAATATTCTTTCTTGAGCTCCGGCTTAGGGAACCTGTTACTGCCTTTGTTTTGTTGTTCCAGTGGTTAATTATCATCCCTGTAAAACAGTGGGTGCCTCTTTTGCCAGTGGCTCCAGTTGCCCATTTCTCTGCAAGTGTAGAGTTTTTCTGTCCACAGCGTTTTCTCTGTACAGTGCTGTGCTTCACAAGATGGAAGATCGGGACACATAGCCATGGCTGTCATAGAAAAGATGAAGAGAAGGTGTAGGAGAAGTTCATGGTTGTAAACCTGCTCATGAGAACTCTTCAGGGAGTGCAGAGCTGCAGCCATAGCGGCACTGCAGTACTTGTGCTTGTTGTACTCTCTTGCTTGAGTATTTTGATGAGCAGGTTTGCATGTAAGTACTGAAGCGTAGTACAGTGCTATGTTGGATGGTGTTCAGAGATTGCTGAAAACGGTGCATTAAATAGCACTTTGAATTGCAAAGTGCTGGTTCAGTTTTGTCTATGAGAATGATAACACTTATTATCTGATTGTTCCCTGTGCAAATCTCACCTCAGGAAAATTAAATTATGTTTGAATGCAGCTAAAGGAACGTATATCATTATTTCCTTTCGTTGTTAGAAGGGATTTTTACTGTTTGTTTGTTAAAACTGAAGCAGCTGCCATATTTGGTTCTTCGATGATTTAAAAGCAAAGAGGGAGGCAGAGCTATTTACAGTACAGTTGGCTTGTTTAATGTGATTTAATTCTTCTTCTTGGCTTCGTCATGTTACCAAATTATGTTTTGAGCTCCCCTCCTCTTTTTAATTCTTTCTTCTTTTTGTTATCAGCAGAATACTGCTTATCAGTAACCACGACAACCAGGATAAATACTTGTTTTAAAGCTGATGCACATTCACCCTGAATGGTCCACACAACCCAGCACATTCAAGAGGACAGGCAGCATGTGCTCCCTTCTATAACCAATCGCCCCCTTCCCCCTTCTCCACCTGCTTTAGAAAGCTAATAGGGCAGTGTAAAACCATCAGAGCCATTTTCCATAGTGATCTGTGGCTGTTTAGCCATGGGCTGACCTGCTCATGTGCCCTGAGAAACAAGTAGGGAGGGAAATGTGGGTGATGAGGAAGAGAGAGGTTCTCAGGGCCCAGCCCTGACCTCAGCCATGTCCCTGGCACTGTTCCCCTCCTCCTCCAGCTGCTGTCATTGCACTGATCAGTGGCTCAGCACCACGAACCTCTGTTCAGGGGTTATCCTGGCCGGGCAGCAGCGCGAGATGCTGCTGGTCTGACGGAGTGGCTGAGATGGGCAGGCAGGGCAGAGGGGAGCAGCGGCAGAGATGCCTCAGCACTGAGCTTCACCTGGTCCTTGCCCTGCTCCTGTGGAGGCAGGATGCTGGGACGGTTGCTTCCCTTTCGAGGAAGTGTAGGAAAACTCTCCCTACCCAGAAATCCTTGCCGGTGAGGACTTCTGCTGGCTGTTTGCTGTCTCCGTTGCTCTCTAAGTTGCTTGATGTTGTGGAATAAATCCTTTAAGCTCTCTCTGTCTCAGTTTCTCTCCCTGTGTAATGGGGATAATAATTTTTACTCATCTCCATAAAGCAGTCTGAGGGCTGTGGATGGAAGGGTTATATAAAGCTGGAAATGACGATTGTCAGTCACTCTTCTTTGGAGCCTGGAAACACCTCATAAACCTGCTTCCTATGGCACAGGAGGGCCTGGGGAGTGCAGAGCAGGAGCCACAGTTACGCGGAGCTGAGGATTGCATCGGGGTATGGAAGAGGGCACTGAACATCCCTCTGGAATTTCTTTTTATCTTCTTCAAGGTCAGATTTAGGGTTTAAACTCAAAGTGATTTGATGGGATAAATATTATGGAAGATTTAATTATATGGACCTACTGTCAGTCATTGATCAACATGCCCTGTTTTGTCCCCACTAAGTAGGACTAGAACAAATCCAGTCCAAATCACTGACTGTAAAATGCTCTTCAATCACGTGCTTTACATACGCATGAGATGTTGCTGTCTTTTTCTTTGTCTCTCTCTCTCTATATTTTTTAATTAATAACTGCATTGCTCTTGGGTGGAACAGTAGTTAAAATCTCCAGTAGGTTTGTAAGTCCTCTCTTTCAAATGTTACACTAATCTTAGGAATTCTCTGAACGACTGCTGCTCTTCTGGCTCTGTGTCAGAAAACAGAGAGCTGGGGAAGTGGCACAAAATTCTCAGAATTAGCTCTGACTCCTCCTTACAAGGGAAGAAATATCTGATGCATGTAGGAAGGCTGCCTCTGGTATTCTATGTATTGGCAAAATAGCTTTTGCCTTTTGATCAGTATAAAAGCAAAATCAGGCAGGCAGACGTCCATGTAAGAATTACAGGCAACTTGTTAACATCATCATTATCTGGTAAACATAAATGTAATCACTGTGTTCCATATCCTGCAACACGTTGCCTTTGTTCTTGATTGCATTAGCATTCAAATAGAGGGGGGGTTCTCAAAGCAAGCGGAGTGGGTCCTGCTAACAAAGCAGTATCCCTGTTGTGTCAGTAATTTACTCAGAGTGTTTTAAACCCAAAAACACAGATTTTCAGTGCCGTGTCACAGGGTTAAATCATTACTGTATTTGTCTTTATCTGTGAGAGAAATGTGATTCTCAGATTAATATTTTTAGATCTTGTAACTAATTAGCCAGCCGAGGTGCACCAAGTGGCATTGGTAGAGTGAACAGGGACTGTGGGAATGAAAAGACAGGTGACTTGGAGGAGCTGCATTTGATAAGTCCTCCTGATCCCTAAGGAAAGAGGAGCTCAGTGTGCCAGAGCACTTGGGAGTGGTTTTTTGGTGGATTCCTGCTGCGGTCTCTTAGCCTTGCCTCTATACAGAGGATTAGATGTGTGAGATGGTCAAGCAAGGAGCCTGCCATAATGCAGTCTTGGAGGTTATGTCTTTGGGAAACAGTCCTCGGTACTCAGAGGAGTACCCAGAGAAGTAGGTGACAGTTGGCATTGCTCCTCAGCCAGATGCAGTATCTGGGCAATTATAGGGGTTGTTTGGCAGGTTTGAGACTGGAGGGTGATCTGCAAAGGTGTTCTCATTTTGAGATTTATCTTAAAGGTTTTTAAGTCATAAAGACAGAGTTTCTTCTTCCTTCTGGTATTCTTGCAGTGTTCTGCTAATTCTATTGCTCTTGGATTTTTGGGGGGAACTGGTTTGTGCAGTAAGCTTGGTCTGCCTGCTGGCAAGCTGTGCTGTGGCCCTTGGGATGTTAGTAGAACAGGCGTGCTTGAGTTTCTCCCATCCAACCTGCTGCTGTTGTTTTTAGCTGTGCACAGGTTGAATATGAGGAAGAATTTATTGTCAGAGACTGGTAATGCATTGAAACAGGCTGCACAGGAAGGTGGAGTTTAAAGAAAAGGGTAGATATGGCTCTCTATGAAGAGACGTGGTTTAGTGGGCATGGTGCTAATGGGTTGATGGTTTGACTAGATAATCTTTGAGGCCTTTTTCAACTTGAATGATTTTATGTTTCTGTGATCCTCATCTCATCTCCCTGTGTTCTCATGCTCGTCCTGCAGGACGTCGTAGCCCAAGTAGTGGAATGGGGGAAGGAGAACTGGGTCTGTCTTAAGTGCTAAAGAGCAGAAGTCTTCAATCACAGATGATCTCAGCATTTTTATGTCTTGGTGGCGAACATACCTCCTGGGAGGGGATGTTCTAGAATGCATTTGAACCATTGCTTTGGCAAAGGGCAGCTGCATTGGTGGCATTCATGTCAGTCATTTGATCTGCAGGCCCAGTCTCTGGACTGAGCTAGTCATCATCGATGACAAGGCAGTGGTAACTCCAGAGAGTGAAACGATCTGAGCCTTACCACATAACAGGTTGTAAAGAGATCTGTCTGACTGTGGAGGGATCTGCATGTTGGTGGTACGCTAAAACTCTGCTATGAAATAAAAGGCGTCTGTATGGAATGATGCGCATCCCCTCACATCTGCCCCAGCGTGTTGCTGAAGCCCCAGCCTAACCCCAGGCTTTGGGGGCAGTGAGTTCTGCTCTGAGTGTGCAGGGGACCACTTGGGAGCCCTGGCTGTCGTCAGTCAGTACTGCAAGCCCTTGCCATCCCAGTGCCTCCACATAGCCGAATGCACCGTCCCTCCCTCCCTACCTGCTGCATAGCAATGGTATGGCCACACCATGCATACAAGCATGGCAAACTAATTATGACCTGTGTGTCCTGTGGGATGCCCCCTTAGTAGTGGAGCTAATGGAAGACGGCAGAGCAGCTCCTACTGCGAGCAGGAGGAAGGCTGATGGACACCACGCTGCTGCTGCTGCTGCCTTCATTTTTGCTCTGCATTCCAAATAACTCCCCTGCTCAATTTGCTACCCACACAGCAAAGCATTGTCCCATTTTATCTGGTTCCCCTGATACTTCCATTGCTTATCGTATGAAGATCTGTGTTAACATTTATCAAAACAAATGGCAAGCCTGGGACCTTTTAAGTAGTTTTTTTAGTTAATAAAACCAATCTTCTACTTCTGTTATGTTAAAAGTACATTATCTTTTTATTACAAACTCTCTGCAGCTCAGTCTGTTTTCCTTCTTGGCAATTTCATGACTGCTCCACTTGATCGCTGTATGGAGAATTACAAAATCATTAAGGGTGGGGCTTTACCAGCTGACTTACAGTACAAGCCATTTCTCAAAATAACCACAACACTGCAACGCTGATGTGTAATTTACGTCACAGTATGTTTTTATGAAATAGTTTGTGGCTTGTTCATTTAGATTTAGAACTGAGTATCTCTTCTCTCGCTTTTTAATCACAAGCTTTCTTCTTTTTTTTTTTTTTTTTTTTTACTTTTTAATATTTTCCACTCCTTGGCTTGGCTGGCCTCCAATTTAACAGCTACAGTCAGGAGGAAAAAAAAAGATCTTTTTTTTTTTTTTTTTCCTTTCGCCTGCAGTTTAACTGCAAGTGTGTTTTCCTCTTTGATGTGTACAATTGTGCTAACTTGGAAGAGATGGTAGATCTGGGGCAGAATAAATCGCACCGGGTAAAGCAGAGGGTTTATAAAATAGATGCAAAAGTTTGGAATTTCAAACCACAGCAAGCGAATGACGCTATTTAGTCTCCTGCTCTAGTACATTTCCCTTTTAAAAATGACTTTCTGTATAATGTCTTGTAATTAGAACAGGAAATCATTGAGTAACTGGAAGAAGAATAAGAGCACTTAAACTGAAAAGAAAATTACCTTCTGAGAAATTATATTCACAATTTTTTTTTTCCTCTAAATTTTTTTCTTCACGCTGCGGTGTTGGTAATGATAGTAACAGATGTACGCACTCTTATCTGCATCATTGTTCTGCTGATTTTTTCTGGGAAAAGAAAGATGGTTTTCAGCAGCACAAAAAATGAATGGACAGAAAATGGGAAATGCCTAATTACAAAAAATATTCCGTGTCACAACAGAGTAGCAATTAAATTGAAACTTCAATATAATTATCAATAACAGTCGAGCCTGGAGCCGTGCCAGGCGCGTAAAGTTGCTGCTCAGCCTTTATGTGGTTGCTAGGAGCACGGCGAAAAGTATAAAGCTTCGAGAAAGGAATGTCTAATGTAATAAAGTAACAGAAGGTAGCATAAATCATTGTGAGAGCAGTTCGTATTGACATTATTTTACTTAAATTGGGTTGAAACTAGACATTTAGTCTTACAAGAGGCACAAATTCATATTTCTTCTGAAGAAATAACTCTCTGCTTTCTGGGAAGGAGTGGAGTGTGTGCTTTCCTAACAGAGCTGAATACATATTTGGAGCCTTCTAAGCAAAAATCTTTAAATGTTTGTTTCTGTTGGCATCCAAATGCATTTGCACTAATACGATTAAAGGAACTAAAGGGCAAAATACTTGGCAGATTTTGCAGTTGAGGTAATTAGGTACAGGAAGGAACATGCATAGTTTTTCCATCAAGCTCTATAAAATCATGGTGTGAAGGTCTTTTTAAAGAAAAAAAAAAACAACACTAGCTGATGTTGGGAGTAGATTATGGCGGTTAGCAATAACATTGTAGTCTGATGTTTCCGAAACAAGCAAACAAAAAGGAGTTACATTTCTGTATTTCTCTGTTCTTTCTGTAAATAGTTCTGGCTCTGGATGGATTTGTTAGGAATGCATGCTTTTAGCAGGCTCTTTTTCTTTCGGGGCTTTTAATTGTCTTGCATTACATATTAAAAATGGTTGTGCTGATTTGAAAAGTCAGTTCTTGCATAGATTCATTGTGTTTGGCATTTCATGCATCTCTTACTTACAAAGACAACTTGAAGAACATGTAATCCAACATAAATGCCAGGCTGTGCCAAATCCCGGCTCTCTTTACCCCTCACAAAGGGAACTGTTGGATTACATCTGTGCATATATAGGCAGTGCTTGTAACGCAGGGGCGGAACCGTGCGCTGTAATTACAGTTGCTCTGTTTTCAGCTCTGAAATATATAAGTAAATGAAAAATTGACATTGGAGGGGAGTTATTAAAACAAGTAATTACGGTATAAGCATAGGATTAGAGTCATTTCAGTGGAATCTTACAAGCAGCATACTGTAGGTATTATTTTTTACCTTGTTTTCTCTACTGAAGCTACAGAGTGAGACACAGAAATAAAGCACCGTGGTTTACTAAAACCTCAGCCAAATGTTTTTAGAAATCACGTTGTTTCTCTGGATTTTAATGAAATGCAATCAACATTTCAATCCTCCTAACAGTAAACTCCTTCTGATCGTGTTTACCAAAAATATTCAGCAATGTACACTAAGCCCACTGCTAAATGACGTGATAGATTGTGCTAGAAGAGAAATACTTCTTTGGGCTTGCATTTTATTAGGGATTGGTCTACTTTGATTTCTCGTTTCTTGTGTGGGTGTGGCTGAGAAAAAAAGTCTTTGTTCCAGGAGCACTGTTTGTCTTTCACTAAACAAATCTTCAGTTTATTCAGTCTTTATTCATTCTTAGAGCTTTCTGTTGAACATAGAGTGAGTGAATAAGGAGAGGAAAAAATGCATCATGAAGTACTCAGTGGAGTTGCACAAGCCTGGGTAAAAGTGATCCAATGAAAAATTGCGTGACTTTAATTTATGCTGTGGGTTTGAGTTAAGATGCTGGTCTGCAGGGTTAGGAAGTTTGTGTAATTCTGTGCAGGGTCTTAGAGAAATTTGTCTAGAAAGTAATGGTTTACTACAAAGGCTGATGGAACGAACGTTTATGTGCACCCTATTTAAAAAGCTGACCACATCCTGGCTTGAGAAAAGCACTGTCAGATCAACAGATTCAGCTCACCGCTATCTACACAGAGGTATAAAGTAGTAATAACGGTCAGGCAGGCATATATGAAACTCTCAGAGGAGCTAAAGGATGGATCATGTGCTTGTTAATTCCTAGAACAGTTTTCCTGATCTGATTTTAGGGTTTGCTAATAAAGAAGGGACTGACCTAATCCCAGGAGCAGTTGTCACGTTGTTTTGGAGGCTCGTGGGACACTTAGCGAAATCGAGGCATGGCCACATCGTTGTGGCTGAACAGAGATGTTAGAGCCAGAAATTTCTCTTTCTCAGAGGAGTAACATAAATGTTGTTTACCACCACAATGTATTGCTCTTACTTTGGTATGCAGGTAGTTTCATCTTCCCACCTACATCAGGGCTGTGGGCAAAGTTCTGCATTCAGGTGCTGTGCCCATAAAAGCAGGGCTTCCCCAGCCCCTCGGCTGTGCTGAGATTTTTGCAGCGTCGCATTTGTCTGCAGTGGTGACATTCCGGACAATCTGTCTGCTTCCAGAGACTTCATGAAAATGTAGGCTTTTGTGTGTCAACATTTCCATTGCCTCACGCAAATCAAGACGAGCTGTGCCTTTGTATTTAGCCGGAAAGAGCTGATCTGACATTTCTTTCAATATCTGAAGTGATTTTTACTTTAAGGCTAAGAAAGATGATTTCAGTATTAGTAATGGGATTAAATATTAGACCTTTTGTCTCCGTCAGAAGAAGTAGCTGAGTTATTCAGTAATCAGGGTAAGCAGAAAATGTAAGCTGCGCTCTCTTGCTTTGTCTTCATTGGCATGCAGGGAAAGGCATGTTCAGCTGCCCCACCTGAGGAGATAAATGAGCATAAAAAGAAGTGCTGTTAAGTACTGGCTGCATACCTGCAAATGACTAATTTCTCATGTTTGTATCTCTGGATTTTTGCTGTTAGGTTTCCTGCTGGTTGTCATATGATGAAACTTGATTGTGATAGTTCAGCATCCGCCACCTTTATGCCCAATATCATGTAAAACTCAGGGGAACGGAAAGAAGAGCGCTCAGGACTGCTTTACATTTTGAGCGTACCTGCTGACAGTATGAGCTGCTCGGAAGTTCATTTGCTCTGTAGGTTTTTTATTGAGTCCTGCTGCATTTGCAGTTAATATGAGGAAAGTTCACTCCACCTGTTGGGCCACTTTGCACCACTGCATGGGTCAGAGCAGCCCTGCTCCTGTCTGTGGCCCTTTGGTGGTTGCCAGTATCAGGCACTTCAGAAGAGCCTTAGTAGCTGTGCTCTCTGGGACTCACGTGTTATTATTTTTAAAAGGTGTTAGGTAGTGTCAACATGAGTTCAGTGGGGCTGTATAGAGAGCTGAGTGAAAATGGCAGATAATATTTCTATCAAAGCAGCCGAGTTGGCAAAGGATGGTGAGAACTTTGATTCAGGCAATTGGCCAGCTTGTTCAGAGTGGGTTTTCCTTAGTCAGGTGGAGTCCCTTGTGGGGAAGCATGACAGAACTGGACAGGAAGCCAGAGAAGAAGCTGTTCCAATAAATGTTTTTAAATATTTCTATTTTTAACTTTTCTTTCAAAAACCACCATGTTATAAAAGATTGGTCTTGAAGATAGTGAACTTTGGGCCCTGGGTTTTCAGAGCTGCTTGATTAACAGCTTTGTCCTATATTTTTTTCTGATATAACAAGAGTAATTCTCTTTTTTTTTTTTTCTTCTTCTTCTTCTAGGTGAGGATGATGAAGATTCAAACCTGCTAATTCTCAGCTACCCACAGTACTGTCGCTATCGTTCCATGTTAAAGCGCATTCAAGACAAGCCTTCTTCGATACTAACAGACCAGTTCGTTTTAGCCCTGGGTGGCATTGCAGTAACAAGCAAGAACCCCCAAATCTTCTACTGTCGGGATACATTTGATCATCCAACCCTTATAGAAAATGAAAGTATATGTGATGAGTTTGGTAAGTCACTTCACAGCTATTTTCTCTTTCACATAATAAAGACATTTTTCTTCTTAGGTGTCCACTGATTTCCAAGGGGAAAATGTGATTCCTATAAAGTGAATCAATGCTATTTATTGTTTGAAATTTTAAGTACCAAATGTGCTCTTTCCTCTGAGTCTGAAGGCTTCTAGCTACTGCTGGTCTCACATTTGCAGCCTGAGTTTATCACAATCAAAGATAATGTTACGTGGATAGAGTATGTAGCACAATCACTCAGTACAAGTGAAAGGATCCCTTGTCTGGGTTTGAAATTTATCTACCTTAACCATTACCCTGTGGCCTGTGTCTTTACAGAAGCTTTACAATGTGTGTTGTTTTGTTAAAGCCATTGTTGGTGCTATATGCTAATAAATGCAAAACAGGAAAACTCCGTGTGCATCCCACTGCTGCTGCAGAGCACTCATCAACCATGCATCTGCTCCAAGGGCCTTGAACAAATGTCAGCTACAGACCGTTTGTTTCTGGCCTGCTTGAAAGATGGTTTTTTGCAGCAGGAGTTTCAGCTAGGAGTTTGATTTTCCATGTGCAGAGGCGGTTCTGAGAGGTGATCTCTTAATTCAAAAGGTGTAGAGAATACCGTGCCACTCCAGGGGAGTCTGCAACACCTTACATTCTGGGGAGAGGGGGCTGCAAGAGGCAACGCCAATAGCTGCTAGGTGATTTAACACTTTGGTTTTGTTTTGCGTTGCGTTGTTGAGTCAACCCAACTATGGGGTTTGTACTGGTGAAATGTGTCATAATGCATATTCTGCACACACACAGGTCAGCTCTAGTAATGGGTCCTGTATAACTTCTTTAGTAAAGTGCCTATGCTGTGAGGATTAAGTTTATTACCCTTGCTACTAGATGGATGAGTGCCGTGATTCATGCTAGTGAAATCTCCTTGTGTAGCAGTGGGCTGCACCTTTGCTGTGGGCTCCACACATCTCTGCAAGGAAGCTCTGTGGTCTTTTAGACAGTTTTTTAAATGTGTTTAATCCATAATAATGAGAGCGAGGGGGAAGGTGCTCAGCAGTGCCTGTAATGGGAGAGTAACATTCCCCTTTGTCCTAACCCTAGCATGTTGGTTACTGGTTTTGTGCTTCAGTCCAGGCCTTTGTTGTGGTGGCAGAGAGGAGCGCCAGCTCAGCAGGTTGAGCTGAGGCATTTCAGTAGTGTGGAATTGCTCCTGTACTGTGCACAGAGCAGCTCCAGGCAGGTAGGAGAGAGCTGTCCTCCTGTACTGTGTCACTGGAGCACGTTGCTACTGTGAAGAGTTTTAATTTTGTGGTGTTGAGCTATTACAAAATTAGGTCCAAATTATCAAGTCCACTTACAGTCACACCAAACATTACAGGCTTTCAATTATGGTTATAAATGTTGGTTCCTCTTGGGGATGGGGAGGTGGAAAAAATGAATGAAATATCCGTGAAGTTTGGTCCAATACCACAGTAGTATCATGTTGAGTTTTATTTACTCTGAGCTTTAGCTTAGAATATAAAGTTCAGTTTTAATTGACTATCTTTCTCATATAGGAAAGGTTATTTTAGGCTTGAAGGCGTTTGATGAGCATACCATCTGTTTTCTGCAGAGTATTTTATTCAGGGTCATTCCTTGATTACAGGTTTGTTGAAATAGTTGGATCCATAATGTAAGTGTATCATGGAATATTAGTAATAGATGAATCAAAGAGATGTGGAGTGATACAGAAACTATGCTCAGTGAACCATAGCAAGTGCTTTGTTCAGTCTCTGAAAGCTAACTATGCCATTCTCTTGACCTTTGCGAGGCAATTATCTCATTATCAAACCAGAGCCACAGAAATCTTTGCCATAGAAATTAATAATGTGTATTTAAAATATAGTTTGGCTTAAAAAGCAGATTTTCTAAATGCCTATTAAAAAATAAAAAATTGACTATTCTTTAAAAATATTTTTTGCAAAAATAATGAATGTAAAATTTGCAAGCCCTGCTGTGCTAGGAGGGAAAAACTAGCCAGTGTATGGTTCCATTACTAGATTGCAGAGTGTACGATGTCAATTATACTACCTTTGTTGAAGGCAATAGGCAAAGTGCCGTTTTATCCCTTTCTTTGCTGTCAGGACAATAAAATGTACAACAGTTCATTATACAAACAGTTTATGTTGATATCATGCAGATTGATGTCACATGTGGAAAGTGATGACTGCTAGAGCTAAACAGAGGCAGGGTGGTATAGTAGATAAATGGATTACTCTAAGGCACTGGTATTTATCAGTCAAATCTGAGGGGGAGACCAGATTATGGAAATGTGGCTAAATTCTGACAAGAGAATCCAGACCCACTTAATTTTGAGAGGCTTGGCTATTTCTTAACTTGCAAGTGAAAGAAGCCTGCAGAAGGATGAAGATGGGACCATGTGTGTTTCCCCATTCCCTGGATTTCCTCAAAATCTAAAGCAAACATAAAATTTGGGGCAGTGTGGATGAAAAACAGGTTTGTGAGATCCCAGGACTTCTGATGAGGATGCAGGGTTCCTTAAGAAAATGCTCAGTGAAGAGCCGCACCCTCTCTGAGCACTGGCACACCGTGCAAGAGATGCAACTAATAGCAAGGAGACATCAGAAGCACCTATACAAAGACCCCCATTCAGTGTGGCGTGTAGTTGTTCTTGTTAGGCAGTTTTAATGCAGAGAAGTGTTTTTCCAGGAAGTATTATCCCTGATTTTATTACACCTTTCTAACAAAAAGATTTTGTTCTGCTCTGATTCCTTCTCATCTCTCCACCCTTTTTCCCCATTCTGAGGTTAACAAAAAAATAAATAAAGCAGGAAACAATCAAGTTTTGTTGACAGAAGTTAAGGTGAAAACTTCTGGGTTTTTGGTATGAGATTTTTGTCTCTTTACGTTGGAAAGGTCTGTAGATGCTGCGCATCAGCTCCCTCCGACATGGCTGGAGGAGATGGCGTGAGGTGTTCTAGGCCTTGCTGCTGCAGGCCGTCCCGTGTGGATGGCCACTGTCTGTCATGGAGCTTCCTTCAGGGGCTGCAGGCAGCTCCAGCTGTGCCTCCAGCATGAGCTGCCACCACAAATACCTGCCAAGGGGGCTTGCACCTTGGAGCTTCTGCCGCCATCTGAGCAGTCATGGTTTTTCTTCAACTCCGGGTCATTGCTACAGACAGTTGCCAAAGTTGTTTGAGTTAGCAGCCCCCGGGGTTGCTGTTGAGGAGTAACTTTTGTAAATACGTTTAACTTACTGGCATTTGCTGTGTGATCTGTGTGAACTGGAGCTGTGCAGTCTAAGGGAAAAGGAGGCTGAAGGGAGACCTTATTGCTCTCTGCCAGTATCTGAAAGGTGCTTACAGTGAGAGCGGGGTTGGTCTCTTCTCACTGGTGACAGGTGATGGGATGAGGGGAAATGGCCTCAAGTTGCACCAGGGTAAGTTTAGGTTGGATATCAGGAAAAAATTCTTTACTGAAGGTTGTTAAGCAGTGGAATAGGCTCCCCAAGAAGGTGGTTGAGTCACCGTCCCTGGATGTGCTTAAAAACCGTTCGGATGTGGTGCTCAGGGACATGATTTAGCAGATGGTTGTTAGTGTTAGGGCAGTACGGTTGGGTTGTGGTTGGACTCAATGATCTTTGAGGTCTTCTCCAACCTGAGCGATTCTATGGTTCTATGATTCTATCATATATGCTGCAAGAGCAAAGGAATGAAAAAATAGGGGTTCTAATAGTGTTCATTATAGATCAGAGAGACTAGCTGGAGACCAGGCTGCATGTGCAGTGTCCAGAAGATGTGTTTGAGAACTCTGGGCCAGAAATCAGTGTGCAAAGCTACAACAGCATGCAACCTTTCAGTGCTTGCCTAGCTGAACAAGGTGACTTGATCTTCTACCGGGCCTGCACCTGCTCTGCTGCAAGGAGAGACTTCCAGGGCTCACTGGTGAGCATGGCTTCTTTCCTCAGCCAGCTATGGGCTGCATTGCAGAAGGCACATTGGCCCCTACTGTATGCAGCTGTGTCCCTTGGCACAGACTCCACAGGCCTGGTGCTGCAGGAGAGTCAGATGAAGGTGGGTTTCTGTAGCTCCATCACCTTCTCTGGGTGAAAACCAACACAGGAAGATTTGTCACAGTGCTTTTCTGAATTAATATTATAAATCCTGCCCACAATGGAAGAACCAGAAGCTTGTTGTCCGTTTTATGTGCATGGGTTTGATTGCTGTACAAACAAGAGTGCGAGGGAAAACTGGATACCTTTCTTCTCATTTTAAAAAAAAAAAATTGTATTTGGTAAATTTTTGATCATTCTGGCTTACTTTTGTAGCAAGCTGGGTCCAGTGTGCCGTTAAAAAAGCTATTTGGTCCCTGAGGTGCTGTAAACACATGTTGGCCCCTGAAAGAAGGTTAAAAGTTTTATTCTTTCCTGTAGAGGCTAATTTTTTGTAAAACATTTCATACCAAAAAGTGAGAAAAGTGCATCCTGCTGTAGTATTAATACCATTTTTTCTTCTGAAAGAATTAAACTTCTCCATTTTATCATAAGAGCAATGCAGAAAGAATCTTCCCCTGATGTAAGTGATGCGTAGAGGTGTTGCAGTCCCCGCTATCCTTCTCTCCCCCTTCCTCCCGAAAAGCTAATAATGTATTGCTTGCATGGGGAAAAGCATTCAAAACAAAGCAAAAACAACTGTACCTTGACCAGCTCAGGTCTCTCTACTGAGCAATACAGAAAGCAGATCCTCTCATTGCTGGGAATGAGTTGGAGTGAGGAATGACTTTCCTAACCTCTGTGGCTTTCTAGGATATTCTCAGGACTTACCTTCTTTCTTGTCATAGGCCATGGAAACAGGGCTGCAAAGAAGAGAGGGCTGTTTAGAGATAGGTCAAGTGCCCCAAACAGCATGTAGGATGGGAACTGATGGCTTCTGGATGTGGAGTGGTATGGTACCTTTACTCTTGGAGCAGCTGAAATTTTGTCCTTGTTCTCATTATGCATCTGAACTATGAGTTTGTGACTCATAGTTAAAATACGTGGTTTAGGGGGTAAAAGATAACAAAACAAAACCAAAACCAAGGGAATGAAACTTAAAAGAAAAGAAAGGAAAGAAAAAGACAAAAGAAAGAATGTTTCCAGTTTTACTGTTGATGACGTTCTTTATTTGTGTGAGTCAAAATAATCACCCTTAAGAATGAAAGTTTGGGCTTTTTTATGTTTTTCAGCAGAAGTAAAATGTCAGCATTTCTGCTATTGACTGTTTTGGTTATTTCCAAGGCAGTGTATATCAGTGTAACTCAGCAAGGCCAGTAGGAGCTTCCTCTGATTCTGGGTCTTATAATCTCAGGTCTTCTAATCTTCTCCTATCCCATTAGGCGATCACTTGTCCAGAAGGTAGGCACACTAATATTCTTTCCTCTTCAAAATTTCCTTAGTCTGTATCCATCTGCTGCTTCAAATCTCTGCTGAGTGTCTTTATCAATGTAGCTCATAACTACATTTTAATAATCAAGAATAGGTCCCAAGTTAATTTAGCCAAAATTGGTATCTGTTTGATGTGGCAAGCTTTCATTCTTTGTAAGAACAGAGCAAGCTCAACATTTAGTTTCCAAAACTGTCTAGAAGAAGTGTTTTATCACTCGTACCTTTATAGTAACTTAACAAGTCATAGGGATATTGAATCAGCTGGTATTAGCTGTGATTAACTACCAGATTCCCATGAGTGTGCCGTCAGTCCCCCACCTTTCAATATCAGCATCCAGCATGAAGTAGTGCAGGCAGCTCAACAATGGAAGAGCCTTTTTTTCCGCTTCTTTTTTAATTCTGCATTTTTGGAATGCTGTATGTCTTGTGCACAGAGGGGTCTCCTACCCTTTGCATCTTCTAGGCAGATGGACACCCAGCTGGGGTGGGGCAAAGGCTCAAGCTGGTCAGGCACTGCGCCGGCTGAATCTCATCCTGTGTGACATCCAGACTGTAATGGTGGCAGTGGAAGCTTGTTTTTTCTCCCTTTAAAAAGCACTCAAAAGCTCTAAAATCCCCTTTCTACCTCCACGCTTTCCTCAGTGGCATTGTTTTTCTGAGTTTTTAGATAGATGCACTCAGGCTATCTTAACATAAAAATTGTATTAGAGTGGGACCACTGTTGGTGCTCCTCTGGTAAGAGTGGAACACTGAAGCAGTTACAACTGTGATGGGAAGAGCATGGAGATTTTCTTTTAGCATATTGCTGGGGCCTCTTTAGATGGAGCTTTGTGGTGGCATCTGCAGGAGTCTGAAAAACATGCACAATTTTTCCTAGGCCCTGGTAGTGTGGCTTAGCTAAATATTTCAAATTTTAACTCTCTCAAAAAAAAAAACAGGACGTAGCTGGAGGGGAAGTAGTGATTAATGTATAATAGTGCTATATACAATGTAGATAGATAAATGTACATTTCCTCCCCCTCACGCCCCACCTCTGCAAACATAAGCTTTTAGCCTGAAAAAGAAAATCTGGAAATGTTCTGGATTCTGGTCAGACCTCTTTCTTATTTTGTTAATTCAACTGTAGAGTGAAATATTAATGATCCCCAGATGTTGTTTATAATGATTGATTTTTCAGTTGTGAAAAAATACTTGCAGTTTTTTTAAACAATTGATATTTTCTAGTGTGCTCTACAGCATTTGAATAAAATGTCTGAAGGCAGAGCTGTTTATATGCTCAACATAATTGCTTCTGTTAAGTGATTTCTTCATTCTTAACATTTTTAGCTCTAATTGCTTTTCCCCCATACATCTAAAAATAAATATTTGCAAGTTTTGCATTCTGTCACTCATTGAAATGCATAAAATATTTGTATACTCAAAGCAAAAAGCACCGATAAGGGGTCACATTCTGTCTCACTGAGAGTGGCGTAAATCCAGAATGACTCCCTTCACTTCAGCAAATGTTACTCAGGTTTTCCCCAGTTAACTAAGGGCAGAATCTCACCCAACGTTAACAGCAAGCTGCTAAGTGAGTATAAGTAATGTGTGGTAAAGTAAGATAAAATACCTTCCTGTCTGTAAGAACTTCAAAACAAATGCTGTTTTATTTTTACTTTTTTTTTTTTTTTTTTGGTGCATTTTCAGTAACAGCCACAGCTGTAACCAGGATAAATACTAAGATAGACTATTTCTCACTCCATAAAACCAGAGTCAGAACTCCTGTAAGGCCTGCTTCTTCAGCACAGCTGGGGTGCTCAGTGGTGCTCCATCCCTGCAGGCAGCAGACATGGGACGTTGGGCAAGGAGATGCCTCTGCTTCCTGCCCCCACCTTCTGCTGCAGCTGCTGGGGCCAGGCATGTCCAGGGGCTTGGCCTGGTGCCTTGGGCAGCCCTGACATGGCTCAGGGTGATCATGGGGAAGGAGATGAGACCCGTGGCAAAGCAATGGTGCTCCTACCTCCAGTCCGGTGCTTTTGCTAGGAAGGCTCCTTTCCTTTTCTGTGTTTTGGTTGAGTTGTGGACACATGACATTGTATTGTGAAGGTTGCATGTTTACTTAGTCTGAGTTCAGCAGAAGATGAACATGTCCTTGCAGCAAAACAGGTTTAGGGAGTGTGTCACTCTTCTGTGCGTGATCAGTGTAAACTATCACGTGGGCTTTGTTGTGTGTTGCATGCGCCCACTTTCTTAGTGGCCATGGTGGTAGATGTCAGCTGTGTGGCTAGTTTTATATTTCCCTCATCAAAATCATGTTGCCCTTACATCAGAAAGCAACCCGCATTCATCACAAGCATGAGCGTGATGTCGGAGGTGTGCAGCTGCATTGCTGGAACCATCTTCTCGTTGTTATCATTCTGAACAAGCACTCACGAGAGCATCCTCACGTGAGTGTTCTGTGCCCCAGTGCCCAGGGGCCACGGGACTGTGCTGCAGGGCTGGGTGTAGAGCAATAGGCCCGCCTCCCTGCCCTGCGAGCAGAAGGAGAAGTGGTTTGTGTCAGAATATGGTCACATTCTTCTGATTAAACCCGCTCAAAAAAGACAACATTGTAATATTTTCCAGTGACTGTTTATCATGAATTACGTCAGCCTCGGTTTAAATTGCTATTATTTCTCCTTAATGCTTCTTGGTGCCTGCATAATTTACAGCATTGGCAGCTGCGGGACTATGAAATAACCTTTCACAACCACCATACAATAGTAAAGAACATGAAGTTTTTGTTGTTAATTATTATGGGTCTCCTTTAACTTTTTTACAAAGTGACATAAAATATTGTTGAGGTATTTATGGTTAAAGCTACTTTTACATGGATCTATTTTGCTTCTGGCTAGTTCTTAACTAAAGCAGTCATTTGTGGTTATTATGCCTTGGGAGATATTATGTCAGAACTGGTTTAGGAGTATTATTATGTATCACATGTCATATATTACATGTCAGCACTTGAGGCTGTCTTTCAATAAAAACAAATGTAATTTCAGTTAATGGTCTTTTAGGTATAGGCCATTTGTAAACTTACCTGAGTTCATTTGAAGGTATACTAAAAAGCTTTGTTCTCACGGAGTGCACTTGAGTAATTTCATTTTGGCTTCGGATGGAATTTCCAAAATATTTGTCATTATTTCAATCGAAGGGTACTGCCTCTAGAAAGCAAACAGTTTCCCAATCCCCAGGTTAATGTACACATTTAAGGAGCTGTAACTGTTACTCATTACTTTGTTTACTTTTCCCCCTTTGAGCTCCTGCTTCCCGGGTTCCCCAGTGTGGGGCTGGGGCAGTATCCCAGGCAACTAAGCCACCTAATGATGATGCTGTGCGGCGCTGCCCAAATGAATAGCTTGTATGTCCAGAGATAATCCGTGGGAGAAGGGTGGTAGAAATTAAAGGTTGCAGGCGAGTTTTAAGTTTCCTTGAAACTTAAACTTGCATTTCAAATCTAGAAAATGCAAACTTAGACAAAGCAAACTTTGAATCAGTATGTCATTCCCCGTGGTCCCAAATACTATGCATATTTTCCAGTACTTATTTGAAGCAAGAAATGAGGCATACAGGGTGTGCCAGAATTATTACAAAGAGTAAAAACACATGAATGACTCATGTGAACTTTTTGTTGTTTTTATTTCTTTAGCATCTAATTAGTTAATTACTACTACACCAAAAAAAAAAAAAAAAAAGGAACACAATTTCTCTCCCCCACCTATGTTTGAGCACCATAAAAATGATCAATGCCTGTGTTTGTCTCTAGTTCCATTTTACTCCATGGGACCACCGGTTTTGGTGGCTTCATTTTTGGGAATGGAAACCCTGCTGGGCAAAAAATGAGTCTGTCCCCGCACGGACAGCCAGGCGGATGGTGCGAGGGTGCCAATGTGAAATTAGAACGGGAAGAAAAAAGCAGGGGGAGCATCTCGTGTGCTACTGGGTTGGAATTTAATAAGAGAGACATAAAATGGAGCGGAATTTGCCTGGACACTGCAGGATTTTTTAATATTAGGCACCATGCTTGATTTCCCTGGAAATGAGTGAGCAATCTGAATTTAGAGTTGTTTGGCGAGGGGAGAGTGCGTTTCTTTTTCTTTTTTAATCAAAGGCATTTCAGCAGCCGATGCAATTGAAAAGGGGATCTATCATTACGTAAGAATGTAGCAAACTGTCCCGTTTAATGAATGAATATTAGGTATTTCTGAAGCAGATAAAAGATGGTAAAAGAGAGAGACAGAGCTGACGTCTTAGAGATTTTAATAAAGATTGAAGTTAGTAGTGAAAAGGTCAAAGTGCCATTTGTTGAGCCCCTGCTTCTGGCATGGTTTCAAAGCTTGCAGTGCTGACTGTGGGGCTGTGATGTGTGTTAATGAACAGTTGTGGCACTTAACTGAGATCATGGGTTGGTCACATGAATATATATAAAAGATAGGAGCAGAGATTTTTTCCCCCTTTTCGCTGCAGTTTGTCTGCTGGAAGGACTGAACAATTAGAAGAAATGTTTGAAATGTTTGAACACCTCATAAGTCCCCTAGTCTGTAAGGAAAATGAGCTAGGAATAATAGAATACTGCTATAGTTAAATATAGTTATTCAAAATTGTTTTTAGCTACAGATGTTATGCCATTTTAGAAACTTAGACTA
Organism: Perdix hodgsoniae; assembly: GCA_035772895.1. Classification (NCBI taxonomy): domain Eukaryota; kingdom Metazoa; phylum Chordata; class Aves; order Galliformes; family Phasianidae; genus Perdix; species Perdix hodgsoniae. The sequence goes on along the minus strand of JAPSGF010000046.1, from coordinate 2,022,122 downwards.
AATAATGTCAGATCCTGTTTGCTTTTTTAGTATGTTACTCGTTTATTGGGAAATTCGGAATTTAAAACAGCTGGGAAAGGGTTTGGTGTTCACTAAGTAATCTTTAAAATGTGTACATTTCAGTGTTACTCTTATAGAGCTGTTTAAAAATGACTGAATTGTATATTATAGTTATAAAGTTCTGTAAACATGCTCCACCGTGTAAATGACAGGGAAACGTGAAATGGGAAAACGAGATAATTCTGCAGCCAAATTTTATGTGTTACAGACTTGATAAAACAGCAAATGGGTTTCTCAGTTTAAACAATTTGCAACTTCCAGGAACGTGTGTGGAGGTTACAAACACTGTGTATAAAATAGCAGCAGAAAATAACATTCATTCTCCTCTAGTTCTCCCTTTGATGTTTATGTCAAGACGAAGGAGTTAATTTATCTAAGAGTTTCTCTGCGTGAGTTGGACTGTACAAAAGCAATCATGTAGAAATAATAGACTACCATTGGAAGTGCTGTACTATTGCAGTTTTAATAGCTCTTCAGTTCTGCTCAACAATTAGTCCATACATTTTATAGCTGTGTCTTTAAGAAACTGGCACACTCAGCAAAATCAGAGTAATTGGGAGATGATGCAATGTGGAGAGAAATCAGGGGAAGAAAATTAATTGAAAAATAGTGTTTTCTTTGTTGTTTGTTTGCTTTCTTTGGAAATTTTAAACACTGCAGTAGTAATTACCGGTTGGTGAGATTCCTGCAGAATGTAAGTTCCACGTGGCTGCATTTTTGTGAATTTATTTTTGTTTGTTTTTAAATTAAACTACAAAAGAGGCAAGCTAAGGCATTAGAAAGTTTTGCTTTGCTTTTCTCTTTGTGAAATTGAGTGAGGGCATTAATTGTGATCAGGAGGAGTCTTTTGGTTTTCTTCCACTCCATTGACCAGCGCTGTTTGAGGAAGTTCTCAGTACCTGTCAGCATCTTTGAAAAGTGACGAGATAGATCATGGAGAATATATGAATTAGTTCATATTTTCGGAGCTACTGAACTGAAGGGACTGCAGCAGTCTCTCTCTTCTCATGTCCGCTGGAGAAAGTGCTGCTCTTTGCTAAAAGGGGTATGAGCACCCATCTTCCAGGGGCAGATAGTGGATGCTGGGACTTTCTTCAGATGGCTTTTTTTTTCATGCATCACTACTCAATAAGGAGGCAATTAAAAAAATGGTAGTACCTCGCTCCAAACAAAAAAAACCCAAAACATTGCTTATTTGTAGGTTTCTCATCAGCAATTAGGACTTGTAATGCTTTTTATTGGATTTATTGTCCATTATGAAGCAAAGGCCAATGAAGCAGTGAAAATTTAGATTTCAGCTTAAGTTTGGGCCCGGGTAATATATACAGCTGTGTCTTGGTCTTTTAGTGATCAAACAAGCATTTCCTTGTGCCTCAGGGCTGCTTTGTCTTAATGTCATGAATTACTGAAGGGCAATGGCAGAAAACCAGTTGACTAGAATAGGAGGGCAAACCTGCTTCCTAGCTGAATAAGCAGGGGAACAGTGAGAAAAAATAGAGAAGTGTTACTGCTGCTGCATATAACACTAGAGGAAATCATTATCAGAGCCCCTAAGAGCTAACGTTTTGGTTAGTCATTCAAATGATTATGGCTTTCTGCAAAAGGACGATACTATTTCATGGGATAACTGCTCTGCTAATGCTCCACTGCATTATTCTGTAGAATCACGGAATGGCTTGAGTTGGAAGAGACCCTAAAGCCCATCCAGTTCCAACCCCCTGCCATGGGCAGGGTTGCAGCCCTTCAGATCAGGCTGCCCCGGGCCCCATCCAGCCTGGCCTCAGGCACCTCAGGGGATGGGGCACCCTCAGCTTCTCTGGGCAGCCAGATCTGTGACTGCAGAGGCCTCTCTAATTTGGTGAACAGGCACATAGTAGGACCCAGTCCTACAGAGAAGTAACAGGTAAATTAATGATGAAACTAAGGCACAATTATCTAGCAGTGAGGAGTAATTACCCAGGGGAACAGCTTAGCTAGAGGTAACATAGATTCTTTATTACTGGAAGCTTTTAAATCAAGGCTGCTTTCCAAACGACATGATCCTTACTCAAACAAGAGGTACTGTCTTCAGCAGTCACTCTAAAGTTGTATAGGCAGAAAGTAAACAAGGCAATAATATCCTACTGTTTTCTTCTGGCATTGAAAACCATTACTGTATTAATATTAAATCACTTGTAGCATCTGGGTCAGCAGAGGTTAGGTTGTGCTGGACTGTTGCACATTCATTACCAGGCAGTAAACCAAACCTTCCTAAAGTTTGCTGCTTTGCTCTCAGCACCAGCCCGGCTGCTGTGAGCAGTGCCCGTCTCAGAGCACCAACCCTTGCTGCAGTCTTGGGAGCTCTGTCTGTTCTCCAGTGGGGAGCCCAGCTCAGGGAGGATCTGCCCCATTTTAGGTCACTTAAATGATTGCTGCCAGGGGCTTGCTCCTCAGCTAAGTGTAACTGGAAAATGTAACTCGATAGCATCTCATTTAAATATGCTGTTACAACTACAAGATCTTGTACAGACTTAACCAACTCCATGAGTTTTCCCTGATGGGTCCTTCACAGACATCTTCAGTCACCTTACCTCTTTCCGTAGTAGCTTTAAAGAGCACATTAATTAAAAAACAGATGTTTGTAACAAGTGAGTAATAGAAGAGGAGGAATTCATTTGAAATCAGCAGTTTCAGCCCGCAGAAAGAGTAAGAGAGTATGTGGAAAGGCTATTGGTGATCATCCTACTAACATGAATGACGTTCCCAGGCACTGCTGCTGCTCCAACAGAGAAACATGGTGTGACCTCCATCTCTGTCACCAGCCTCCTATGTTTCCTAGGGAATCTGCAACTGCAGAAGAAGCTGACCTCCCACTGAAAGCAAGTCTTGGCTATGGGTTGCCATGTTTACTTTCAGGAGGTGTTGATTCTCCTTCCCACTTCATTCATTAAATAAAACACTTCATCTTTCAAATCTTGCTAACCTCAGGTGAACTTTGGAACCCCTGTGTCCTTTACATGCTTCCATGGAAGTAGAGCACAAGTTTTGAAAATCAGGCTGAAGATTATTCCTGGGGTATTTGGGACCCATTTGTTCAGAATACCATGTACAAATTCAGCAGTACAGTTGCCCTCATTCCTTTATATATCCTGATTTTGCAATGAACCATAATCATTTGACCAATTTGCCAAAAAAAAAAAAAAAGATGGCTCTTCATGGTTTTTTTTGGTGTTGGTGGTTTTGAAAGGCACCCTGTAATTAGGCTGAATATATGTACGTTGTGAATGTTTAGTTACGATAGAGATGGGTTTATTGTAAAACAAAAAAAGGGAAAATTACCTAGCTGCAAATCCTAGCAGTTGTTTAGTTTAGAAGTTTAAGTCAATTTATGGAAGTCTGTGTTTACTGTCTTCAGAACTTGATCATGACATTGGAATGTATTTTGGAAAAAAAGACCCTATAAAATGAAATCCACATTTACGGGTAGGGAGCACAGAGCACTTAGGATCAGCAGTGAGACTGGAGCGTCTCTTTGAAGTGCAGCAAAGAGGAAAGCTTGCCAGTGCCATTTTGGGTTTGGAAGACAGTGAACTGATATGCTCAGGAAGTTGTAATGCTGTGTAACAGAGGACGGACCCAACACCATTAATTTCATGGTGGAAATGTGGACTGTGATATCCCAATGACAGCAGTCTGGAGATAAAACTACATCTGAAGCACTTAATTTAAAATAAAACTTTATTATAAAAGTCAGTTCTCCTAAGATGCTGCTTTTGTGCTGCGCTGTGAGTAATCGCCATGACTCATCTCGCCTCTGACATGCTGCAGCCATCAACATTCCCAGCCACGAGTGTTGCCCTTTATAAAGGAAATATCCTATTTTTGGTATGGCAATGTCCTCAGTTTTAAAGAATTTTCCTCTTTTAAAGCGCTCAGACAATTAATGCCTCATGCATGTATTCAACAATAGTTGCCTAGCAACCCTCAGAACTATTCGGGAGAGCAGAGAGAGCTGAGATGAATGAACCTCAGTGGCTCCCATGCAGGTGAGCCAGAGAAGGCACATGGCTGTGTTGCCTCTTGGGGTTCTGCATGTGTCCATGGGGAGGAGCAGCCCCGGCGCAGCATTGCAGGCTCCAGCTGGAACCTTGGTCAGGGGCAGAGATGGGGCAAGGAGAGCGGTCCTGCAGCCAGGTGCAGTTACAGGAGGGAGCCGTTTGTTGGCCTTCTTCATTTTGGAAGCCTGTGCCAAAACAAGATGGATAAAGTAGTTAAATAATAGAAAACAAACGAACTCTGCTTAATTGCCAAGAAAAATTTTGTCATCTTGTATTGCACTTCACCTGCAGCTAGAGTAGGGCCCTACTTAGCTCATGGAGATTTCCAGGCCGAGGTCTCAATGCAGGACATCGATGTGTGACACTTAGTTCTGGCTCTTCTCTGGTGCTGATTCTTACTTTTTCCCTTCTGGTGTAACTTTGACCTCACATGAAGTTTTTCTCACTCTTCTGGAAGATGCCATTTGAAGAAAATAGAAATCTTTCCCCCACTAATTCCCTACAGCCACCATGTTTCTGTTTCCACATTTATTTATTTATTTATTTATTTATTTTCCCCCCTGACAAAAAGATTGTAATTAAATGGTTGGTGTGGGGCTGTAATGCCTTAACTGTATCAAGCTGACCTGAAATTCTGCTTTGGAGACCCCTCTCAGCATTGGGGCTGCAGGTGAGCACCATGGTAATGCTGGTATGCACCCATCCTTTGCCCATCTCCATTTCCACACCCCCATTACTGAGGAAAACGATGAAATTCTGGCATTTTCCTGTTGGATAGAAATTGTATTTTTGACCATGTCAGCTTCAAAGGTAAAGGTTAAGAGAGAGATTGTGATCTCCATGGTGATGTATTTTAGATCAGAATATGGCATTGAAGCTTTTTGGTGTTTTCTCCAACACACCATGACTTGTGTGCCTCTTGGCTGCCGACTCTGCTTTTGGTATGTATTGCTGTTATTTGCATGTGGAAGTGCCTCAGGAGCCCCACATAAAACACTGGTTCACTAGTTTTAGTGGCTTTTTTAGATTAGACGTTAAAATGTTGAAATCAAAATATGTAGGGGGTGGTGGGGAGGTAGCAGACGCACAATGGTAATCTGAATAATGGGATTTTTGGGGTTGCTATCTTGTGACTTAGAGCTGAAAAACAATCACTTAGATATCTTGGATGTCTGAGGCTTTCATTCTTTCTGATAATAAAAGGCACTTATTTCTGGCCTTGATGGCAGATGAGATTTCAAACTTAAAATATGCCATGATCCTATAGTCTGGTAGTGCTTTCTGGCACTGGTCAGTGACTAAATATAGCCATTTTTGAACTGCTACGATAAACCTGGAAGTAATGTTCAGCAGAAAATTCTCAGACAATTCCATAGACAAATGTGGAATATGAAATGACTTTTCTGGATTGCATCTGGTTCGTACTGTATATGCTTTTGTGCCCTGTCTCTCTCATGCCCACGTTTTCCAACTGCTGTCTTAAAAAATGTTTTGTGGTACGGATAAAAGTTAACTGAAGTATCTCAGTGATTCGTGTTGGTTCATGCTAGAGCAACAAATAACATAAAGGGTTTTAAATCCCAGCTCTTTCACGCATTCCTTTTGGCTTTGTAAACCATTTTGCCTTCTTTTTATGAAAAGAAGATGCATTTATTGGAAAAAAAAAAAGCAAAAAAAAAAAAAAGCATGTGTTTCCTAAAATTGCCTTCAAATTAATATTGTCCAAGTGCATGCAGATTCTTGCATTGTGTTAGGGATTAGTGGTATTCATCTATCATGCATAATGGGGCAAGTGATATTCGGAGAGGGAAGACAGTCTAACGTCTCATTTTCAAAAAGATTTTTGTTTTTTGTTTTTTCTTGATAAACCCTTCCCTTCCTTTCCCCTTTCCCCTTCCTCACTTCCCTTCCCCCCTTCCCTCTTTCCTCCTTCCCTTTATTTTCTTTTTCACGTACGTTTCTGCCAGGCTATGTTTAATTTCAAGATGGTGTCTTTGCTAGAAAGATAATCAAATGTAATGTCTTCCACAACCTCTTCACATGCATGACTGCATAAAGCTTGTGTAACAGTTTATTATTGTAAAATTAGTATAGCATAGCATAGAGCAAACTGGGCCCCTGGCCAGATGAACTAGACAATGAGTAGTTATATAAGGTTTTGAAGCACATGTATTAGAACACAAGCGCCCTGTATTTTCTTCTCAATTGTCTGCTGTTTGTTAATGTTTCCCTTTCAATGTGATTGCATCTCAATTTAATAGCACTTGCCATTTCAGGGTTTACTGTGCCAGCACTCATATGGTTACATCCCCTCTGTGCTGCAAAGCCTGCATCTATATTAAAACCAAACTAGGCAAGGTTAGCTAATGGGTACTTTGAGAGATATGCACTTATAGAATTAAGTGATGTATGTAATTGTTAATTTTGTGTTAACAAGTTTGAAAAATGTGTTTCACCAATAATTGTAATGCTCCGTTCTGTGCAAAGTGTGACATTTTAATTCTTGTTGAACAGTTTCCTACCTCGCCTCTGTGTTTTCATGGCAGGGTATTATTTTGCAATCAAGATAAAAGCATTATTTATTAAAGTTCTAAAATATTACATTACTGGAAGTTTTAAGCTGCAGATCAATCTCCTGTTTCATAAAAGCATTTCATTGATTTTTTTTTTTAATTGGCCTTTGAATTAAACTTAAGTTCCACATTATGGATTGCATATGATTTCAGAACCAGGGTGGTTTTTTTTAGTGGAGACGTTACAGTGTTTTAAAGGAAGTAACGTACCTGTCACAGAACTGTGGGAAAGGCTTGCATTTGGCATGTGCATCTTTGGTGCTGTCAGCTCCCAGCTTGCTGCATTTTTGGCACAGGGAATCAATTGACTTGGGCTGTGGGAAACCTACATTCAGCACTGTCAGTCCTTGTGTCTTTTTCCGCATGTCCAAAAGAGCTTCTGTTACAGATTCTGCATCTTTGGGAGCTGAGTAGCAGCAGTGTGATATTTCAGGGGCACAGGGCAGCCTGGCTGCAGCAGGGGGCCACTCAGCCATTGCCACCAGGAGGAGCAACCGCTGCTGGTGCCACTTCTCTTTTTCTGCGTGCAATCCCAAGGGCCCAGGAGCCTGGCTTCCGCGCTCCCCTTTCCTTCCATCCTTCTGTATCTCCACCTCTCATTTCACCTCTTGCCCCTTTTGCCTCCAGCCCTGCCCAGTTGCTGTCTGTGCCAGCGTAACTCCATTGCCCTCAGCAGCCCTTGGTGGATCATCCATGCCACTGCAGGCTGGACACGCACCCAGCATCATTTGCAGAGATGCAGTTCTACCATCCCATATAGGCCTGCCCACAGAATGGCAGAAGGTGAGGCTCACCTCACCCCCTGTGCCCAATGGCTTGGCCCAGTGGTGAGGGAGAATCTTCATGTCTACCAGTGAGAATAAAGAAAGGATGGGGTGGGAAGGGCATAATAGGCTCAAAACACAGTAAAAATAGCAAAGGAAACAGTTTGTGCCTAATTTGAAACCAACTGATCTCCATGGTGATTGCAACAAATGTGTGCTGTGCTCGGCTGTTTTGTGGAGACAAAGGTTAGAAATAGGAGCGTATACACCTGGTCACAAGACTGTAGAGAAGTGAAAGGGCTGGCACCTTCCCATCCACTGAGTGGTCGTGTGAAGGTCCCCACCGGATACAGGGAATGGCCTCACAGACATCCATTGGGTTGGGGTGTTTGCCTTCCTGGTGCATCTCCGGAAAACCGGGCTTTTATGAACTACCTTGAATGTTATCTTTCAGCAGTGCTGTTCTATGGAGAGTCTGTTGGGCTGTGGCTTCAGACAGAAATAGCATGGTAAAAGAACTTCAGAAAGGAGGCAGTAAACGTGAAACCTTAGATAAATAATAGGACTAATATACTTGCCACAGTAAATAATAGTACTGCGACTCCCCAAAGGTCTTGAGTGACATTGTCTCAAAGTAATTTCTTATGTGAAATAGAAGCCTGAGATAAAATTTCTGCCTTAAGTTACAGATATTTGAGACAGAGGGAAAAGGGAGTACATTAATCCTTACCAAAGAAGAAATTCCTGTTCGTGGTAGCCTGGAATACTATGATGTGATGAGTCAGAAAATTCATATTGTTCACGTCTGCAGAGGTCAGACACGAACAATATGAATTGTTCATGGACCCTGAGCTTTGGTGTGCAGATGGGTCAGATGGCATTTGCTAACAGACCCCTCTGCTGGGGCTGAGCATATGGAGAGCTTCTGACTGCAGGAGGTCCGTGGGAGCTTCTCCTCTTAAAACAAGGATTTTAGAGGGAAAGGAGCTACACTTCTGAAATCCTTAGTCATAATGAAAAGATCTCCAGAGGCAGCTGATGAAGACATTCGCGTGTGTGTTGCACTGCACCAAGATTTAGTTTCTTGAGTAAATATTGACCAGTTTGACCTTTGCTTCTCCTTAGTCAATATTTATCTCTTGGGACAATGAATCTTCATATTCACCTCTGGTGAAGCCCAGATCTACTTAATAATGTACTTGGAAATCTCTGAGAGGTGCTGGTTTGTCTTGAAGATACTTTATCTGTTTGGAATTAGATATACAGAAGCTTTGGCCATTCGTGTCGCTCTGTCAGGTTTCCTAAACAAAGCTAAGTCAGGTCACGTCTGGCGGGAGGCTTCTAGGAAAAACCCAGATCGCTGCAGTCAGCATGGGCACAGGACGATCCTGTTGTTGGAAGTTGGGATGAGGATTCCTGGGTGATGCCAAAGCTCCTCCAGATGCTGTTGGGAGGAGAGGACTGACTGAGATTAGAACATAAAATTCTTGCCATGTATTTCATGAGGCAGTGAAGTTTTTGAGCTTTCTGAACCTTGTGCAGCCTTCCAGGAGCCTAATCCCACTAAACACGTGGGAGGATTGTGCAGAATGGAGGGGTTGGAGCCCTTCCAGGTCTGTGCTTCCGTGGTTGCGGCAGTGGGAAGGGCGGTACGTCACACGTACCTGGCTGTACAAACCAGTTGCCTGTCTTCTCAGAGGTTTGCTTTGCCTTTTCCCCGATTCTGTTTTACATTGCCATATGTACTTCTTGTGATATTTCATTCTCATCAAATTAGGAAGAGAAAGCCTGATAATTAACTTAGGATATATAGCAACTGAAGCCATGTTTGTCATTTTTACTGTGCAATCAGTCACTGATATTACAGGTGGCCTGCGAGGCTCCGAACCAAATCGGACTTGTTTCTGTAACCTTACAACTATCGGAGGTATTTGTTTGGAGAAAAGGGCATTGAGAAAGATGAGAATTTTAAAATTGCACAATTGCAGCTGGAAATAAACAGAGCGGCAGCGTCACGCATGTCTGAAGAGCGTGCTGCTTAGTTTTATAGTAACAGTATTTTAAGAATGCTGACGGTACACAGGGAAGCAGTGAATAATTCCTATTGCAAAACCCTGTTGGTTTGGTACAGTCAGAACGCTGAGGCTTAATCGGCCTGGATTGCTGGGAGGAAAACAGGACATTAAGGGGAAAGAAAAAAGAAAAAACGAGCCTGCTGAAGCAGTAGTGATTTATCAAAGCAGCATTCGAATAAAATGAGGGCTTGGCATTCTGACTTGGGATAGGCTGCAAAACGCATTTCTGTTTTCGTGAAGGTTTTTTTCCTGATGTGCCTGATCGACTTGTTTTAATGCCGGGGTTATTTACATTGCAGGGATGGGCCTCTATTATGCAGGAAATTGTCCAAGCCCCTACAGCTGTATTTTAAATTGAAATGATTTTTTTTTTATGAAGTGATTGTGCAGACTTAATTTAGTAATCTATTATTAAATTTATAGTTCCAGGCTGCATAAAGCCTTTATATAGAACGAAAACGGGCGCATACACAGATCTACGCTATATATACACCTGGTTTCGTATAGTAAATCTCTGACATATGTTGTCCATTTCCAGAAACAAATAAACCGCCGCTTTTGAAAACTCGGCTCCGTTTCCATATTAGGGAATGCGCGGGTCCCGGTGCCCGCAGCTCCGCGCCGGGCTCGCGGCGCTGCCGCTCCCGCCTATTTTTAGCCATGAATGAACGCGGCGGGGCGGCGGGCGGGGTGCCGAGCGGCGCCGGGCAGAGCCGAGCCGAGCCGAGCCGAGCCGAGCCGGACGGGCTGGCGGGCGGACGACGCTAGAGGGCAATGACGGCTGCGCTCGGGCCGCGGAGGGGCTCCTCGCCCCGCCGGCTCCGTGCGAGTCGCCCCCAGCTTCCGCCGCAGCGGGTAAGCGGCCAAATGGAGTCGCTCCGAAGGAAAGGACGGCGGGGCGGCTCACAAGGCCGCTTTTGCCCAAATAAGGCTATAGCGTAGACCCCGTGCGTTCGATAGCGATCGGCTGCTGGTCAGGGCCCGGTCAGTGCCGCGCCGTGTCGGAGCCCTGCCGTGTGCCGGCGGGGCCGTCAGCCTGCCTGGCTCTTCTGGGTGCTGGAGCCTGGCACGGGCTGCGGAGCGAAGGCGGGCTCGGATCTGCACCGTCGGGGCAGTTACACCGAGTTCCCCAGGTTTGCGCTGACTGAACGTGGCCAAGCTGTGCTACCAGCAGCGCAACACAAACACCGGCTTCCATCCTCTGGTGGCTGTGGAGATGCCCCTTTTGCGAGCCCAGTTACCGCCACCACAGCTTACTGGATGAAACTGCCCGCTTTCCCCTAGCCTGGCAACAGAGCCCAGCCTGCCCAGCTCCTGGCCGTCCCAGAGGAGGTGGCGGCCCTAGGAGCTGTGTGAGAATGAGGATGAGACTCAGCCCAGTGCAGTGAGCCTGGTGTCAGGGACGGAGGGTGCTCCGCAGCTGCTGCTGGTCACTTTGCTAACATCTTCATATGGGGTGGTTATGCCTAGCCGGTTATGATTGCAGTGCGATGACAGAGCGCAAAGAAAAGTAGAAAAAACATTGTAGGATTCTTACACACACACAAAAAAAAGTGATACTGAGTTCTGATATGACCCACTACAAATCAGAAATGAGAGAGTCAAATAGTATATTTGTAATTTTCGTGTTCGGTGCTATTGGATGCTCATAGCTTCCTACTTGCTGTTGTCATTCCCCTAAGCAAGCTCTCTGGAAACGATCCATTTTATGCTTTCTGTCTGAATTTCTGCCTATTTGGCTTCACCTCAGTGCCCACCCTCCACCAGTCAGTTACCCATCTCATCTGCCTATCTACATGGACGTGATCGGCTGCACAGCCATTGTATTGCCGAGGTATGTAGGTCACGTCTCCATTGGGTACTGCTGACTCTGCTAGACAGCAATTTAACAAATGCTCGCTTTTGCAGGAGAGAAAGGGAAATATTGCTAGGGAAGCCTTCTTAACATTTGCTGTGAGCTTTTATTTGCCTTCTATTTTCTAATGCACTCTAATGGGAAGTCTACTCTGTGTGTTCTGCTGAGTTCTGATGAGATTGGCTGACTTGCATGGGTTTGCTTTACGCTTTCCTTTCTTGCTACTGTTTTTGTACTGCTTTTGTCTGTTACACACTCTGCTTGTGCCTTCTCAACTCTTCCCTCTCTTTTTTTTTTTCTTTTTTTTTTTTTTTAACCAAGACTTGCATATTGTTGCAAAGCTCCTACAGAAGCCAGGATCCCCCCACACCAGTCACGGCCTCCTAACAAGGTCTCTGGGGTACAGACCACAGGTTTCTGAGGTACTGCAGACCTTGAGGAATCCATGGCCAGCCCCAGCGTTGCTGCCTGAGCACAGTGTTTCACCTTCAATCAGATGGAGTTGTGAGACTTGAATAGCCCCTGTGAGGTCATTGGAGGTCTTGGCATTTTCCCAGTCTTTGCAAGTTAGGCTTGTGCTTTGCTGAATCAAGGCTGTGGCTCTTCAACCTCCTTGTCCTGAACAGCACAGTACTCTACTGTATTAATTCCTATATTCTGAGAGTTTCTCACCAAAAGAACCCTGAGTCATCCGATCTGGTATGCACCAAATAGTGGCTCATCAGCCAAAATTACCAGTGAATGCTTTCATCCGGCCCACCACCTTTTTTCTAAAGGAGAAGAGAAGCAGCTGTTGGAGCGCGGAGCACAGCCAGACAGCTGGACTCTGGCTCCTGCAGCCAGCTCAGCTCCTGCAGCGCCGAGGCTGTCCTGGCAGCACTGGGACTTGGCCAGGGTCGGCACCCAGCTCCAGCCCTCTGTGTGCCTGGTTCTCTTCTGCTGTGCCCGCCAGCACACGGCTGGCTCAGGCCTTCCTGGAAGGTCTGACAGTTGAATGTGTGCATGCCTGGTGTGCTGGCCTCAGCTCTTCTTTATGTCAATGCCAGTGCCTCAGTGCACTTCACTGCGCCTCATGCTTCCGGAGTACCTGCCTTTATCTCCTTCAAGGCACTTATATTACCTGGTTACGTCATTTCTCAGTCATTTTGCTGAAACGCAGCATAGGCTGAGCAGGTCGGGCTAGCTCCAGGAGGCAGGCTTTGTGCCATAGCATCTCCTACCGTGGCACACTGGGCTGCATTTTGGGGTGGCCCGTGAAGTACCAGCTGGGACTGAGTTCTCAGGTTTATGCTGGAGTAGTGCTAGGCATAGTTGGTTATGTTTGGCTTGGTTTTCCCACTGAGTTGCTTGTGTGAATTAGCCCCAATCAGCATTGTGCCAGGCCTGGCTGGTGTCATGCTGAATGTTACTGTCAGGGACCTCATATTTATTTCACTGAAGAAAATGCTGAACATCATCAAGCCTAACAGCAGCCCCTGTGGAATCCTACCAGGAATATTTTCCTTTGTTAGAAATTCCCTGCTGATGCCTGTGTTTAGATCTATCATTTAGCCAGTTTCTAATCTATTTAATATTTGCTTGACTAAAATTATGTTGTGTTATTTTTTAATCAGAGTGTTATCTAGCATTAAATCAACAGCCTTGCCAAAGTGCAGGTGAGTTCCCTGCATGCTGCTGGTTTCTTTAATCAAGTTTGCAGTTTCAAAGTATAAAATAAGGTGCTATATTTGTTTTCTTTTTTGTTGCTTTAAGATCTGGTTTATGTAAAACTGAGTCAATTGGCTCGCTTTAATTATATTCTTTTGCAAGCATATCATCTGGCTTCTCTGCAAATATGGAACAAATATTTACCAAACACCTCTGTCTCTTTCTGAATCATTAATAACAATTCTGTCATCTGTAGCCAATAATAGGCCTACCCTGGATTTTTTTTAATTATTGTTATTTTGATTTGCTCTGAGGACTACTTGCATGTCGCACATTTGTCAGGCATAAATTTTTCTCTAAAATCTTCATCTTCCCTTTTCAATTTACTGTATTTTGTAACGGCTAATATATGCAGAAATTTTGGCAAAGAAATATACCCTTTTCTGTTTTTTTTTAAAATCCGAATTAGTCAGCAGGACAAAACAAAGCCCTTACAGCAGAAGTCTTAATTAACTTCCAGCCATGCTGAAATAAAGAAAACAAGACCAAGCCTCATCCTGAATCTTGTCACTGTCTTCCATGGAAACTAAAAACATTTTGGTTTTGGCACAATTAGCCAACCTGATACTTGCAATGCCTCTAACTTCTCTATTAAAAACAATACTGCTCTGACCCATAATCCGTGAAAAATACCACCTTTTTGCTTTTTTTTAGAGATTGTCTGGTCAGGAGGGGGGTCAAAACAACAGTCTGCAGCAAGTCATATGTCTCCACATTAATCCACACAAGGAAGTGTCTGTTTCAGTTATTTCCAAATGAGGAATGTTTTCTTTAGAGAGGTAGCAAATTGATTTTCCCCACATGGAGCATGGGCTATCTCATTTCCAAAACAAAACTTCCAGGAATGGGTCCACAAGTCCTCCCTTTCTGCCTGTGAGTTAGAAAGTGGTGTGGAAGGTTGGAAAGCTGCAAGTAGTCTCTGTGCTCTGCTCGTGGTTGTTTGCTGTATTACTCCAGCATTTCCACGTCAATTCTGAAATGTTAGGTGATAAATCCACAAAGCTTATCAATTGTGGAAAGGAATAAACAAGTGTTTGCATTTAGAAAAAGCTTCAAAAAATTGGGTTTAGTATTCAAATTGCTTTATGAACAGCGTGAGTAGGCAAGAGGTGTGTGTTTGTGGGGCCTTCAGAGGACAAGAATGTTAGCTGTTAGTAGGTGCTCACTGCCTTCTGTCATAGATGTACTTAGGAGAGAGTTTCTCCATATTCAGTTGATAGTGTTGTTTTCTAAACAAAGATCTAGGCTGTCTGTTCCTTTATTTTTCAGCCACTGTAATTTTTGATTCTTTGATGCAATACCAGGTTGTTTGCAGCTTGTATCTTTATCCAACAGCTCACCAGCTGTTCTCCATACCTGGGCTATTCATGCTCCAGGCCCTGGAGCATGAATCCTGACTTGGATGCAGTTTCCAGGAAGTGGGAGCTCTTGCATAAACTTTGAGGGGTGAAAGGGAAATGAATGAAACACAGAGTCCTGAAATCAGGTTGCAGAAAAGGGCTTGAGGTGAAGAAAACAGAGACAGAGAAGATGAAGAAATCCAGGAATCGGCTGAGACTCCAGAACAGTACGTGGGATTAACTAGCCTTTGAGCAGTTTTTGAGGTTGTGCTTAAATCTAGCAATACGTATTTTTGATTTCAGATACTGCAGAATGCCAGAAGCCCCCTAGAGGGGTAAGTGTTAAAACCATTAAAACTGTTAACTTCCTGTTCATTACATTTTAAAAGGTGCAGCATGCAAGCATGTATTTCAGGCAGGAGCTAACTTTTGCCAAGCTGCTCTAGGGAAGTCCTCAACAACCAGCTTTTTCCCACCTTCAGCACACATGATTGGTTCATGGATGGTCCGGAGTTTTGTGGCCCTTTTTCTCACCTTGACTTTGATGGCCAGGCTTCTCTGTATGGCACCTCCTTCTTCAGTTCAGCACTCAAATCACGACTAGCTCTGTGATCTGACACTGCTGTTTCCACCTGTCTGAGTGGGAAAGTCTCCTAGTCTGTTCTGTATCTACTGATGGTTTTGCAGCTGAAAGGAGAGAGAGAAAAGAGGGTGAGAGCTGCAAGGTATTTGAAGGACTGGCACAGTGCAAAAGGATTCTGCAAGTACACGGTCTGCTAGGTTTCCTGCGCCTTGTAGAAGGAGAGGAAGCTAGACTATTGATTAGAAGGTGCACTGCAAGTAGTCACTGGTGAGCATGTTTCTGTTTTGTATCCAGTATCACAGTGCCTCCCTGTTCATTAACTTCTCCTTCCACCCTCCAGTGCTCTACCATAATCTTTGCTCTGTGATTGTCTCTCTCCAGTGCACCTGCATCCGTCACGTGTAGGGCTGATCTGATTGTACAACACACCTTACAAGCATACCCACATCTTTCCCTGGCACTTTGCTGATGACTGTGAATAGTTTTGCAAGCTCATTTTCTTTAATGCTGTCATACTCTTGCAATTGTTGGGAAAAGCAGTTGTGCCCCTTCCCTTTGTCTTTCCGCAGGAGAGAAATGTGGTCACAGGAACAGTGGCAGCTAGAATCTGGTTGGCATTATAAGCTCATAAGGCCGTTAGCAATGCTGAGCACCTATCCTGGTAGACTCCTTCCCTCTCCCTTTTTCTCTGTGTGACCCTTCCCTCTCCCTTTTTCTCTCACTTTTGAAGTGTTTCTGAGAAGCAGGAGTGTCCGCAAACAAGAATCAGAAGTCATATCTGGGAATAGTTTCTCAGGTCAGAGAGACCTGGAAAAGGTGAGAACTTTGATCCTAGCTCTTACGAGTGCGTAGATGTTCTCTGGAGTAAGTAATGTGTAGTGAGCAAGAAAAAGGTACGTGTTTTAGGCATGAGTACAGGACTGTTTACTTACATGGTTTGCTGAGCAGCCAGCAAGGTCCAGGGTTATTTTGGACTCGGCATGAGTAAGTGATCCAGGTATGACAAATGAGGTAATGCATTCCAAGCTCATTAAAGCCTCTTGGCTACACCACCAGTTTTGACAGAGTGCCAGCGTAGCTTGACCTCAGCTATGTGAAGGCCACTATTTTTTTAACATATAACTATAACAACACATCTTTAACATCAGTCAAAATAAGTGTATCTAGAAAAGAGTGTTATGGAGGAGACTGAACTCATTTGGCTTCCAGTGAAAATCAGATGCTTGAACAGAAAAGGATAGCTCTACGAGGACTAACCTGCTGGGTTATCCCAAGACCATGGTTGCTGTCAGTTGACTTACTTGTGCATCCCAGGATGTCCATGCACGCATGGTACTTCACATTCTCAGTGCGGACATGGCTCCAGTAAGGCTGACTTGATAACAGGAGAGATGGCATCTTCACCTGCATCAACCTGGGGATGCAAGTGGAAGGAAAAGCTAATGTATTTACTGGCTCTTTATAATGGTTTACACTCTTCCACCTTTGGTGGTGTTCAGTCCCAGCTGAGCATGGCAGCTGACACAGATCTCATTCTCTGCCTTCCTAGAACTTGGCATCCCGTGTTTGACCCAGAGCTGGGAGTTGCGCTGGTCGGGGGGGGCTTGGCAATGCTCCTGTCTCCTGCATCCTGCAGAAGATATCCTTGAGAGCTGAGGAGCTGGAGGTGGTAGTAGCAGAAGAGCAGTGGCCGCAGGCATAGGAAGAGTATAATGTGAAGCTAGAGTATCTCTCACCACAGGGTGAGGAGGGCTGGTGGCACACCACTGGCATCTCCAGCTCCTCCCCTCCCTTTCCACTGTCACAGCCATAAGTTGTTCCTGCTTCTCTTTTTTTCCTGCCCAGCTACCGTGTCCTGCTCAGTTAACATTTCATGGCTTTCCCACATCCTTACTGTCATACAGCAAGCAGTGTTTTGTGTGGCTTGTGGTCACTACCTGTTTCCAGACAGCACCCAGGACCCATTCAGACACAGAAGAAACAGCATTCCTGTCTCTGGGCAGGTTCCTATAAATTTTCTTCTCCCTGAGATGGCAGTGAGATGTATTGTAGAACGGGAAGAGTGGTTGAGATACGCTTGTCATCATGGCTCATGTAGTTGATGATACTCATGGCATATCCATTTCACACACATTCACTTAATTGGGTGCACAAGTCTCTTAACAAATAATAGCTGAAAAACAAAGCCTAATGCACATGCATGCTGGTTTATGACCACACGTTTGGTTCTTTGTGGTTGAATTAGCTCTTTGTTCACCTTGAATTTGTGTTGTTGGGACAGCAGAGCGGTGGGCCCCGAGCAGCAGGCTTGTGGAGTGCCACCAGCCTGGTCTGCTGCTCAGAGAAGGAAAGCAACCCACTAACACAGAGCAGGCGTTGGAGGAGTGCTAAGTGGTCACTGAGCCCTTCTGGGAGCTTTACAGCACTGTGGGCATTATCTCCTACTCTGGTGGTGTGCGACTGGGTCTGTTTTGCCTGGTCACACCTGGGGTGTTTGCCAGGCCTTGCAGTGAAGTGGCTTTCCCTTCTGTGTTCTGGATTGCTCTCTTGGCTACAGATTTTGCAAGGAAGATAACTTCATGCTTGCTGCCATTTTCCATGTGAGCCTGCCCTTTGGAATGGCTGGCAAGTGTGGGATGAGCTCAGCTCATCTCTGGAGTTTTCTCATCTGTGAGATGCATCAGAAAGCACAAAGAAATAAAGGAAAAAAATCATGAATTGGCAAAAGGGAACATGTCAGATGCGCAGGAAGAAAAGTATAGTGTTGGAACTGGGAGCGTATTGTCTCCCTTGTAGGCCTGTTCCAGGGTTTTCTACTGAAGGGGTGGCAAAGAAAAGCAAACATTTTTCTGTACTTATTTATTCATTTTTTTACATTAGTTCACATTGCTTTAGTTCTCACCTTCTGGGAACGTACAAGTTACCAGTTCTCACTGGCACAAGTGCTTTCAGAAAGTGAATTTGAAAGCCATATGCACAGACATGTAAAGAAGTTGAGTTGTTACAGATGTTCTCAGGTATTCCTGCCAGAAGTCCCTCTCCAGCAAGAAAGGAGGAGAAGCCAGCGCATGTTCACTTTGCTGTCCGGTCCGTGTTGAACATGCAGTGCTATCAGGAATGCTGACTGGGACTAAGCCACAGCGTGTTCATAGAGTTGCTTTAAGATCATTATGAATAACAAATTCAGGAAATCTGCAGCGTGCTCATGAATATGTCATAAATGAAACAAAAATGAAAAAAAAAAATTAAAACAAGTGTGTGCCTTGTGAATTATTCGTTCAATCCTTGTCATATTTCCTTGCTCAAGAGAACAAAATGCATCTGACTGAAATATAAATAATCTTCGAATAATGCATCTATTTAGAATGATTTAGGGAGCAAATGTTAATGGATTTGTTTCAAGTGTGACTGGAGCTATTTCAAATGTTTTCTTTGATGGGGCAGTGGCAAGGGCTTTCTCTTTCGGTGCTGGTTCCCGTGGCGGTTTCTGGTTCTGGTGCCCCTGATGTGGCCTGGTGACGTGAGAAGCGGTGCTGTGGGTGCAGAGCCCAGCAGTGTGGTGCTGAAGGGCCACAGGAGGCCCCAACGCAAACAGTGTTTGTGTCCATGCTCGGTGTGCCTGGAATTCGGTAACAAGCACCTTTCTGCTTTTAGAGCTTCTAGCAAAGTGTGAGGAGTGCTGTATAGTGCAGTATAGCACAGTGCCAAAACTTGGCGTAACAAGTGTGTTTGGAAAACACTGAGCCTTGAACTGATTTCTTTAGTTAAAAAAAAAAAAAAAAAGAAGAAAGGAAGAAAGAAAAAGTAATCCTCATCCACGCACATTTGGCCCATGTGCTTCAGTGCTGAGGCCGGGCTGTGTCGGGGCCCATCCAGCTGGCGGATGGGCACTGCTGGTATGTGAGGCAGTGTGTAGCACGTGGAGGAAGCACGGCTGCCTTCTCAGCACCCTGCCCAGCACCACAAGCACTGGTACCGCTGACGGGGCCTGGGCACGGGCGGCATGCGGCAGCCTGCACCCTGAGCCCCCAAGCCATGGCTCTGGCACGGGGCGGAGCGATGGCACGGCTGGGGCAGGGTGCAGCCCGGCATGGCAGTGCGTGTGGGGACAGCTAGAAATGGGGCAGATGTTTGTCGGCCGCAGTGGGTAATCACTGCTTTATCTCTTTGTTTGATTCTGCTTGCTAGCCTCAGATGACATTTCCCAAATTGCTTTCTGCAGTACTTTTCAGTAAGCAGAATGTGCTTGGCTGCAGATAGATGGAGATATTTCTGAAGGACGATAGAAGCGTTTTTATACATGCACAAATGGGGACTTGCACACGTCCTCATACCTGTGCTCACTGTGTGCTGGTGCTGGGGAAGGAACGGGATGCATCTGTCAGACTTCTGGTGTTAAACCCAGGGCTTCTGTTTTTTTCTGAGCAGACCAAATAGGGCACTGTTATTTGAACTATAAAATCAAATTAGCACCCTTTATTGTGTTTGCAAACTAATTAAAATGTAAAATGTCCTGAAACCACTGACTTACTGTGTGACAAATGTAAGATTAGAAACAATTAGAAGGCACTCAAGAGGTTTGTGGTGTTTAGATTTCTGACATTGTTCTAATCATCCCTTTAAGTAATGAAAACAATGGTTACCTAGAAATTAAAGGTTTAAGGGAAATTATCTTCTTCAGTACAGTCATTAGTTAATGATTGTTTATCATTCTCAATGTTGCCAGAGTAGTTGGAGGCTGATTTCTAAATCCGAAAGCAGGCAGGACACGTAATAATGAGCAAACATCTGCTTCATCTCCTATTTCTATATGTGATCATAATTTATATCATAATATCGCTATTGAAAGATGAGCCTGGTATTTTTTACGAAGATCCATTTCCCACAGCGTGGCCAGGATTTAGTCACTGTGTTATTTCAGAGCCGTTTTATCTTAAGAATTGGACAAAACTGAAAGTGATTCATGTTAATTTATATGTGTGGTATGTAACCCTTATGAAACAATCAATCACTTATTTCAGTACTTGTCAACTTCTAGAGCTAGTTATGTTTTTTGATCCGTTTCAGGACTCAGGGGTAATTTTATTTTTTTAAAACTTTTTTAGAAGAACTTTGACAAGAATGACAGAGTATATAAACATTTCTTGGAGCTGTAAGGAATTTTAATATTTCAGAACATTTCTAAAAACAGATGTTTCCCAAAGTTGGAAGTAGTAGTTAGTACTCTTACTTGAAGATTAACAATAATAAATGCAGCATCTCATTAATGCAAAGTTACCTATTAATATTCTACTTTGTTCTTTCTTGTACCATGGAGAAATATTTGTGCTTTCTCTCCGAATCCTTCAGAGACCAGTGTTTGACTTTGTATTAATTAGTTATGTGAAAGTAGAATAGATTAGCCTTGGGGAATATGATATAGAAATGTATAGCGTGTCAAGATGTAACCCATGGAGGACGGGAATCTCATAATAAGCATTTACTGTAGACAGATGTGTACATTTCTGTGACTGATTGTGGTGGAATTATTTATGATGCTTTCAGCTGTTAAGAATCCAGTGTACTCAAATTGTTCTCCATTAATTTTCAGCACCAAATCTTAAAGGCAGACCACGCAAAAAGAAGCCTTGCCCACAGAGAAGAGATTCATTAAATGGCATTAAGGATTCCAACAATAATTCTGAAAGCAAAGCTGTTGCCAAGGTAAATCACTTAATAATATTCCTTTCAGTAGTTCTCCTTTTTTAGGTACAGCCCTGCCTTTGTTTCCCAGCATGTTGTTTCCAAATTAGAATGTAATTTATTTTCTTGGGGAGATAAATGTAATTTTTTTCAACAGTTTTATTCTTTACTTTAAATCTCGTCTGTGTTGGAAGTTACCAGTACCTATAATGCCTAACAACCTAATGCTATCAGCTTGTTGGTAACTGGTAGTGTTTAAGCTTTCTTGGCACCCGCTGTTAGTTTTCACATTCTGTGACACACAAACATAGTTTGTGACAGTATCTTCAAATTAAAAATAAACCAGGGAGCAGCTCACCCTGTTACAATGCACTTCTAAATATAAATTTGAAGATAAACAGAGTATGAAACAAGAGCTGCTTAAATAATGGTTTCTAAGAAGCACACACAAATGAGATTACCCTGATGTTAAGATCTTGACTTTAAAAAAAGGGTTGAGGGGTGAAGAAAAAAATCAGTACAAATGCTAAAAAAAAAAAAAAAAAAAAAAAGGACAGATTCTTTAATACTTCACGTTGAGGTGCGTATTCGTTCCAGGGTCTGTTTTAAAGAGTCTTCTTTTATTTGCTGCAGTGCTTAGCCCATGCTGAAAGTAAAAATCGGATCCTTGCTTTGTGTTTATGGGCATATCTTTTAGTTATTTGTGGATTTGTGTCTTTTACTTAAAATTTACTTAAAAATGAAGTTTTTGTAGTGTAATTTACATCCTATTTTCTCTGTTGTATGTGTGGTTTTAAATAGGAATTTGATTTTCTCTTAAAATAAAAGCAGCACAAATGGCTCCTTTCAAGATGATTTAATTTGAAACTGTAAGATGCAAAGATGGAAAATTACTTAGAGCAATACTTCTTGATTTTTATCTCTGTCAGAACTTTGTCACTGTTGATACTTTTGAGCCCCTGCTAACTGTATTTGCATAGCCTGAATATTTCACCCAACTCCTTGTGAGTCCATTGTTTCACTAAATTAGATGGATGTGTATCTGGAAAATGCTCCCATTGTCGTGACCATCTCTTTAGGAAATACAGTGAATCTATAGATCCATTTACTTTCGTATTGTTATAGGCAGTGAATGTCCTGGGAGATTAGGAGGTTAAAGAGGTCAAGTGGAAGTGTTCTGCTCTGGGTTTCTCATAGGAAGGCAAATTAAATTCCACCTCCTCCTCCTCCCTAGGAGTTTGGTTAAAATTGTGCCTTCTGTTGATGACGATAAAAGAGGCTGAAGTTCATGATGAAGCTCTGACCTTAAGTTACTGTTTCTCTTCTCTTTGTGCCCTATTGTGCTCGGTTGGAGGCTGTACTATCGTGTTAGACAGGCGTGGTAAAAGGCGATGAAGCCTGGTGTGCTGAGTTGCAGGGTCCTGCCAGATGCTATAGAGTTTGCCTGAATGTTTTTGCTCTTCAGAAGAATGTGCAAAATCTGCAGCGTGAAAATGTCTCAATTTGCCTTAATTCCCCCACCCTCAGCCATTTCTCATGTTAAAATATTACTAGCAAAATGCAACATGTGCTGTGTTGTCAGAGCACCCTGCTCTTTGGCACCTGATGCATAGGTACTAGATAATTAAAAACAATAGCAACACTTCATACCAAGTTATTTACCCTCTCTGTTTATATTTGGGTTCACCCTACTAGTCAAATGAGAGGATATTTCAGATAAGAAGTAATTCTGCCTATTTATCTAGTCATACTGTGCTCATCATTGTGCAGATATTAATAGCATTAATTATCTTGGCCAGCTTAATTTCATTATAAATAATAGACGTGCTCATGATATAATGTCCTTGCATGTAGACACACTGACTTCACTCTGGCTCTTCACATCAATCTGTGTTTCAGGGTTGTGGAAATACTTCAGTAAGAGGGGAGTACTGAATCAAAAACCCTCCAAAGCAGATGCACTACACTTTTAGAGACCCTGCCAGTGGGTTCCTGGGGACAGTGGAAGTGTATGGGCAAGGGATGGAGGCCCACCTGCTGTCGTCTCCTTGTGGGAACACTGAGCTGGGAAGTCACCAGCTTAGGCTCCATGTTAGCTTCACCATCCGATTTTCTTCTCCAGCCTTGCTCCAAATCTGATGAATGCTGACAGTGGGTCCATAAAAAAGCAGAGCTGAAATCTGCTAGAGTAAGTGGGACAAAGCCACTTGTGCTAGGTGCCAAAAAGCTTTGCTGATGGTCCTGGCCTTGTTCCAGCTAAAATCCCTTTCAAACAGAAGTTGTGCAGCTTTCATCCTCAGTTGATAGCACCCAGCATCTCACTGCAGTCTGACTTCAGCACAATGGGCAGACGGCTCTGACAAAAACACAGGGACTGTAGGGTTTGGGCAGGGAAGGAGCAGAGGTGGTGCTGAGACCGACACAGACCACATGCTTGTATTGACTTGCTGCATTCTGTGTTCTCAGCTACCACTGACTAGAAATCTTTATACATTCGTACAATTCAGATTTCATGAGGCACGTTTACCTTGAGCCACAAGCAGACAGATCGTTTTGTAGGCTTATGCTGTTAACTTGGCACAGAAGAGCGTTTGGCTGGGTAGAAGCTCTGAGTATAGGTGGCCTGGTGGAAGTAGAGCCACAGGGGGACAGACTGAATTCTAGGGCCTCCAGCTGCTGCTAGAAAGTGACGTAGTCATGTGCCATCTCTTGCTTGTGACCTGGTGTCTGGGTGCTGCATCCTCCTGTTGCCTATTGGCGAGGATCCTGGGGAGCTCCCTCCTGCTGGGACATTTGGTGAAGCAGGCCTGGCTCTGCTGGAGGGCACCTGGAGGCTGTCATACTGCCCATGTCAGCACTGCTGGACCAGCTTGTATGACCCACAGGCCCCAGCGTGACCCTCACTGTATCTGCAGACAGGTACTTGGTGCTTAGTTGGTGCTCCCAACAAACATTCCCAAAGTGTGTAAAAGTGCACTGGAAGGCCTTTTAGAACTGGCTGATACGGCTTTTCCGAATAGCTGAAAGGATTAACTTGTTACACATGGAAATTGTCCCCAAATGAATCTACTCATTACATCTCCTAGTGCAAATGCTAAAGTAAATCTCTCACTTCATTTATATGGCAAGATCTGGGAAATTAGTTTAAAAGTTGCCAGGATTTGCTTTTCCTGTGGCCACAGGTGGCCTGGCATGCTCTCAGACGTGAAGATTTATTCTGAGAGCCTCAGACTTTATCTGATTGAAGCTCTAAAATACAGCTCTGTAGTGGTCTGCTGTGTGTGTGACCTCTGGCAGAAGAAAACAAACCCCTGCTGCACCCATGATGCTCACTGGCTGCCTGATCCTGGCTCGTACACCTCTGCCTGAGCACACAGGCAGATGTGGCCAGATGTTTCCAGAGCCCACCGCAGCACGCTCTGGCCTCCATGCTGAAGCTCTGGACTGCCTTACAAAACCTTAGCCCTCGGCTTCATTCTGGTTGTGTTGTGCACAACGAAGCTGCAGCAAAAGAGCTTTGCCACCTCTGGAAAGGGAACTCCCTCTTTACAAGAAGTTCATTCTGCTTTCTGACTGGACCAGACAAGAGAGCGAGGCCAAGCAAAATGCTGCATTTTGTACCACCACTTTGCCTTTTAGGAATATTCAGAGTTGCATTTCAAGAGTGGGAATTTGTTTCTGGTCTGTGGTGCAAATCTAGCAGAGTTCTGACTGCAGTACATTTATACTGGATTTACACCGGTGCTATCCAGAATGATGCTTGGCCCTTTTGTTTCTGATTAATCAGAGGTCACAGCACTCATTCATGTCTCCTGTCACCTGGGGGAAGTGCCAGAAATGAGTCTTTGTCTCCAATATGTGCAGGTGAAATATTTCAGTTTCATCAGAGCTCCTCTGAACCTGGCACCGCTTGGAGGCCTTTCCTTGCATTTTGGCACCTTTGAGGTCCACAGGTGCTTTGACCTCTCTTCTCTGTGTGCTGGAAAGAAGGACATGATGTGTAGCATGGAGTTCCTCATTCCCAGTGGCTTTTTTTATATGATACTTTTTTTGTTTCCTTTTGTCTCTTTGGGAGTAACATCCCTTACCATTAGTTTGCTTTCAGAGAAGTGAACTTTCATTTGATGTAGCGTTTGTACCCAGGCTGTCTTTGCAAGCATAGTTGAATTGCCTGGTTTCAAAAATTAAAACACAATACGAAGGTTGAGATTGACTGGCAGATAAACTGACTGGCTGGCTAACTGCCTTTACCGAGCAAGAGAGCATCAAAACTTCAGAAGCTGTTCTCAGGTCCAGTGAATTTACTCCATGTGTTAGCTTGTACATACTTGCAGTTCAAATTAAAAATTCTATATTTAATGAAATTATGGGTTTGCACTGGAAGTGTTAACCCAGTCTTTGGTATAGCACTGAACATTCTGACAATATAATCTAAACTTTATATGGGAAGCTATTAAACAGTTTTGCAAGGAGCCAAAGTAAAAAAGTCAAGGGATTACAGTTCTGAACTGAAAAGTGAAGTGATGAAATCCAAAGTTCAGTTAGTAGGAAAAAAATTCCCCTTAACTTCATTGAGTTTTGGATGAAACCCAGGATCTTTACCGAAGTTCAATCAGTGAGCATATCTATTACTAAAAGGCAAAGCATGGAGTCTTGTGCCATAGGAAGACAGTATCTCTTTTAACATGCAACCAGAGACTATTGAGCAATACAGGAAACAAACTTCAGGAGTAAGGGATGAGGAAAAACTGCAGGAAGTCCACTTTCCCATACCTGGTGTGTTTCCTGGGCAGAGCAAGCCTGTACCCTGCAGTGTCCTACAGGGAGAACTTTCAGTGGCATCGAGTATCTTGGAAAAGTGTCACCACTTCTCCCTGCTAGCATTGCCTTGCCCAGTGTCTGTAGAAAACTGTGGAGATAGCTGACCCTAAACCAGTGCTTTTTGCGGAGTTAATATCTTGGAGCGATGCAAGAAAAGATGTTGCTTTCCTTGAGCCTGAATACAAGGTTTCTGTATTGAGATAAAATGAGCATGTGGTTGTTGCAGTGGGGTTTGTTGTTTGGCCAGAGCACCTACCTCCAAAATGTCAAGAAGTGCCCACAAGCACCTGGTCGGAAGCGGAAGAAGGAGGGTCAGTATTTTGCTTGACCATAATTCCCCTCTTTTTCTTTAAGATGTGCTGCTCCCTCTGCCCTCCTCTCAAGATAACCCAGTGCTGGCTCTTGGTGCTCACTCTGGAGCACAAAGGACATCTCTTGGTTCAGGTGTGGAGCTGCAGAAGGCTCTTCACAGCGCTTGTGAGCAGTGACAGGACATTGCAAATCCAAAAGACAGCCTGTTAGCACTTCCATTATGTTGCAGTGGGCAGCTTCCCACTGGACACGCATTGGTCCCACCTTGGACAATGGAGGGTTTTGAAAGATCAGTTTGCAAGGTTCTGCTCTTTTGGTTTTGCTTCACATAAATTATGGGAGTGCTCAAATTGTAATTTGATTGATTCCATGTGAGGATTATCTCCAAGATGAACTGCAAGATGAAGCCAGTTCCTAGGTTTGAATACTGATGAGAGGTTAAAGTGGTTGCAGTATGTTGTCTTCCTGACTGACAAGTCTGCTGGGAAGGGCAGTGGGGGCTGTGGGACTCACATGCACTGGGGCTGCAGGAGCCTAGTGGGACAGGCTGCTGTAACCAGCCTCTTCTTCTGCTCAGTACCTGGGCCTGTGCTTAACTTCAAGCAGATGCTCAAGCCCTTTTGACTTAAGTCTGTGCTACAGCAGAAGCTCCGCTCGTGTGCGCTGAGGGTTCTGCCTGGGTAAGGCCTGCCAAGGTCTGCGTCTATTTTGGTGGGCCAGAGGAGAGAAAAATGAGTCTTTTCCGAGCTGGCTGCTGAGCGTTCCTGGAAGGGGCTGAGCACCCTCAACTCCAAGGGTTGTCTGCGGGAGTTGACAATGCTCAGTGTCAGTCCTGGAACAAAGGTTATTATTAGACTTGCTAATGGCAAGTGTATGTGAGAGATGGGAGCTGTCTGTGACATAGCAATGTATAGTCATAAAAATGCAGATCTGGAGAGCATTACCAATGGGTTATAATGATTTAAAGATGTGGCTATTTAAAAATGTTGTGACTAAGATTCAGAACAAGACATTTAGCTCTAAAAATAGCTTCCTTTGTTTCCCCTCAAACACAGTTGCATGGTTTGGCCTCCTTTTATTCAGCAATCCATTCTGCTAGGAGTGGGTATTTGTTCTTTAAGTGAAAATTAAAGGTTACCCAGATCTGATATGACATCTTCTTTTTTTCCCAGGTAAAATGTGAGGCTAAGTCAGCTTTGCCCAAACCCAAGAGTAACAACAGCAACTGTAAAAAAGGCTCAAGTGAGGATAAATCAAAGATTGCCGTAGGTGAAGAATGCAGAGCTGATGAGCAGGCTTTCCTTGTGGCACTTTATAAATATATGAAAGAAAGGAAAACACCAATTGAACGAATACCCTATTTAGGTTTTAAGCAGAGTAAGTATCCTTTTTCTCACTTTCTTGTTGACATTTTAGAATGGTTTGGCTTCTCTGGAGAAAGTATTTGCACACAGAGCCTATTTTAAAGCCTTATGGACGGGGGGGACTGTGTTTATATCTCCACATTTTCCAGTCCAGGCATTTTACTGTCATATGCCTAGATTTGCATCTCTTCCTTCTTGGGGTAGTTGCTGCCGGATATTTATAGGTTTAAATCCGCTGATTATGACTAGAAATAGGCATGTTGAAAACTCTCTAGTTTTCTGTTTTGTAAATCTGCAGCGTCTGTAATGCCTTTCTTCTGAGTTAATAACATGACGTATGTTTATTGTGCCCAGATGTTCTTTATGAAAGGACAAATATTAAAGGAGGACATTTAAAGGTGGTCAAGAAAGGCACAAAAGGGATCAGATTCTTCAGCCCAGAAATGTGTTTATAGTTAATAAATTACTGACTTTGGAGAATATAAAACCAGACTGTATCTGTTTAATACAGAATGCAGTGTTTAAAATTGCTTTGGCATGTACAGTTTGTAGTGCCACAATCTGTAAAGTAATTGTAGGTGGAGAAGATACAGTTGTAACTAAATTCTACATAAATATTGCAGTGCAATGTAGAGTTTCCAACAAAAGCTGTAGAAGAGGGTATTTTTTTTCCTTATCTATAGGCTGATTGATACTTTTTTTCCTTAAAGGGAGGACTCTATGGATTGAAATATTATTTACTCTAATTTATCTCGCAGATTAAAACCATGTGTTATTTTGATGAAGAATGTCAAACCTGTGTGTTTTACATAACAATTTACATACCTAATAGCAATTGGCACTGATTGCAACAGGCCTCCAGCAGCCATTATAAACTTATATAACTCCGAATGATTACAATGTTTGTCTGAAAACTGGCTGCTTGAAATGGAAGTAAAATTAATGTACTATGAACAGCTTCGTTGCATTATGCATTGATTCAGATTAAATCAAGGCCTAAGCAAAGCTCTTGATAGCTTTGAAGCAATACAGGGTTCAATGAGGCTTTCAGAACATTTTGTGTTGAAGAGAGGATTTTTTTCCCCCCTCCCCATTTTATTCTGTGCTCCCTCGCACGTGGGGGCAAGATGGGCTTGAAAGACAAGCTTAGGTATTATTTCTAAAATTCCCCATACAAGATAGGGCCCTCTCCTAACATATAGCTGAAATACACTGAAAGTTGCCTGTCATTCATTATAAATTAGGGGCCTGATCCAGTAAATACTTAAATGCCAAGAGTAAGTACACTGAGAAGAGCAGAAATGTTTGCAGGACAGGGCTCTGTATTTGTCCAGCAAGACTTGTGCAAACATTGCCAATATAAATAGGTTAGTGGGAATGAGCAGTGTATACACTGCATCAGAGCATCCCCCCGTGGAAGAGGAGATCCTGTCCTCTGTGTTCTGAAGCATTATTGCTGAGTCTGGCCTGAAGTGAAAACAGCATGTCTTTTGGGAGCCACTGCTTCCTGGAGGAACAGTGCACTGACTTTACATAAAGCTGTGACATCAGTTTTTCTGCTGTCAATTAGCATAAAACAAAAAGAATAAAATAAAATAAGGCCAGCATGAGAAGTGAGAGAGGGAAGAAATTACGCAGGAAGCAACAAGCATCTCCCAGCACACCTTTTGAAGGAGTTACCTCTGTTCCTTTCACCCCACAGCCAGGGGCAAGGCATGACCACATAATTACTATGGTAATTTTCATTTGTGCTCCCCCCGGGTTCATTTACACAGGATCCATTAGAACGCAGCTTATTGCTTATTGATTATGGAGGCCATTATCTGAGCTGCAGTAAATATTGGATATTGTTGTTTAATCGATAGGCTTTCTCTGTGAGTTAGTGTGGCTCATGCTTGCTTGCTAATAAAATCAGTATTAAACAAATAATTAAAAGTAACATTTTTTCCAATTAGTAATTTTTATTATCAAAGTTGTGGAAACGTGCTACAGTTTCATTGTACTGTGCTTCTTATCAGCAAAGTCAAATGAGCCCATTACCTTTGTCTCAGTGTATTTTTCCAGTCCTGTTAAGGAATCTAAGTATGTTCTCTTATATGTAATTAAATATATATATATAGTACGGGCTAATATTTACTTTTCAGATTATGTAAATATATCTTTGGAAAATGTTTCACAGGAGCTTTTTCAGGGGCTGTGAGCTTTTCTTTTTTTTTTCTACTTTTTAAAGAACTGTTTAATTTACATTTCTTTGAAATATGTTGGTTAATGCAATGCTTATCTAAATACTTATTGTCCCTCTAACAGTTAACCTTTGGACTATGTTTCAAGCTGCTCAAAAACTGGGAGGATATGAAACAGTAAGTGTTTAAGTAACTTAAATGAAATAATTGTGCAATCTGAGTTTTCCCTGTTAGAAAAAAAAAAAAAAAAAAAAAAGATGTAAAAGCAAACAATCATTTGCTGCATTTTAAGCTAGCTGTACACATTGTGGGTTTATTGGACCGTTTTTGGAAACAGTCCCAATTAGTTCCAGGTTTGGCAAAATTGTAAACTTGTCGTAAAAGCTACAAGTGGAAAACATATGTAACTCTTCCCTGTCAAGGAAATTAGTTGGGTCTGTAATTTTTTCCCATGTTGAGAAAGGGCTATTATTGTACAACAAGCCAAGATTGCATAAAAGAAATTTCACTTGGCAACATCCCTGACATCTGTTCATGTCTAATATGGGAAATGTATTAAAGGCTTTCAAAAGTAATCAGCATTGTCCATTAAGGAATAGTATGCTGCAGTATCTTCTCTTATTCCAAGTGTAAAAGAACTTTATTAGACAAGGGTCAGTACCACATAAACAGGAAGTTATCAAAGTAATTCAGAAAAGTCTCTGACACTTTTTATCAGCTAACCATATCTGACAAGAACGGTTTATTTTTAGCTTACAGGAAAATTTGAAGGCCGTGGATTTTACAGCATGTATTTTAAACCAATAAAATATTAGAGCAACAAACTTAGATTAAAATCTTGAAAAGAGAAGAAAGAGCTGCATTAATATGGCACATAGAGATGACATCTGTAATAAAAACCAATTGACATAGGAAGATGTCGTCATTGGAAATATTTTCTTTGCACACAATGATCAGATTAAGTTGTTCAGTTCCTGCCGCAGTTGGATGAAAGAAATTATTTTTGCTTTGTTTACGAAGTAATCTGGGACATATCTGTGCTGTAGAGAACTGACAAGAAGAAATGCACTATCAGGAGACTGAAAGTCACTTGAAGCAGAATACAGAACTCACTGTTTTCCTTCCCTACAATAAAGCATATTGTTCTGTAAATTAACAACCCGAGTTTATTAGCATGGGTGTAGCTAGGATTTTGTGAAACACAGAATCTGACATTCTCAACAAAAACACGTGCTTGATTTGGCTTATGTTATTTCTATATCTTTCATTAACAGCACATACCATACTTCTGCACAGGAGCATGCGTAGGTGTGCTAAGGAGTACATATGCATGAATAACTACCATAGATTCATCATTACAGAAATTATGAGCCAACAATAACTGTTATGAGTTGTAAAGCACAATGAAAGCGAGGGCTAAAATCTTGATCTTGATCCAGACCCAAGAGAAGGCTGAAAGGGGAATGAGGTGTTTGGAGCGCTCAGGAGGGCAGCAACATTTCAGATCTGCTTGGTGAGACTGAGGGCAGAAGGGCTGCCAAAGTGGGGGCTTGCTGGAGAATGCTGAGTTCTAGTGCTGGAATGAGAGATGGCAGGAGGATCTAGAAATGGTGAAGAAGGTGAACCTCAGTGCCTGAGAGAGCAGGAACAGGAGGATGAGTTTCTGAACAAGACGTCAGAGAGACGGGTTTACTGACAACAACAGAGTATGTGAGAAGAAACGTGAGGGGATCACAGGGGAAAGTTCACACACGTGAGACTCATACAGGGTAGCATCAGTCCATCCTTCTCTCAGAGGGATTCTCTCCTGTCCTTTACTTGGTGATAGATGTTCCCAGTTGGTTAGGGGAATTTTCCACCTTTGATGAAAACGGCAGTAAGAGCTCAAGCTGTCTGACATACCTGGGAGCCCAGCCTTGGTTTGGGAGCATCTCTGCTGAAGTGATGGGCTGTTTCTACAGCTGTGAGTGGCTTCTGTGCTCTTTCTGTGAAAGAGCTGAAGTTGGGAGGACCATGCTTATACGAATTAGGTTGCACATGGAGGCTGTTTGATGTCATCCTTTTCTGTTAACATCTCACCCTCAGTATGGATGTGCCTTTGCTTTGTATTCGCTGAATGTTAGACAGTTAGCTGTTGCAAAACTTCAACCTGTGCACACTCATTTTTTTAGAAATTTATAGCTGGTTTGTATTCATTGAGCTTGCCAAACTGCATTTGTATATATTTCATTATGGTGAGCATCAATGAGAGACTCTTGTGTTTGATTTGGGTTTCATTTTTCAACAAGGCAACAGATGACTGGGATAATGTGGACCTCAGTTCCAGAATCTTAGGCAGGTTTATGTAGTCCCATATTTAAAATTTCAAGCAAGTGCGGTAGTTCAGTAACAGCGAGATTCCACCACTGTCACAACCAGTTGTGATTGTGATTCATTCGCACTATTTTTGATGAGAAGTTATGTGCAGAGCAAAGGCTTTCTTCAGTTTTAGGGTGACAGGAGCCTACCCTGATGAGCATATTTATCTGTATGGACCAGACCCTGCCATCTGACTTGGATGAGTCTCTTATAATGGTTTCATCATCTTTACCTTGTTTTTAAAATTTCACATTTCTGATTTATGCATTCAGCTTTTTCTCCTGGAAGTACTGTAAAGAAAAGAATTCTTACAAGTAGATATTTGTCTTCAGCATGCAACAGCTGCTTTCTGAGCTGGCAGTGAAGTATGCACTGGTTAAAATCACATATTGGAACTTGTATTGATTTGGTGACAAATTTCTTAGAAGCAAGTGTAGAAACTCCCCTATTTATAGCAGTTTACATCCTCATATTTGGCAGAACAGTTTCAGTTTCAACCCCTGCCCTGTCCACCTTGTACATGTACAGATACCATTATGAGATTTTAAAAATGAGAATCAAGCAGACGCTATGTACAGTGTTTTTCACCTTCTGCTGAAAAAGATTCACAGAACAATGTATGGCCTGCTGTTTAAGGATCTAAAAATGAATGAAACTTGCCAGAGATTGCATTAGAAGTGCAGAGAATAACTTTCTAAACTATCTGTCTGTCTTTCCTTATGTTTCAGATACTGGAATGAATCTGGTAGCAGAGACTATTAGCTGTACATACAGGATATTTAGTAGAGTCAAGTCATCATTGTGTGTCATATGTTTTTATTTAACGGCTTTCCAGTTTGGTTGCTTGTGAGAGTCATTTCTTATTTCTCCATTATCTGTTTAGTTGCTAATTCTTAGTTGTCCTCCGTAGCCGTGTAATACCACACTCCCATGTATTTCTGATTGGACATAGTACAGCCTTAATAAAATTAGGATCCCCTACAAATTGGTCTAACCCCTTTACAGACAAAACTGTCTCTTTTGAATTGGTGGGATCATGTTTCTCTCCAGTAAAGTAGATGAAATAAGCATCTTTATTGCTCGTAGTAAGGGAGTGCATTGGAAAGCACTCTCTACAGCAAGCCTTCACAGTATGAATGATTTAAAATGTCCCCAAATCCTTGGAAGAAAAGTCACATTCCAAGGGGCTCAGCTGCAGTGGCGTTTAACAACCATGGACTGCAATTTTGTCAGTCACCCTAAGTCAAGAGAGTAAAAGATGCAGATGTTCAGAGATGGGAAACTTCCAGGAATTATTTCAAGAGTTGTCTTTGGCAAGTCCTGAGGTGGCTTCTTTCCTTCTGAGCCAACACAGGAGGAATGCCTTGGCATATTGTAAAAGACTGTCGTGCTGAATGGGCTTAACCTGCAGATGTCTTAGAAAGATAAAGGGTAAAAAGAAAATCAGTTGGATCTTAACCCTTAAGTTTCACTGAAGGTCAGTGAGATCCCATTTAGCTGCTGCCTTCTGGAAGCAACAATAAATTGCTTTAGTTTTTAGAAATTAATGATTGATGCATACAAAAGTTCTGTGTCTGGGCAGGCCCAAAGGAACGGATATCTCAGTGGAATGCAAAACTCCTAATTGCCAGAGCTCTGTTTTGAAGAGCCGTACGAAGATCATGTACCATGACCAGAAAATCCCCCATTCAGTTTGGAGCAAGAAGCTGGGATTGGCAGTGGAGAAGATCATGCATTCCTCAAAGCAGAAGATGCCATTAAAAGCATTTGTATAAACAGCCCTCTACTTTAATAGATAAGATCATTGCTTTAATTTGGTTGCTTTTGAGTACCAGTCACAGCCTAATACTGTGCTTACAGGAACAAGATCCGAATCTGCTCTCAGGTCCCTGGGCTGAGCAGTCTCTTGCTTAACTCCAGATTCTGCTGACAGGGAAAGATGACATGCAGGTTTTCAACGTCCCTGAATCCCAGTGGCCATGGTCTAGGACTGTGGAGCTATAGGTGGGAGCAAACTGTGGGAAGGGTCTGCAAACCAGCAGACTGCTACATATAAAACTGAAGCCAGAATTGGGGTGGAAAGCTGTCAGAGATTAGGCTGGCCTTTGCAATTGCCTTGATTGGTAGATGAACCTGGAGCATCCTGTGCTCTTAGAATTGTGGCAGACGCTAAGAGAGATGTATATACTGGTGGGAGCAGAGAAGAACAAATTGGAGAACTAAAGCAGCAAAGAACTTTGTCCTCTGTACGTTGTCTACTGCAGCAGGTCAACTGAAGTCAAGAAACTGAAAGTGAATTTACTAGAAGTGTGAAATGAAAGTGCTTAGGAAATAGTTGTTAAAGCTTTTGCATAATGTTAGTTGTCTTACTTTACTCCATACCCCTAAAAATAACACTTGTGAATGTGTTTACAGGAAATTCACTGCTCGGCCAACTAAAATATTTTAATATTTTTGGACTTTTCTGTTACCTGCCTTTCTGTTTCTCATGTGCCCCAGCCATGGGCATGTTACTAACAAGGACCACATATGAACCAGTTCAGAGTAGAAAACCACTGTGTAAAAGCAGCCAAGGCAGGTATTTTGGTACAAACAGTAACCATAAGCAAAGCATTGCCAAGCACTGCCCTTTCCTGGCTCCTCAAGAAGTTCATCGTCACTGAACGTGGGTGGGAGAGACTTCAATGAGAAAAGCAAGCAGTCCTTAATATGAATGCATGAGCATCCAGCTTGAGCAGTGCTGTCCTGCATGGCAGTTGTGAGGTTTCCACAACACTGCATTTTGTTCAGATTTTTTAAGGATGCAATTTATCACTTACTTTAGTCCTTTGAAGTTTATTAAGCATAAAAACTAAACTTTCCAGAGCAGGGGAAAACTCATCTACAGCCTTGGTTAGAATAACAGTTATTTCAGGGAATGTCAAATTTATACGTGGGAGGGCTAATTGCCAAGCAGTTCTGATCCTCTGCAGAGGTGGAATTGGATAAAGCTGGGCAAATGTTTGTGTAAATGCTATTATTTTTAACAGCCTAGAGGAGATGGACACCAATAAAGGTCCAGTGACTTCAGAGGGATTCCCCTTTCACCTTAAGGAAAGTTGTGTTTGCTATCGTTCCAGCTTGAGTATCAACTTTGGATTCACCTCATAGTTAATGAGACTTCGGTTCTAAGGCTGCTATGTTCCTTTTGAAAATGGACACTGTGCTTCGTAGGAGCATGGGCATGTTTAAAAAGGGGACTTGCTGTCATCCTCTTGCCGACTAATCCTTTGCTTTCATTCAGAGATTCTGCCACTGTACTTAGCCAAAGATGAAGTCCTGGCCCAAAGCCTTGCAAGCCAGCTGGGCTGGGCTTGCTAGGAGGGCATAGCACAGCTCATAATGTAGCTTTGAGCATTTTTGTTCCTTTAGCCTGTGATGCTGCCAGGTTACATTTGATAAAAGGCCTCTTGCAACAGCCCCCAGGGGACCTTTGATTCTGGGGAGCTATCGAAAGGCAAGGGCTTTCTGGCCATGCCTTATTCTTCTGCCTGTCCTGACGACCCATAACAGAAGTGTGGGAGGCAGGACCAGAGGTAGCTTTCCATCCAAGCTTTCCTTTACAGCCTGGGACTCAATCCAATGTTTTTTGACCTTTCAGGTTGCAGAAGGAGCATCCTTTAATATTCCCAGGAGTTACAGCTCATTATGATTCCTGTTCCTCAACCCCTTCAGCAAAAATAATAGACTGAAGTGTGGATAGCTTGGGGAAGAGATGTTCTAAGAACTTAAACAGATTCAAAATGAACTTTTTTCATGAGATGAGTGTTTAGTTTTATTTCATTAATTCATTTGTGCCAAATTTATCTCCACTACTAAGTACTAGTAGTGAGTTGGAGCTAGTGCTGATGTTTTCTGAGAACTGCACAAGCAGTGAACTTGGAGGAACTGTAACAATACCAAATTCTAAGTCTCCAGCCAGCCTTTTGGCTTCAGAGAATTATTTCAGCAAAGGAAGGATTTTCATTTTATGTAGAGCTAGAAAGAAATACCTCTTACCCTGTAATATTTAATGACGGTAGCTATCTCCTCTTGTTTAGATTAAAATTACAGGCCTCCAATTGCAAGTTGTAATATTTGTTTTCTTCTGATTGCTGCCTTTAGCTCCTCAGTAAATGCCATTGACTACTCTGTGGGTAACTCCAAAGAAGCCTCCGGGGCTGAATATATTAAAATCCACAGCATTCCACAGAAAATGACAAAATTCTCCCCAAATTGCCCCCACAATTTTCCACTGGCCTTCTTTATGAGCTGCAGGCAAAGGAGGGTGATCTATTGTGCTTGTCCTATTCCTGTTTTTCTTCCTGTTTTAAATATAGCAGAATATATAAAATAATGAAGTGGTGTTCAGAAACAATTCTTTTGCCAGGTCTTCCATCTGTTATTCTGTATAATCCTAATTTCTGTACAAAAAACAGAGCCATGGTATGCAACTCAATATGTTACAAGATGTTTATTTTCATCGGAGTAGTCCAATAAAATACATAGCTCAAATATTAAGATTGGAGCATGTTAAGATTTCACTACTATTTGATCTATATATTTTACTGACATAAATGGATAAAAATAAACAGCTTGTAAGCTATAGAGTTACAGACTATGCTTTTGTGGATTTACAGAATTCTGTGGTGGATTTGGGTTTTGCAGCAGATTTATTTTCTCTAATTCAGTTAAAATAACTATGTAATCATTATTTCATTATTTGTGCTGAGTACGGGTCTAGCTTCATTTTCATAATTCACTGTGGGATTTGTCTGCATAACTTCTGATGGTTAATGACCCTATATTGATTGAGATTCTCTTTTGTGAGGCTGGATTGCTTGTGACTTGATAATGAATCAGTCAGATCTCTCCATTTTAGAGCGAGAGAAAATAAGCATAGTGTTAACTTACCAAAACAAAAAACCCAACGCCCAGAGCTTTGTGTGCTCTATATATTCTGTAGGGGCTTTTATTGTTCTTGTAGTACACGCTGTTCTGAAAGTGTCACACATGTATTTGTTGTTGTGAACTCAAACGCTGTAGAATCTGTAAAGATGCAAGATTAAATTTTCCATTGCCATTTTTACAGATAACAGCCCGTCGACAATGGAAACATATTTATGATGAATTAGGTGGTAACCCTGGAAGCACAAGTGCTGCTACATGTACTCGCAGACATTATGAAAGGTAAGATAACGAATCTGAAATGCTTGTTTAATAATGAAAAAATTAATTTGGAGAACCTTCAAAGTGTTTTATAAAGAA
Organism: Perdix hodgsoniae; assembly: GCA_035772895.1. Lineage (NCBI taxonomy): Eukaryota > Metazoa > Chordata > Aves > Galliformes > Phasianidae > Perdix > Perdix hodgsoniae. The sequence continues at coordinate 1,985,122 of JAPSGF010000046.1, read as the reverse complement.
CTAGAGAAAGAGAGAGGGAGAGAGGTTTCTTAAAGAAACAGTAAATTTTCCTCCAACAGTTTAGTCAGATAATCCATTGTAATTTAAACCACAATATATGTCTCCAGTGGCTAAATACATAAAACAAGCATCCATTTTCTTTGGTACATATCTTAATTTTTACAACAGATTTCTGGGTAAAGAAAAATTGAGCAAAACATACTCAAGGAAAAATGAGAAACGACAGCTAATTGATGCAGACACTTGTGTTCTGTCGGTTTTTAGGAATACCAATTAAGCAAATTGTGGTTGTGATCAAAATAATGGGGCGGCCCACAATGCAGGGTGCTGTTAATGTTGTAGGTCATGCAGAGCATTGCATTCCTCTTCTTCACTGCATTCCTTCCCTCCTCCCTGCCTGCAAGCTGGTGCCAAACACTCTTTCTCTGCAGCCATTGTTGCTGGTCAGAACTGTTGATTTCTTATTCTTCCCATGTAGATAATAACTTCCAGGGCTTGTGAAGCCAGCATGCACTGAATAAAATACTGGAACAGGAATGTTGTTTTGGTTTACTTAGATTTTTAGAACCTTTTTTTTCTTTTTTTTTTTTTTTTGTTTTTCTTTTTTCTGTAGACAAGAAAATTTTAGTACAATCTCTGCAATTTCAGACTCAAATAAGGAAAGTTCAGTCTCTTGTTCCAGAGTGTAAACAAGTTGTGGTGCTGGGCTCAGGAAAAGTCTGGTCTTGCTGTGAACAGAGCTGTGCATGTTGGGCGTTTTCTCACCCTTTTTTGTGCTTTATGTGTTGGCCACTCCGAGGGAAATACTGCTTGCACTACGGAGAAAAAGGCTCATTGCTGTCCTTTACAGGTGGCAGCTGTGGCATGAGGGCCTGGGTGCACCAAGAAGTCCTATCTGATGCACTATAACAGAATTTGGATTCAAACAGTGGGGCAGATTGTGTGAGTTGCTATACATGTCAGATGGGGTTTCCTCTGCCATTGCGTTGCTGACAGATGTTATATATTGCCCTGATTGACTCATCAGATTGTCTGGATTCGGCTCTTCCCCTCCCTCATTACAGCTCCAAGATGCTCAGGTCTTCCTCTTGCACCCAGGCCAGCTGATTGGGTTAAAGCTCGCAGCCTGAGCTTTCCTTGGCCAGGTGTGCCTTGCAGAACCCTGTTTTGTTGGGCTTTTTTGTCAGAGGAGACTCAGGCATGCTGAGAGTTCAGGGCATGCAGGGAGCAAGTGTTCGTGGGCTCGGTGCTGAAGTTCAAGATTCACTGAGAGAACAGTTCCGTGCTAGCTATGGAAAAACAAATGAGCAGTTCACAAATACATGATGAACCCCCCTCTCTTTCTTCTATTTTCATGCTAGTGGTTCATTATTTCACATGCAAAACCCTGGGATTGTGCTCTTCTCATTGATGGGCAGAGACTCCTTCCTGTGACTTACTCAGCAGTTACTTAGGGATATGCTACAAAGTACCACAATCTGTTGTGCTCACTAGAAAAGCTGAGAAGATTCATCATGCCTTCAAGGTACCACAGTCCTTCCAGCTACTCAAAAACCAATTCTGCTTGCCAGGAGTCTGAGGGAGGAGACCGCTTTAGCTGATGGTCGAGATGAGTCTTAAGACATCAAAGAGCTCAAATGTGAGCCCTGGGGTTCCAGAGCCAGGACATAATTCTGACATGAGGCAGGACCTATTGTTCAGGTCTCTGTGGTGGGCTGTCAGAAGATGGCATCTGAAGAAAAGGTCTTGTAGGATTTTTAGATCAGTTCTGAGCTGGCATAAGATGTGCTTCACCAAATCTTGTCTGAAAAACTAAAACTCATATAGGAAAAACCTCAGTGACTGATCCAGTCTCTTAGATTTCTGATGTTAGACCCTTTTTCCACCACAGGAAAGCTGTATTGAGCCTCAGATTTAGAAAAAAAGTAAATGAAATTGTCATGGTTTGTTTCAGCTGGTAATTCTAACTGCAGCACCTGTAAATGTGATGTTCATTTATAGCCAAAGCACTCAGATGACATTTAATCTAAAGCTAGAACTGCAATGCAGGAATACACATTAATGATTCAGGACGCACATACATTTTCTGACTTGAAGGTGAGCTGTAAAGCTAAACTGGAAATTGAATTAAGCTGGGAAGTAAATGTTGAACAAACCTCATGATTTTTCCTTTCTGGATCCCAGTGGTCTTTCCCTTCTTACTGGAGGCAGAACACGCAGCTCCCTGGTGTCGCTGGTGCTGCTGTTTGTGTCAGCCCTGCCATCCGTCTCCACAACTAGATGCCAGGGGCACCATGCTGTGGTAACTAGGTTTTCTCAAGTTGGTGGAGAAGCTACCAGCTGTTTGTACTGCCTTGAGCACACCAAGGCTGCATCAATGGCAGTGACCTTCCAGTGACAACATTAGGATACTGAAGAGCGCAATAATGCACGTGGCCCCCACGTGGCCTCCCAGACGCTCCTCCCAGCGCCCCACTGCAGGCTGAGTTTTCACACCCTGTGCCTCGTTGAAAGAAAAGAGAGGAAAAGAGTCAGAAACTGTACCAAGGTGGCAAGCACTAAAACCAAGCCAAAGTATAGGAGCATATGTGTGGCGGAGGGCAGGCAGCACTCTGCTCCCCAGCACACATCATGGCAGGAGAGGCTGCAACACCTGCCCCTGCTGGGCCCTGGGTGGCAGGCAGCTTGGGGAGGTGATGGCCTTGTTCCTCCCACACAGGGGAGATTCTGCATGCCTTATCAACTGATTCATTTCAAGAAGTACGGTTTGCGTTTCCAGTAACTGTTTTCATTTTAAGACAAGGCGAGGTAGTAAGTGTTTCAGTAAGTGTTATTTGTGCATTAGTTAGACAACTTTTGTTTTATTAATGAGTGTAATAATGAAAGTGCAGGTTGCTAAGTAGAAGTAATGGGTGTTCTTATTTAAAGCGTAGCAGGTATCACGTAATGCCAGTGAATGTGTTATTGTCACTGTAGGCATGGCTGGTCTGAACCTGCCTCCAATTGGGTTGTTTCAGGTAGGCCCCAGCACTTCATAAAATGTCTTTGTCAGCCTGGTTTCCCTTCCAAACCTATCCATCTCTGTCAGTTTTTAATATTAGTACCAGGCTCTTGGCTGTAGTCCATTAGTACTGTACTTAATTGCTCATGTTACAGATGATTACCAATATAAAAAGCATTAATGTTTTCCCATCGTGGGGCTGTTGCTCTCTCTGTGGTTGGGGCTGTGCAGAGCTGAGGAGTTGTTGTTGTTTTGGTCATTACTGTTTGTGCTCCGTGCAGGCAGTTCCCTTGCTGTCTGTGTCAGCTGTGTTGGCCTGGGCCTTCCTGAGGAGCGTGAGCCCTTGTCAGTGCCCCATCTCCCTGTTATCAGCAAGCCCTCAGAAACGGACGCTCTTCTACGAAGTGCTCTGCTCCCCACCGCCTTCACCTCCTAATGCAGATGTGGGTTTCACATGCAGGGGTTGAGGTTTCTTTCACTTTTACACAGAACACATGATCATCAGCTTTAATTACCCTGTGTAAATGATAGGCTGTATTTCTGCAGCACCAGTGACGTTGCTGTTAGGGATTTTTCATAAATATTACACCTCCACCCCCACACACACGCACAAAAAAAAAAAAAAGAAAAAAAACAACACAAAAACCACCACCAACTTGCTATTTCGCAAGATATAAAAAGTTCCAAATAAAACGCGAGCAATTGCATGTTGGGGCCTTTTTGTGCTTCAGAGCCTGGCTGTCTTTCGTCTCAGTTTCCTCCAAAGCAAGCCCTGTCCAGCAGCTACAGACAGATGTGCAGGGCTGGGGCACCTGGTGTGAAGCAGTGTGCAGCGTTGCCCCTCAGCTGTGTGCCAAATGTGTTGTGTTGGAAGATGCCATGGCCAGCAGTGGGTAGTCTCTGAGGGCTGAGGCCTGTCTGGGTGCTGCAGAACCACACAGGAGCTGGACTGCATCGTGCCCTGCTGTACCATGGGGTAGCTTGTGAGCCACCAGAGGCTCAGCTGCCCAGCTGTCCTGGTCAGACCTAGGTGGCAGGGGTCCATGGCAGGACTCATCTCTCTGCAAATTCACGTGCTCTAAAGCCATGGCTGCTAGGACAGTGCGGGGATCAGGTGGTGGAGAGGGAACCTCAGTGGGTGGTGGGGCTTTGCAGCCCTGCGTGGTGGTTATGCCATGCTTTGGGGATGGACTCCTGGAGTCTGTGGCCCCTGGGCACCTGCAATGCATGCTGCACATCTGTCCCCTTCCAGCAGACTGAAAACAGTGAGATGCAGCATCCAACTTGGAGCCCATTCTGACATTTTTCAGTCTTAATCGCACACATAAATACTACGTATTATCAGAAACACAAGGCAGGTCAAAATAAGTGCCTTATATGGTTTCCCTTTTAGAACCATGAAGTTTCTCTACCCTAAGGATATTGTGAAGTAATTCAGTATGCAAGGACAGTCCTGCATTTCTTACAAATGCTGCTTAGTTTTGTTAAAGCGTTTGGATAGTTTTGGTAAAGTTTAAGCATTTTGGTGGAGCTCTGTAGGAAATAGCAGCTGGTCTTTTAGGAGGGGAGAAAAAATAGGAGCCTTTTAGAGTATATACGTGAAAAAATGCTTATGGTAGTCTTCTAATATATGTTGCAATTTATCTGAGGTTTTGGTTTACATTGCTAAGTGTGAAAACATCCTCAGGCAAAAGTTAATCAAGTGTTATGTCATCCTGTAAACTACAGCTAGTTCTTTGTTTGACCCAAAAAAACTTGCCAAGCAGTAGTTTTTTCTTGTAATACCAACTGGTTTTATTTTTGTCTTCACCCCACTTTCCTGCCCTCCCCCCACTACAACTAGTAACAGACTCCCAGAAAACTTTTAAAGTTTCAGACTGTCTCAGTACTTTTCCATCAAGCATGAATTTAAGTCTGAAGACAGATGAGGTGTTGTAGTCCTCTTTTTCTTTTCCTATTTTTTTCGAGTTTTTTTTTTGTTTTGTTTTGGTTGTTTTTTTGATAAATAACAAGAGGTTTCTGCTTGAGATTTTCTGCCCTCAGGGCTTTATCATTAAGATTAAATAACTGCACTCTCAAGCATACCACTGAACAAACATCTTTTCAATTATGTGAGTAACAGATGCTTTAACAAAGGAACTATTGAAAATTCAGAAAGCTTCCCCCCTCCCCAAAATTTAAAAAGTATCAGATGACAGAGGAATGTAATTGTTTACCATTAAAAAACAGATCCTTAACTGTCCATTCAGAACATCTGAGAACACGCTGTTTTTTCAAATTTTCTTCAGAACTGGGTTTCCAGCCTAGCGGACTTAGTGGTCAGCACTAGAATCGATGGGTGAGCACATCAGATGATCAGGTATTCTCTTCCAGAGACTGCAGGATGATGGTCTCTCTCCCTTGTGGGAAACCATTTCCCCAGCCATATCTTCCTTTCCACCTGGGGTCTTGCCTCAACAGGGCTTGCAATTTTTGTAGGTGATCTGGGGAAGCTTCTCTATCCTCATCACCCTTAGCTGTGCACTAAATCTGGAATGGTTGCTTGTTTCCCCTCACTGAGCCATAGGATGGAGAGTGCCTGAGCTTGCATCGCCTGACAGTGCAGCTAAATCAACAGCTGTGTTTGTAATGCCACTAATTTCTAGTTTACCTAAAACAAAGTGCCTTTGAATTCTCTCACAGCAGTGCAGTTCCCACCTTTCAGCAGCGAGCTGTTCTCATTACCCACCAGCACTCCCAGTGGGCTGTGAGGAAAGTTGTTGATGAAAGGATGAAAGAGCCATTTCTTTAAGGAAGGAAAGTTCTTTGGGAACAAAATCGAACTCAAACATATTTTGTCTTTGCTGATAAAATACATGCCAGTTTTGTACTTCAGACATATGTAAATAATCCTATTGCTATTGTATTCTGCGTGAAAGCATGCAAGACTTGCTTTCGTAACCCCTGGATTATACAATGCAGCACAGGGAAATCAGGCTTGATTTCTTCATTGTGTTTTATATTCCCATTTCAGAAAACAGGCTGAGATCTTAAGAGTTTGGGTTATTCCTCCCCCCTTATTCTCTGCAGGAAACTGGTCACTGGTGCCCAGAGAGCTGCCCAACACTCCTGTCAGTCCTCACCAGCTGATTGCTGTTGAAGGTGACTTGTTTCCTGTGACAGCATTGCTCCAAGATTTATTCCTTTTAAAGAACATCGGTGTAAAAAAGACAAGCCTTCTTTTGGGATCAGAGCTAGGGTGTTCCTGCTGCCTTAAAACAACCAAATGCTTTGCCATTGGGTTTCCAGGAAAAGAATGAGGCTTCTGCAACTGAGGTTATCAACTGGGGGCCTTCTGCCCTGGGACTGTCTGCCTCTGCATGGGGACTGTTGCTGGAGTCGCCCCTGCTCAGTGCACTTGTCTTGGCTCCATGATCACAGGGCTGATGATGGCTCTGCCTTGCTGCTTTCGAGGACCTAACAGAAAGATCCCTTAGTGAACCTGGCAGAACAGTCATCTTGTCCCCAGCCAGCAGTGCCTTCAGGGGAAGGAGCCAAGACCCACTCACCTGTGACTTAGTGTGCCCCGGAGGGAAGTGTTTTCCAAACTCCTACCAGCAAGGTGATTTGTTGCCTGTCCCTTCTCGGTGTTTTTGAATCTGAGCATTTACTGTTCTCATGATTTACATTAGCATCTAAACCTTGCATAATCTCTCTAATCCCCTGGCCCCCAGATAACCACTGGCAGTGAGTTCCATGGGTTAACCGATGGTTGTGTTCATTCGGTAGAGCAGATTTAAGTCTTTTTCCATTCTCATTGCAAACAACTTCCTTAACCTTCTTGCCTGGAATGGAAAAGGGGCAGCGTCTCCCAAGTAATGGGCTCTGGTATTTTATGTGCTTCCAAGATTATTCTTGTGGCTGAGAGGCTCCCTTGCGCACTGTTTTGTGTTGGGCTTGGAGCCCTTGAGAAAGCAAGATGATGTCAATGGGAGGCATGTTGGAATATTTTATTCTGCCAGAAAGAAAACAAAAATAAACACTGAGGCAAACGGTATAAAAATACTGTAGGGGTTGTGTTGAATTGCCTCCTGCCCTCCTTTCCCCACTGCAGCCCATGGACTCTGTCACGGGCATATGGTTCCTCCCTGGCCGGAGCACCCCGTAATATTCACACACAGTGGGGAGAATTAGAGAGGAAACTGGCAGCCTTAACATTTAATTTCCTTCCTCTTTCTGGGTTGGTCAGATCCTTTGCATTATTGTAACTACTTTTTTTTATCATGTCTATAAATAGACATGCTCTCATGCGTTACGTGAAGCAGAGTTGGGCCAAAAAAGTCATTCATTCTTTATAATCAATACATGAAAATGTAGTGGTTATTGGCTCAGATTAGAGCTTGTATTGTTATTTCTGTAGCTGGGGGAAAAAAATGTTGACTAATAAAGATTAAGGATTTTTTTTTCTTTTTATGAAATGCTAATGATGAAGACATGTTTGATATACTGTGAAATACATTTCTCTAATGTGAAGTTTCTGCTTTTTGTTGGGAAAGATATTCAGTCCGTAGAGGATTTTAGAATTTGTAAATATAAAATTATCTGCTTCAGTGTTTTTTAAAAAAAACGTTGGCAGAAAGCCAGATTACTTACATTACTGTAATAGATTTGCTGACCTCTGACATCTGCTGCAGAGAAGTACATTGAATTTTTCATAATATCAGATGATGCAGATCTGAAAACTCAGTACACTCTGCACCATTATTTAATTCAGGACTTAGTAAAGCAAAATCTTTTTTTGAGTAGCAGTTTATACGTGATTAAACTTAATATTGCCGATTGTAATAAATCAGGATTAGTATAGTACTGATTTGTTAATCTAACTTGTATTGATTTTAAGTTGTCTTTATTTAAAAAAAAAAAAAGAAAAAAAAGACTTGCTTTTCACAGTGACTGAATTTAATAAGAAGCTCTGTGATAGCAAAGACTCCCCTACTGTTTCTGCTCTTGGCTGGAAAATGTTATTCTTGTATTATTCCAGGAAAAAAAAAAAAAAACATAGAAAAAAAAAACCCTCATGCTGCTAAAAATCTGCTGCCTGTGGAAAGATTTTTTAATACACTAGTGCTTACATATTCTATTTATGTTAATTGACTTATAAATAATACATTTTATTAATCTTAATATTGGAGTCTTGATCATGATAAAGACCCTTTTATTTGGCCTCCTCGCAGGCTTTACAAGTAAATATTCTTTCGACCACAAAACGGCCCCCCTTTCCTCCTCCATGAGTACTTTGATACTCCCCCCCACTGCTGAAGGCAGCCCCGTTCAAAGCGCTGACAGTGCGGGTGTTGTTTCTGAGCAGAGCACGTTTGAGGTGTCGAGGCGCATTTTTGCGAGCCCCGTCTTTCCTTTCCTTGTGCAAAGATTGATTAAATCTTACCTGCACTGCAAATATTTGACAAAAATCCTGCGTTCGTTTCAGACATGTCACATTCTGCTAAACTATTCGGATAATAGCAGATCGCATTCTTCCTGCGTTGGGCAATATTGACCTTAACTTGGCTGTGCAGCGAGCAGTAATGGCATGTGAGCCGGAGCTCTAACCGTTCTGAGCGCTGCCTTAGCTTTATTACTCCTGTGCTATAAAAGCTTCTAATAATCAAATGATAAGATCATATCCTGTGGGTAATTGTGTTGTACCATGACAGGATAACTGAAAAAACACTCAGTGAAAATTGTAACCAGCGGAAGTCTCAACACGCAGAGCGTTCTCGTGCGGTTGGGCTCCGTGTGCCGCCTTGCCTGGGATCCCCCATGCCCCCCGCACCCACAGCGCTGCGTGCGCCAGGCGGTGTGCTGGGAGCGAGGCGGAGAGCTCCTCCAACAAGCCATCCTTGTGTTTTGGTTCCGTTTTACCTTAGTCATGCCTGCTTCCAGATACAAGAAACATTTAATTCCAGATTTCCTGCTGCTGGCTCCAGGCCTTTGACCGGCGATGTGAAATGTATTTTTACTGCTGTCGTACTGCCAACTGCTGAGCTCAGTGAAAAATAACTAAAATGAAAATGTTGTACTCCCACGTGAGTTCAGGATAAGAAAAGGAAATTTTAAGGCACAGTTGCTAATTAGCACCAAAGCTAATGAGTTCTGGTGAGGTGCACCACAAGGAGGAGGAGCTCTGGGAGGCCGGCTGGGAGGCGTGCGAGTGCTCGCCTTTGCTGCAGCCCAGGTCCAGCTGTGCCTGGAGCCCCCCATGTGCCATCTTTGCAGCACGGCCCACCATTGGGCCACAAGCACGTGCCCTCCTTGCAGCAAGGCACACCAGCGGACATGGCGCCTGCTTGCACAGCACTTGGACGCTCTGAGGGCCTGTTGAGGGGAGGTGGGGATTTGTAACGGGCAACGTGTTCCTATGGAAACAAAACAAAGCCAAACAGTCGCCTCGCAGCGCTAACAAGTATTGTCATAAAACGTATTTTTATTAAAAGCGAGTTTAAATATTTAACACATGGCAGAGCGACATCAGTGTTGCCCTGTGTGAAGCCCAGCCTCGCCTCGAGTGAAGTCCAAAGCACTCTGTGGAGCACAGGGAGGTATCCGGTGCTTGCACGAATATTTGTGCTTTGTGAGTGAAATTCAGCAGCCTCAAGTATGAACAAGATTATTTTTTTCTGATTCTGCTTAGTTATGCTTTTTATTATATAAACATTAACTGTAATATTACAGTGGGAAACAGGTATTTGGCAACTACATATTATTTTGCTAAGTTTGCATAGAGGGAGCAGTTTCCAGTTTTAGCAGCTGTAACATGTTTAAACTCAGTTTGTAATGGGATCTGAAGATGAATATTCCCTGTGGGCTCTGCTTAGCTTCATTACTGGAGCCCTGCCAAATTCAGGGCTAGAAAGTATTATTCACGCCTCTTTGCACATACCATGTCAGAGCATGCTCAGTTAATGAATTTTGTTTCTAATATAGCATAAATTAGGTTTATATTTTAACATAATTTATGTTGTATTTTATTAAAATGTAAAATATTATGATCACAAGCAATCTAATTTCTGCTCTCTTAAGCCCAAACTGTGTTTGAACATCTAAGTATGTAAATCAAAATTGCATGCTTAGGAGCTGATTCTAGGATAACAAACGAATATCTGAACCAAAGAGGTTTCTGCCTTGGAGTCCTAGATTAAAGATAATTAAGGATTCCTGGTATTTGAACAGATTTATGTTGTTTATAAGCAAAGTACATTTTCCTCGCAGAGTCAACTTGTCTTAAAAAAAAAAAAAAACTCCAAATTATGTTTGCTGTATTAAAGTTCATATTTTTAAAGTCTCAGTCTTGTATTAATCCCACAGTGAGTCATTAATCATACCAAATGCATTATAAAAACTTTAATCACTGAAGTTGAAACTGAGATTGTAATGCAATCCATCCCTTTTAATTATATCAGTTATTTTTCCTTTCAGATGAAGAATAGCAAAGGGAAAACAGATAGATTAAAACTCAGAGTGTTTGATGCTTTTGGGGGAGGATATTTTCTGTTTGTGTTTCTTTCTCTTTTTTAAAGTGATTTTGTATGCTTCATGGAGGAAGGTTCCACTGCTCAAAATTCTTTCACTTTTAACTCTTTAAAAGAAAAAGACTCATTTGGGAAGGCAGGGACTGTGGGGACTGTCACCCTTTAAGGGTGTATTTGGAAGGGTCAGGTTGGGCTGGCACTGCACCATGCTGTGTGCTGTGCCTGCTGTTGCAGGTTTCCATACTCGGATGTCTTTCACCCAGTTTCTGGCATTTATCCTTGTACTCGGGGAAACCTCCAACCTGGAAATTGTATAGCTGTTATCAGGTTGGCTGTGGCTTTGGAGGTGTTTCCTTGGGTTTGCTTTTAAGGGTATGGAGAAAAAATAGAAGGAAGGGGTTGTGTTTTTTTTTAATCAGTCTAAAACATAGTGGCTCTTATCCTCATCTGTACAAATTGGTGTGGCCGCGTGAACCACTACAGCGTTACTGACAACTGATATGCGCCAACTCCACTCAATTTATGCCACACGGTAATCTTGCCAAATAAATTGATTTATCATACTTGGATTTGTAGATATAGAGTTTACAGTGATGTTTTTATGCCATGGAAGAAAATAGATTTATTAAGTAAACTGCTCACAGTAGATACATTTTATTCTTTGCTAGAAAAGCAAAACCTGATCAATTATTTGTTCCTTAATCCCCTAGATTAATCCTGCCGTATGAAAGATTTATTAAAGGAGAGGAAGATAAGCCACTGCCTCCAGTGAAACCTCGAAAACAGGATAACAGTTCCCAGGAGAGCGATGTGAAAACAAAAGTGTCTGGAACAAAACGCATTAAAAATGAAAACCAAAAGAGCAAGAAAGAGAAAGATAATGCACAGAAACCCCAAGATGCATCTGAGGTTGGTTGCTTCCCTGCTTTTCAACTTTTCAATTAAAAATGTGCAGTTTTAATCAATCAGAATTCAGTGATAAAATACATAATTTAAACTGGAGAACAGTTGGCCATTGAGTTTGCTCAGCAGTGGAAATTCAGTTGGTGTGGTTCTGTCCGTGTGGTACTGTCTGTTATGATTTTGCAGGGTTACAAACAGCCACTGGTTAGCTCCATATTGCTTAGGAGTGATGGCAGAAGACCAAATTCTAGATACAACAAGTATCATTTCTGCCCATTGTGTTACACAGTGGTCACCACGAAAAGATCAGCATCTGCCAAAAGAAAACCACACAACTACCACAGTTATTTCCTAATCTTAAATATAGGGTGCGGGAACCTCTAATACTCCTGATAATGTTGTGGTAACTGGGTATAGCTGGTCTTTATAGTAGTAACCTCTGGATTAGCCCTTCTGCACTTACAGATGTATGCACACATCCATCAGAAAACATACCACTCCTCAGGATTTTTATCATGTTATACTAAATTTCTCTTTAGACTCAAAGGTCAAATTTTGAGCAAGCACCTGCTAAGCTTTAACTGAGACTGAAGTCTCTCACGTACCACAGATGGTTTTCAGCAGAGATGCTGCTAACCTGCTTCACGTGGGCAGGTCCTGGTTTCCACACAGAATCACATTATGTGTGCTCATGGGACAGCTCCAATTTTGTGTTCACAGCCTATGTAAAGATAGATCAGTGGAATTCATACTTGTCTGCCGATTAAGGGTAAGTTTTGTATGTTGCTCAGTGATATAAAACCAATGGGCATTTTGGTCCAGTGTTACTTAAGCCTGTCTTTTGCCCATCTGAGCCACTCTAACTGTGTCCTCCTTGCACCTTGTGTAAGTGAGACCTTGAAGCTCCTTGCACACAACTAAATACACAAGATGTTGCTTTTTCTGTCTCAGTCTGCCAGATCGCAGCAGCCTTCAAGGCGTTGCAGTGAAAGTAAGTATTTAAAGAATGCTGAAACACATGACATGCCCGGCAGACTACGGCTGCTCCCTTGCCTTCATTGCTGTCTGGCAGGTACATAAGTCCTGTTTCTAAACCAGTTTGAAATCGGCATTGAGTCAACTACCAACAACCCTCCTCCTTGTTGCTTAAAAAAAATCACAGAACCAGTAAGCATGGATGCATTTGAGAACTTGCATGTTGTTTCAAGAACAGAATATTCTGATTTTCATGTCCCACTACCATTTTAAGTTGTTAAATATGAAACACTGAAAAATGTCATCTCTTGTCCAAACCAGAATTTGTTTTCAATTGCCTTGATCAACAGCATCTTTAATGTCAAATGTAAGAGTGCTCTACAGAGAGGGATTTTTATTTTCTCTTGCACTGTAATTTTAAAGCAGAGAACACTGCTGGGGGAAAACTCCTCTGCTTCTGATTGCAAATACCTGAAGTGCATATAACCTCCTTAAGTCAGTGGAACATTGCAACACAAATTGCCCAAAGCGAGGAAATGCAAAGCTAAGGCTTGTGCTCCCTTTCTCTGTCACTGCTTTGTGCCCACTTGTTTACTGCGGGGTCTTAGATCAGCAAGATACCTTACATACTGTTGGTACTGCCACAGTTAAGCATAGCATAACAAGCCAGCAACAGAGCATCAGCCTTAACTTTGAATTTCCTTGCTTTTGTTGTTCCCTATCTCAAACTTCCTGCTGCTTAAACTGCAGTTATTTTTGTATGTGGTTTGCAGGAAGAGTTCTTAGAGCTGCACTTATCGGAAGCATAAGGAGCTGAGCCGAGACAATAAAAATACACAAATGTGGCAGTTTCCCACTGTAAAATGGTACCTTTTAAAGAAGAATGAATCTCTTATCTGTAGGGTGGATGATGGTGTCCTGCTCCTGTTTAATCAGGGCAGGCAATTAAAAACTGCATCCTTCACGCAGGTCACTGTGTGGATGGTTGCATGAAGCCAGAGAAGTGAGGAGGCCCACAGGGGTGTACACTTCCCTCCTGGGTGGGTGCTCATCGGCGCTCCTCTGCAGATGGAGCTCTGTGCCCAAGGCATCATTCAGTCTTTCAGGGTGGAGCAGCCTCCAATCTACTGTGGCCTGGTGGAAGGCCTCACATACAATCATAGAATGGCCTGGGCTGAAAAGGACCTCAAGGATCATCTAGTTTCAACCCCCCTGTTGTGTGCAGGGTCACCAACCACCAGACCAGCCTGCCCAGGGCCACAGCCAGCCTGGCCTTGAATGCCTCCAGGGATGGGGGCATCTACAACTTCCTTGGGCAACCTGCTCCAGTGCTTCACCACCCTCTGAGTGAAAAGCTTCCTCCTAATATCTCAACCTAAACCTCCCCTGTCTTAGTTTAAAACCATTCCCCTCTCACCCAGCACAGATTCCATGGTTGTTGCAGGCCTCCTGCCAGTCAGCAGTGGTAGTGTGTTGTTCACAGGGAGCCTTTATCATTGCATGTGGATGTGTAGGTGTGGCTCCAGCCAAGCCACCATTTACACCATTCCTGCATGTGGCTTCAGAACAGGCCATAGCTGTGGGCTAAAGGATAACCAAGCTACAAAAGAGCTGTCTTTTCTATTGCACGTTCAACTCACGCAGCACAAGAAATATGCAGAGAGAGAATATAACTTTAATTCATTAGGATTGCATTTGCCTTTGTGCTCTTCTCTCTTTTCCTGCCATTGCAATAACATCGTCTCTGTAACAAGATACCAGACAAAATGCTATTAGCCTTAGAATACACATTTCCCCACAATAGCTGAAACTTCAATCAAAATGTTGCTTAACAGAAACAAAGAGCAGAATGTGCAGTTATTAAATATCATTTTTCTTTTTTTTCATCCCTGCTTTGCTCATCTGTGTGGTATTTTCCTGTAATTTTATAAGCTCAAGAGACTAGGGATAGTACTTTGTAAAGGACCTAATGATGGTATTTGGACTGCAAAAGGCAGCTATTAGTTTAAAAAGAAGAAGTTATGATGACTAATGGACACTGCAACTAATAGACCAGCCAAACACACAGGAATATTCAAAAGCAGCTGTGAAGAATGAAATCTCTGAGGTGATAAGACTCGCTAGGACCTTCTCTGGTCCCTCACTCCTGCGATAGACTGTAGAGCAGCATTTAGATAATAATTTCTTGATGCATCTTATCTTTACAACTAAGAAAGAAAGAAAACAATAATAATAAAGGGTTCACACAATACTGCTGTTTTATGACTGTCTTATACCATGACATGTCAGAAGAGAATGAGAGCAGTTTTGAAAAAGGCTGTCAGTCAGCTGGATCACAGATGGGACGCTCTGATGACCTCTGCGGGTCACAGTTCAGCCAGCAACATAATGGGATGAATAGTGTGAATTGTGAACACAAGCTGTACTAATGGTGAAGCAGAAAGAGCTGCAGTCCCATTGACGATAACATATAAAAGCTATGTTTGTAATAGCGTGCACACGCACTTACGGAATGTTGACAACTTAATTTTAATCCGTTAATAAAAAAATGTGTGTCCTAGTTAAGCTGCGGCAGTGATTTGCTGCCTACAGTAGGGATTCCTAGTATGCCATTTCTGTCATTTTCACACTTTAATGCAGAACTGGGTGTGAATGATCTCCTCTGTGATCACTGAATTTTAAGAACCATGCTAGAGTGCCTGCATTTTCAGCTTCACGTAAGAAAAAATGTTTGGATGTGTGTACTTCTCATAGGTGAAGTTGGCTAGTGTGAAAAATCTTTGTAGCCTTTTTGTTTGTGGTATGAAATCTGCTCTCCTGAATTTGCCTAATTAATTTTGAAAGACTAACCTCAGTGTTTAGTGGTGAAGCCACTGGTGCCTCTAGTCAGGCTACAAACATCTGCTGCTTTGAAATGCCTTATTATGACACTGGCAGCAATAGTGTATTTCTAGGAGGTATGTTTCTTTGTTTGACTCCAATACCTGGTATTCGAGCTCTTGCATTCTAACAAGGTGATTGACAAGTACATCTCTAGCAGTAGCAAGCAGTGTACTGTGTATGTTCTTCTGAACAGTCTGCCAAAATGTACAGCATTCTCATAACTGTCTATTGAATCATTTTATTAGGTTTCATCAGAACAAGAGAAGGATCAAGAATCAGCAGACCAGAAAAATTTTGCAGAATATCCTACAATAGGAGAGACGAAACAACCTAGTCAAGGCCCTCCACCTCTTTTGCCAGAGGCAGCTCGGCCGTTGCCTGTGGAAAAGACAGACATGACAGAAAACAGCTCGAGCAGTGAGAAGGCCAAGGAGGAAGTTCCTCATTCGTCATCTTTCTCAAGTATATCCGTGCCCCCCGATGAAGATACCATGCTGGATGCTACTGTCACAAAACGACTGCACTCCTCAGCTGATACTCTGGAAGACACAAAACCAGAACGAAGGATACACAAAGCTTTTACTGAGAGCTTAGAAAACGAACCTCCAGAAATGCCCTTCTCAACTTTCCCAGTCCAGCTGCCCACTCAAAGTGATATGGAAGATGACAAATTGCCAGAGATGGCTGATTACATTGCAAACTGCACAGTAAAAGTAGATCAGCTGGGAAACGAAGATATCCACAATGCACTGAAGCAAGCACCCAAAGTACTGGTGGTCCAGAACTTTGACATGTTCAAGGAGAAAGAGCTGCCTGGGTCCATGAGCGACGACTCCTCTTTTGGTTATACACCACTGCTCTACTCAAAGGGTAATCCAGGCATTATGTCACCCCTGGCAAAGAAAAAGCTGCTGTCGCAGGTCAGTGGGACAACCTTATCATGTAGCTATCCTTATGGTTCTCCTCCGCCTTTGATTAGCAAAAAGAAATTGAACAGCAGAGATGAACTGTCATCAAGCCTATCACAAGGTCCCCACGTCCCTAATTCTGATCCCATAGCAATTAATAGGCCATCGGTCATACAGCACGTGCAGAGTTTTAAATCCAAGGAAGAAAGGAAATCAATTAATGATGTTTTTAAACATGACATGCTAGGTAAAGTGGATCCTCAGCGCTGTGATTTTTCACAACATCACCTCAGTTCTCTTGCTGAGTCGTATGTACCGAAGACAGATATCCAGGACTGCAAAGATAAAATGAATGAGAAAAGGGCACTGCAGCACTCCCGTGTGCCCACTTTCTTGGCAGATTTTTATTCATCACCTCATCTGCACAACCTTTATAGGCACACGGAGCACCACCTTAATAATGAACAGACATCAAAGTACCTCCCTCGGGACATGTTCAGAGAGTCTGAAAATATTTCTACTTTTACTCAACACAAACACCAAGAAAAACTAAATTTAAATTATCACCCATCTTTGCATCAGCAAGAAAAAAAGGCATCAGTGGAAGCCTCTTCAGATGATCAGCCAACAGATTTGAGTCTTCCAAAGAGCATACACAAACAGACTGCAAAGGCTCCTGGCTCCAGTCTCTCTCATTCATCTATGGCCCAGCAAGAAGGCAAAGGTATCTCCCTGTTCCAGGCTGCGAGCAGCCAGGCAGTGAGCCTAGACTGTAACCCCAAAGCTTGCCGCGTGTCCCCCATGGCCATGACTGCCCCTAAAAAACACAGTGAGTTACTCCACAGGTCTGGGAAGCAGGCACAGAGACTGGAGAACCTGAGGAAGATGGAGGGGATGGTGCATCCTGTCATTGGCCGCAGAATGAGCCCTCAAAATATCGGAGCTGCGAGGCCTTTGAAGCGAGGCCTGGAGGAATTGGACAAAGTCATTTCGGAAAAAAAAGTCCGAGCTGTCTCTCCTCTGCACTTACCAAAGGAGACCTCAGTGAAAGAAAAGGTTCCCGATGTGGAGGGGGAAGGCAGCAAGTCGCTGCACAGCCTGCATTCAGGCAGCGTTCTGGAGAGCCACAAATTTCCCCTCTCAGCCCCAATCTTCCCAGGCTTGTATCCAGGAACCCTGTGCACAGGGCTGAATAATCGCCTCCCGCCTGGGTATTCCCATCCTTTACAGTACTTGAAAAATCAGACCGTGCTCTCCCCACTAATGCAACCTTTGGCTCTCCATTCCCTCATGGTGCAGAGACAATTCCTCACATCCCCTGCAAATTCTCAGCAACTGTATAGACACTTAGCTGCAGCAACACCTGTAGGAAGCTCGTACGGTGACCTTTTGCATAACAGCATTTATCCATTAGCTGCTATAAACCCTCAAGCTGCATTCCCACCTTCCCAGCTGTCCTCCGTACATCCCAGCACAAAACTGTAAATCCCCTCACTCACAAAAAAAAAGTCTGAGGAGAACAGTTCAGTTAGCGACATTCCTCCCGCTGTGATGATATCTTGCAGATCTGTATTGCTGTAAGCCAGGATGCCGTCATATCCCACGTGGCGGAAAGCTTTGGAGTGTGATCGAGAC
Organism: Perdix hodgsoniae; assembly: GCA_035772895.1. Lineage (NCBI taxonomy): Eukaryota > Metazoa > Chordata > Aves > Galliformes > Phasianidae > Perdix > Perdix hodgsoniae. The sequence continues at coordinate 1,967,309 of JAPSGF010000046.1, read as the reverse complement.
AGGACTACTTTAATTCTGGCTCCATGCCAGTCCCCTCTCCCCTCACCCCTGCCCTGGCAAAACAACAACAACACACACGCTCAAAAATTCTTTGGATTTTGCATATGTGTTTTCTGAAAGTACTTGTGTATGGTAAGAGCAAATGTTCAAAGGGAGCCGTGGAAATGCAGGCCCAGTCCTGAGCTCACTGAAATGAGAGGCGACGTTTGCATTTGCTTTTCATTGAGCCAAGGACCAGAGGTCGAGTGTTGCTGCAAACGAGTCGAGGACTCGAGATGAACTTGGCGAGGAGAGGAGGGCCGAGAACCCACACGATCGGTGGATGTGCTGTCTTGGGTAACTTTTCCTGACTTTTAAAGATTCAATCAATGCAATGTATAGTAAAACGGCAATAGATTTTTCATTTTAACACTATTAGAACAGAAGGGTAAACACTGATTAATTTGACTGTACATATCCACATCGTAAACTACCAATGTCACATTTGGTCACAATAATTTATATAGTTTTGTTTGTCTGATATATTCTGTACTCTTTATGTTTGTTTCTTGTTTTGTTTTTTGTTTTTTTTTCTTTTTTGTTTTCTTGATTTTTTTTTTTAAATTAAACAGTATCATTTTACCTGCAACTTTTTTAAAAGGCTGTGGCTGTCCTAATTTTTTTATGTTTGTAATTTTTCCAGCTTCTTCATACTTCTGAGCAGTGTTTTTGTTTCATTTTTGTGGTAATGTTTACTGTTTACAAACTGAAGCAACTGGTTCAGATTCATCTTAATGGATATAAACGTACTATAGGTAATATTACGGTGCAAGGGTGCAAACAAGGTTCCTTTCCCTATGGTCCGACTCTGCAGGTGCTGAGCACTTCCCACTCTCCTCATGCTGTTGTAGTGGCTTGTGCTGCTTTTCCCTCCCACTGAGCTTTGCTTTCCCATATTGTGGTCCGTGAATTTGTCAATAAGTCGCACTTAGCTTACCTAGGCTGTGAAACCCTCCTGTGTACCAGATAACCAATCTGGAAAACTAAACCTCACTGACACAAGATGGCGGATGGCAGAGGAGTCTAGAAAACAGATTTGTGATTTGCAAGAATGGCAAGAATTTCAGCAATTAGGACAGGAGTCTGTGCTGGTTTGAACTGGGGGTGTGCAGGTCCTGTGCCATGGGCAGGGCTTGGTGGGATGGGTAGGGGTCGTGCAGCAGATGCCCTGCCACTGGGCACAGCTGGCACCTGAGGTGGCAAAGAAGCCATGTGTCTGTTGGGTCCTGGTACCCCCATGGGGACCATGTCCCTCCCTGGGCATCTGCCAGAGAGTGAGAGCTGGGTACAGAGAAACTGGGTTTGGTAATGAAAGAGCTATCCTGTGGCTGCATGTTCACACTGAAGGACATCACCACCATGCAGCTGAGTGTAGACATTGATAGAGGAGTGTGGCTTAGAGGCTTTTTACAATGTGAAAATTGGTTGCGATTCAGACTATCTCAGTTTACTGTTCAGAGACAGCATAATTGATGTGAAAACAAACATGGAAACTACTAAGAAACACTTTGCATGCTAGGCATGTCATTAAATTTTCCCGTGATATGAAGCCAAATACAATATATAATGTATCATAGTTAATATCCAAAGGTGGAAACCAGAATAATATACTCGTCTACTGTTAAAGATCCAGCTTCTTCAATTCAGTACTTTATATTCCTGTGGTAAAACTATATTTAATTGATCAATAAACAGACTAGTAGAACTTAGAACATGGATGTGCCACTGCAGAGCATCCTGCTGCTCCACGGATCGTACAGGAACAGAACCGCAGGCTCAGCTGGGCAGAGGCCATAATGTCGAGGACATCTCTAGTAAAGTTGCACTAGGTCTGAATTGTGAGAATCAGGGGTTTGGGGATGGGTGGGAGGAAGGAGGGCGGGGGATGAGGAGAGAATGAGAATCTACAGCAAACACAAATAGGAGTGTGGTTGGCAAAGCAAGCATTTCTCTTTCTTGTTTTGGTTAAATCTGTGTCCCAAGTTCGTGCATTTGTTTATGCAGTGTCCGCTTTCCCTTTGGTTACGTCACGTTGGAGTTCAGTCGTAGCCTTTGTGAAGCAGAGCAAACGCGGAGCGGGGCTGGGGAGGAGAGCAGGGAGGGAGGGCCTTGCCTCTCCTGGGAGGAGACCAGCCCAGACCCCTCCTGGCAGGGAGGCTTGTGTGTGCTGGGTGAGACACTGGGACAAATGAGAAGAAATGGTAGCGTAAGACCCCAGCAGAAGGGGTGCGTTGTTTGTTTAAGAACTCTTAAGATAAATCTTGGAAGTCTTTCAAAAGGCTATTGAATTCTCCATTGGCTGAAAGACTTTTTTTTAATGTCTTAAATGGGACTTTGTTTGCATTGTTTGAGTTCAAGGGGCCTTATTATTGAATGAAATTGCACAAGCCTCTCTTTGTGCAATCAAACCATTGTTATTGATAGGTTTGTAAAGGAAACTGTGGAATCTAATTGGCAATAGAGTCATAAACCTATTTACCAAGAACCAGTTCCAAGAAATGTTGCAAGCCGAACGCACTATGTCCAGCATTCATTAGGGATGCTAAAGGTTGTGAGATGATGAGGTAACGGCCCAGCAGCCGCAGCTCATGTGTGCCTTCTGGCTGTGGGCTGGGCCTGCCTTCACCAAGCGGATCCACAGTAGCACCTGGCTGTCATTGCAACACACTCAGCAAGGGAGTAGGTGAGTGAGTGAGGACATTTTTCAAGTTGGCCTGGCTGCATGAGCCATTTCCCTGGTGTGCCAGGGCCTGGGAAGTCGCCTGTTGCAGCTCAGGACAAGCTGGCTTGGCAGCATGTGGTGGCAGCAGGCCAGGAGGGCTGTGCCTCCTGTGCTGCTGTGCTCCCAGGGCTGCCAGGATGCTCCTTCTCAAACTGTCCTCCCGTGCAGTGCTCACCCAGTCGTCACGATTTTAGTGAGAAACAGGAATTCCTGCCGTGGTGCAAGGCCCGCAACGTGAGAACTGTTACATGAGCACTTAACAGTGGTGTTTGCTGTAAATGTGGTCAATACTTCACTTGTTCTCTTCTTCTTCCCGCCCTCCTCCCCCGGACCCATAGTTTTAAATATGTTCTAATAATGGCAGCATACTCTACTAGCTGTTTATACTTTTTTAACTTTCTTTTGTTGTAAATATTGTATACTTTTTGTGATTCAAGTTATGTAGCCTATATGCTCTGTAAGGTGATGATTTGTATATATAAAAATGGCCCAGTAATATTATATAGTTTCCCATTTAAAAGGTTATTGAGTAACCTTTGTGTTAGTTTAAACACTACCAGAAATAAAGCTGAGCCAACTATAAACACTCAATTTTTGTATGTTTTCCAAATTGTACTTATTAATGCTTTTGATACTGTATTATGTGCCAATAGTTTCCCAATCACATAGCAGGCAAAAGATATTTTGTACTTTTTGATCCACTGTAATATTTAATAAAAAATGTTACTATCTGTTCCCTTTTGTGTTTGATTAATAATTCTGTAAACAGTCCTTATCACCATGGATTACATATTATCCCATCTGACCTTTCAGCCCTCTTATATTGGTTTTTCTAGAGAAAATATTCCCGCCTGCAAATGATTAGATTAAAGAAATGGAAGTTTGCAATTTCCTAGAGGAGGAAGAGACAAGATCTTCAGTTCCCCTCTATTTTCGCAGTGTGTTCACATTAAAGCATGGCTCGGTCAGGCTGACTGCAGGAACAGCTTTGGATGGGACAACGTTCATGCCTTCTCCAGAAAATTTGTTCCATTTGTATTTCAGAGCAGAGCTTTTTCCCCACTGGTATGGCAAGCTTAAACTCATGGCTGAAAATCACCTTCTGCTTTCTCAGCTCCATCACGAAGATTTTGCAGCCGGTGAGTTTGTTGATGATAGTAAACAATCATTGAGTGAAATTAATTAGCGTTCTATTCCTTACTGAGTCCGGTAGCCCCTTAACATAGCAGTTCTTGGAGAAAGCTGTGATGCAGCAAGCTTTGCGCACTGGGCCACTCCTGTCCTCCACAGCAAGAAAAATAATTTCCTTGACTGTATTTCAGGAACGTGTGGCTACTGCCTGGCACACAGCAGAGGAAGATGTGCCTTGCAGGCCTGGGTAGAAGCAGCCCATTACCCAGAGGGCAGCAGGCAAAGTCACCCAGGTGGTGGAGCTACAGACCAGGCCAGTGCTTACATCCCCTGCGGGAGGCACAGCACCTCAGCTGCCCTTCACGGTGACTCTCAGTTACTGCTGGGTTTGCCAGCCTCACCTCTGCTCAGCACGGCTCTCACTGACACAGCTGGACTCCACCCTGACTGGGCTGAAGAGCTCCCTGATGCTAGTTTCCAGGAAAATGTTTTATGACGTTTCTGCTGCTGTGAGAAGCAGGCAGGTGAGGCTGGCTGGCAGCGCGCTGCTGCAGCCCTTCCAGGAATACCACGCACCTTCCTGGAGCTGGGGCACGCTGGTCTCTGCAGCCCCATTTGTTGGGCTCACTTGCTGCTAGGGTTTCCACTGCCTTTCACTTAGCTCTTCAATTCATCTTTTAAAGTATTAATAATATTAAAGTATAAAAAATGTGACATGCTCCATCTAGTGTCTTACCTGAGCCATGAGCCTGAATTGCCATGGGATAGGCCATGTTGGTGCAGAAGGGACATCACCCCCCAGCGCCTGGGGACAGGGGAGGGAGCAAAAACCCACCATTTGCCTTCAGTGTGCTCTGAAACGTAGTTAGGGAAAGAAAATCACTTCAGTGGTGTCTCAGATGACCTTCAGAGCAGGGGTGCAGGGTGGGCACCACGTGTGCCTGCCTCATGGCTGCCCCCTGGCTGAGGTGGCGCCCCAGCCACCCTGCGCCACCTTTCTGTGTCCTGAGCTGACGTTAGGCCTCGAGATGGCGCTGTGAAGGGATGTGGGGTTGTGCTGGGCTGTGCGGCCATGTTGTCGGGGGGCGCCATGTTGCGAGGCAGCGCCATGTTGTCGGGGGGCGCCATGTTGTGAGGCGGCGCCATGTTGTCGGGGGGCGCCATGTTGTGAGGCGGCGCCATGTTGTCGGGGGACGCCGTGTTGTGAGGAGATGCTGAAAAACGTCTTACATGAGCAGCAAGGGATTCTTTTGCCACGTTAGTGCCAAAACTGCCTGTCTGCTCTTCAAAACAGCAGAACAGTGCCATGGGCTCCCTGGGCCTTGCAGCCCAGCGCACATCTCCAGGCTCCCGAGCCCTGCTGGTGCCCACGCCCATGGCTGCCCGCTCCCACTACATCTCTCCCTGACTCTCTCCATGCCTGGGCGCTGCCAGCACGAGGTTCCCAAGCGCTGTGTTCTGCTCTTACCAAGTTTTTTCATGGCAGGATGTTTGCTTGCGAGCTCCCCGAAACACAGCCGGCAGAGAAAGCTTCCCCTTCTCCCACAGTGTCTGCGGAGCTCTCAGATGAGGAATAAAGCCATTTGTTTCTAATTATATTTGGCAGTCACACAGAGAATCTAGGACTAAAGCACGCTATTTTTTTGCTCCTGATTAAAGCACTTGACCTCATAAGCAAAAGGCAAAGATTTCAACACACACCCACAAATAGGCAAGAAACAAACTGCAGAGAAAAGACCAAAAAAATGTTTTGCTTAGATACACAAAATAATTCATTATGAAACAAAACGCAGAATATTTAGTGTGTAGCTTGAGCTTGCCTAGGGCTCATCTAACCACCCAATTACTGCTTCTAAAGCAGAGCGCATTTACTCCAATCTAACGCAAACACAACGAGGACCTATGTGCCCCATTGAGTCTGCAGCACATGCGTGGCTGAGGCCCTGTTGATGCCTGCAGGAGGAAAGCATCTCTATGCTGGCAGGAGAGTTGTGGTGGAAGCCAGTGGCAACAGGCATGGGAGCTGCTTTATTGTCATAGGTTTTTCCTGTGTTGCTTGGATGAAACAGTTTTTTCCCATCAGAACCTGGGGGAGGTAAACTGGTGGGGATGTGTTTTCTATACATATATTGTGAAACTGTGGGACTGTTCTGCAGTTATTTAGGCCTCCTGAGCTCAGGAGCTCAGGAAAAGCCTCACGTTTCCTCAAGGCTTTCCCTTATACCACATAACAGCGTAAGGTGCGGCGTTGCTCATCCCAGGGCGTAAAGGCCTGCTCCATCTCCTTTCCCCATCCATCTGGTTCCTGTGCTGGGCAGCAGGATGCCCAGTTCTGGAGCAGTGCCACACAAACCAGCTAGCTCCTCTGTGGCCATGCAGCCAGCTCAGCTTTCAGCTCCCATGTTTGCTGTTTGCCCGCTTGCTAACTGCACGGAGATGTGTCGCAACTGCAGAACAGTCAGCTGGCTCCCAACCAAGAGAAATAGCACTGATCTTGATGGCACTTTTTAAAATAGCAGAGAAACCAGCTCAAACAGAAATTAACTACCCTGCGAGGTTCTGTGGTCCATAAAATTCTTCCCCAGGCTCCACGGTTTTAAAATAACATGAAAGAAATACTTTCCATAAAATGTAGTTAACTAGCATACAGATTTTTTTTTAGTCGTAATTCTGAAAGTCATACCCAAACAAAATAGTTATACAAGCATTAAATTATACATTAAAGAAGGCCGATAAAGACAGTGAATTACAGAGTTACCGTGCGAGATTTCAGATATACAGATAGTAAGCATTATTAACATTTTTATTGAAGGTGACCTACAAAAGAGGTACAAAAAAATCAGTGCCACTGCTGATTTCTTGTAACGCAGGAAAACATGAATCTGTAGCAGCTTAAGCCCAGCAGCCAGCCAGTGCCCATCAGGTCTGCCTTTCTCCCCATCCTTTTCACAGGTATCAACGAGAAAGAGAACAGAAGATGGCTTTCTGCAGGGGCTGCAAAGCGCCAGTCTTTGTCTGGGAAGCTCCTTTGAAGAACATCAAGTGGGTGTTTTTCTCAGTGGTCACCTGGAACAGTGAGATGGTGAGTTTGTGGTGGAGAAGGTTTTTCTCTGTGCTTTACAAAGGTTTGAACAAGCAAGCAAACATGGAAACAAGCCATGCAGGCTGTGACAGGTCGCCTTCTGGTGGGCTGGCTTCTCATGGTGGGTTTGTTCTGCCATTTCAGAATGCGTAGGCTCCTCAACCCCTCTCTGAGCTGTGCTGAGGGTGCTTCCCCATGGGCTTACCAGCCTGTAAGGGCTGCGCTTGCACTGCAGCTCACCCTGCAGTAAGTATGATGTGTCCCCCTCTTGCAGCTGCCTGTGCACTTTCCTAGTGCCCATGCCACCTGCTCACCTTTGAGCTGCTTCCCTGCCCTGAGGCTGCAACCATGTTATATGTTTAGTGCTGGTTTCAAAATTTCTCTGGAGGAAGCTGCTGGGCAAATAGAAATGCACAGACGCACACAGAAATACACCACGACTGCATATGTTGCATTTCCACAGAAAGTCAATCTTAGAAAATTTGGGTGGCCAAGCACAGCAGTGTATTGCTTTGTCCTGCAGCAGCCAGGCTTTGCTGCTCGGTGCTGCCGCCCTCCCAGCTGCATCTCTGCACCCCTGCAGTGTTAGAGAAACTGTAGCTAGATGAAAACTGAATTGCTGATGGAGAAAGCAATCGATAGGGAGTGGAAAATATTGATTTACATATGGCACTAACACATAGGGAAAAGGATGTGTGTTCTCAGTGCTGCATGCATGGAAAGGAGCCCTGCACCTTGGCTTACGCCAGCTGGATGATGGGAAAAAACATTTTCTGAACATCTCATAAGCAAGAAAGTGAGACCAACACAAAATCATGCAAAAAAGGCAATTGATTGTTGACCTTTCTAATACTGAAGACCCAGCATTTGCCATCAGGGAAATGAGGTGAAGAGGCCCTTATGTGTCTTTGCAGAGGAGTGGTGCAGCCACGAGTGACATCAGTTCTTCCTGTCTGCCCTACAAATAGAGCAGCAGTGTCCTATCAGAGGCATACCCAATTTCAGACAGGCCTCCCGTGGGCTTGGGATGGCTCTGCACTGCTTTTGTAGCAGTGTCTTTGTGCAGTATGCAGTGCTTGGGCTTTAACTTCAGGTCATAGAGGGACTCCAGATTTCCAGCTGCCATCAGTATCTGCTTTGTGTTGAGCGACAGATTTCAGACACTGTCATTAGTGTTTGTTTTCATCAGAATTTTTTCAATTATATCATTTCCAGATTGTCATCAGAATCTCCCAAATATTTCTAATACCAAGATGGGCTCCCACAAGGACAGATTTGACAGCTCATTAAAGGTGCTTTCCTCTCTCCAAGGCAGTTCTAAGAGGCTATTCCATCGCCGGGTGTGAAGGATGTGGGCTATGGGCAGTATGGTATGGTAGCACACTCTGTGGCACTCAGCATTCCTGGCTCAGACTTCAGGTGTGCCCCCATGCCCTGCATAGGCTGCTGCAGCTGTTTCCTCAGCTTTCTTCTCAGCTGTAGGCAGGAGACAATCATTTTCATAAGGAAGTCATAGATCTCACCGTTTCTAGTTTGTATCAAAATCACATATCAAAATATCAAAAATCAAAATCTCTGTTGGGTTTTGAGTCAGGTAGGGCCCTGCGCAGGAGCAGATCTCTGGGTGCAGTTCTGCCCTGTGCAGCTGCAGTGTGTGGCCAAAGCAGCTGTGGGTGGAGGTAACCTATGTGCAGAGCATAAAGTGAAACCCAAAAGTGAAGGCATCATTTTTGCTGAGACACGTCAGTCTTTTGGTACTTAGAAGAAGTTCCACCCATCAGCAGAACTAGAACGTGCTGCTGTCGTTCTGTGCCTGAGCATCCAGCTGCTTTCCCATTACAGGCTTCTTGTCTCAGCACCTTATAATCTCACAGTAAAATTCTGTTTCTTGCTGAAGAAGGAGAGGGGGGATGTATGGAAAAGAAGTGCTGCATGTTGCTTTTTTTTCCTTATGGCAGCTTTTGTGCCAGGCAAAGCAGATCGTTTCTTCAGCTACAGTTTTGTCTAATATGAGAGAAAAAATGGATGGAGGCAGTGGATTGCATTTTCTCACTTGAAACTATATTGCAACCTGACCAAATCTTATTCAATAACTGATATAAAATAAATTTGAAATAAATAAGGCCTGACAACAATCCACTACATTATGAGCTTATCTTGGTGAGTTCAGTCACATCTGTGTCAGTGTGGACAGACTCCATCCAAGCCAGATTCCTGACAAGGCTGTTGCCTGTGCTGATCCTTTCACACTTGTACTAAACAGCCATAAGGAGCAAAAGAGAGGGTCTGTCCTGTAGCAGTAAAGAAATTGGCATCTGAAGCAGGAATGGCGGAGTAGCTAATTCATAAAGGTATTATGTATGCAAACAAGATAGGGATTTTTCTTTCCAGTAACTTAAAATATGCCATGCAGTGCATCCTGATTTCACTCCGCTGTGTATGACCAGAGCATGTGGGCAGACCTGCACTCCTTTCTCACCGGCCACATGTTTGTTCGTTTAGCCCCCCAGTAGCTGAGGCAGGATGGCTCTGCTCAGAAGGAGCAGCTGTTCCTTGTTGAGCACAGTGCTAAGCTACTTTTACAGAGGGATTGGTGGAGGCAGAAGGAGGTCAAATGATTTATCCAAGTTCAGGCAGAGGGCCACTGAACAGCTCGCCTATAGCACCTACTGATTGCCTATCCTGCCTATGCATTCTGTAGGAAACATGAATGAAAAGACTGGGAGCAGCAAGACAGAGACCAGCAGTTCCCAGCACCTTCCAACTGTGGCTTTGTGGATGGGCCCTGTGTAGCAGACATCCTGGAAGGACAGCAGGAGCTGCAAGGTGTTAAATTAGGCTGTATCTGCCTGTGAATGACACAAACGACTTACATCTGCACACTGAGTATTTCCATCAAGAGTCAAGGTGAAGTGCAGCCTTGTGCCAGCCAGTGGGGCTGTGTTCCTGCCCTGCATTCCCACTTCGATGGCCTGTGCCATGCCGGGCTTTGCCACTTCTGCTCTTCCAGACTGCTCTGGAGTCTGGAGTGGTTGCCTTTGGAGATGTGCTTAATTTTTCTTATTATTATTCTTTCCAAAACCAAGATTTTTGTGTTTTGTTGTGTTGTTTTTTTTTTTAGTATTTCACTGCACTGCAGGATGCACAGCTGCTTTGCTGCCTCGTAGCAAAATCAACACATTCTCCATAGTTGTAGTCTGAGTAGGCACAGCAAGATGCTGGTAGCCTCTGGATGCTGAGGAAGAGAGGGACAACCAAGAGCACGGGCAGCAAGGTCATAGTAATAAATTGTGGTGAAATGCTTCGACAGTGGAAAATAACTTGGCCCAGCTCCATCAGCAGTGATGATTTCTTTGCAGTGGTCACAACTTCCCCACACAGACATACACTTGCAAAGTTTGTGGCTAGTACTAGTGGGAACTATCTAGCAGGTTTGTAGCTGGAAAGTCTCTTCTGTTCTCTTCTGGGCGGCATCAGAGGCCAATCCTGTGTGCCAAAAAATAAGTGTGCTCCAATTTTCCTGTTTATTTGGCTCGTCCTTCTCAGAAAACCCTCTTGTGCTGTCCTAGCCAGCCAGGCAGCCTCTGAGTGTGCCACTGGCAGCACCTGAATAGATGGACACCAGAACTGGCCTGTGTTTGCAAGAGATAAGGCATTTCTGTGCTCAGGTATTGCATCTGTCCATCTCTGCCTGCTACAACCAAATCTTCTAACAGTTACCCTGCAACACACCCTGTGAGAGAGCCTATGATCCACCCTGCCCAAAGAGAGCTTGTGCTGTATGCAGAGATGATCGTGTCACAGCTGTACACAGGGCATCACGCTTTCTCTCAGCTGACACTTCCCAGGTTAACCAGTTGTTAACATTTGCACCCATTGTTGTGTTTTCCACAGCAGGCAACATTGTGCTAAAGCTACATGCTCCAATGAGCCTTAATTTCAAGCAGACAGGGACTCCCTCAGTGCGGCTCAAGAGCCCGGTGAAGCTTCAGGGCTGCAGAGAGCGCTGCCGAACGCGATCTCTTTGACTTTCTGGGTGGAACTTTGATTTATCCAAATATCAGCTTGAGTGTAGTGAGGAAAGAGAATTTTTACCAAGCTATGGCTTTGGTTGTGCCTTTTTATTTCACTGTTTATCTAGTTCTCTGTATTTAGAAATAAGTATAAAGTATAAATAAGTATAAAGCCTAGAGCAGGCTCCCCTGATTTGGCTATTCAACAACCTGCCAAGGTGCAGCTGTGTGTGTGGAGGGGCCTACCTCTGCAGCCCTCTGTGCATCTCCATGGCTCACTCATTATGCAGTTGAAAAGCCCCAGCTAACTTACCTGCCTGTATGTCTTTCCTGCAGCAATCCTGAGTTGCTGCTTCATGGGGAGCCTGCTGGGCCTGGGTCCCAGCATCTGCACACCTCGCCTCCAGCACACAGGCAGCATCAGCAGAAGCCCAACCATGGCAGTATTCATTAATGGATGTGCAGCATGCTGCAGCTTCTGTCATCCTGGGCTGAGTGAATGGGAGCCATCGTTTCACTTTCACTGAAGTTTGTTGTTATTCTTTATTTATTTATTTATTTATTTTTTCCTCATTAACCGTGGTCTTGTTAAGAACTTTCCTCTCTCCGATGGGAGAGAATTAAAACACTCTGTTTGGCAGTGTGGGTGAACCACACCAGCTGCATGCTAACCAGCATGAGAGCAGTTTGCAGGCAGTGTGCAGGCACTGCAGCCACCCATTCCAGCCCTCAGCAAGTGGCCTTAGAGGAAAGCACCTGCATCCACTCCTTGAGTGTAGTGCAGCTACCTGGAAGGGTGACCTGTACTAGTCTGGGTTAAGCTGGTTTTGGGAATGTTTCTGTGAGCCTTGTGATGTTGGGTCGCCTGCATCACCTGCCTCCAGCTGCTGGAGTTCTGTGGTCACTGTATTTTATATATGATCGTATGATGATATGGTTTTACGTATTTATGCATGTTCATGCATATACTTAAGTGATGACTTGACTTATCTGCATGCTTTTGGAAGGACTGGCACTTTGAAACCTCCCTGTTAGGAACTGGGCTTGGCAGAAATGTGTATTCTTAGCAAAGAGGAGTTGTACTTAGAAACTTTCTTTACTGGCAATGCGTGGTAGCCTGTAGGGCATCGAGTGCTTAGGAAAAGCATTGATGCAGTCAGGTTGAGCTTTGCCTCCCTCTGGCCTCCAAAAAGCAAACAGAAAGGAGCAAGGTTTGCTCTACAAGCAGCAACAACTCCACAGGCTCTGCCTGTGTGCAGCAGTGAAGTGGCCCTGGCCTGGCCCTGCCCAGCACTGTGTCCCTTGTACCTTTTTTGTTGGAAGGTAGGTGGTTAATTACTTGAAAGTTGCAAGCTGAAGTCTTATTTTTTGTATGTGGCTTAGTAATTAAATTCCTCCAGTTGGTATTACATAATGTAAGTAACAGCGACATGATTTTAAAAGAATAGTCAATTCTGACAGACAGTTTAGGGTAATTTCACTTTATATTGGAGTCTGATGCTAAGAGTGCACAGAAAGCAGAAGGCAGCTGCCTCAAATAGTTTAAAATTAGCATGTGGTAACCAACAACTATTATTATTGTATTACTGCTGTAATTCCCAAATGGAGAATTAAATTTCTACAATAGATACAGCTTTTAACCAAAAAAAAAAAAAAAAAAAAAAGGAAAAAAAAAGTGTGATTTTTTTCTTTTTTTCTTTTTTTTTCTGGAAAGGAGCACTCTTTTAATAAATGATAGAGTTGAATGTACATCTCCCAAATGAAGGGAAGGAAAAAAAAACAGCTTTGCAGGAGTCCTCATCACAGGGTTGCAGCTTCTCAGCAGCTGCCGCTGTAAGGTTGCTTGAGGTTTATTCAAAAGGTCAGGCAGAAAGGTAGATTTAATATTTAAAGTTAAGAACAAGCAAATTAATTCACTTTTTGAGCTTTAATATACATCACTGTAACTACATTTGGCTTGGAATTCAGCATTTGCTTGCCAAAAATGAGAGGTTCTGTCTCTGCCACAAAATACTGAACTGGAGCCCTCTGCTTTGCGGTGTCCTCCTTCTCAGCATGCATCTCACCAGGATAGGGAGGGCGGCAGGGCTGATGGTTGGACATCAGATGTCACAAGCTCTTGGAGCTTATGGCTGGATGGTAAGTCTGGAGCCTAATTCTAACGGGCTTTTACTTCTGCATATCAGTTATGCAGTAAGGCCAGCTCAGGTATGGGGACCTGTGCGCTAACCTGATCTCCCATATCGACTTTAAAGTCACTCAGACAATCAATGCATCTTTAATTTGAAATGCTTGATGGCTGATCTCTTGTTTTCTTTAATTAATGATCTATAGTTAACCATTATGAATGGTAAATAGCCTATTTCAGCATTGACAGCAAGATTTCCTATGGGAAAATCTTCTCCTATAGCTTTAATTTAAATATGCACTTTCACATAGCACTTACCAAATCCTTACCTTCATGCTATTCCGTGATTACGGGTCCATTAACTAATCACATTTGACAAGCTGTTTATTGAGGAGAGCAACTATTTTACATCTCTTGCCTGGGAAAGAAAATACTCTAACAAACAATTATTCAGCAGCTGCAATCATGGAACATTGAATTAATTGCTTTGAAGATCACAGTCAAGAAGATCTTGATAAAATCAAAGAAAATGTGGTTTGACAGAATGCATGAATGAGAATGTTGGAAGGGAATTTGGCTTTGTCAGCCACAGCCGTGTTCCAGGGGAGTACAAAATGAGCGTCACACCTCGAGACACGGGGCTGGGCAGAGAAGGGGGCCGTGGAAAAGCTTGTTTGCTTTTGTTTATCAGAACCAGAATTTATATCTGATTTCATGGTAGGATGTGAATGCTGCTTAAAGGGCAAGCAAACGAGCACGATCAGGCCTGAATATCATTATAAAGGCTGATGCAAGGATATTTCATACACGGAAACCTCTGCAGGCTACTTTTCCTGCTATACAACAAATTAAGTAGGGGTGTTGTGAGGCTGGGTGTTCGCAGAGCACTTCAGACTGTTTGCGTTGGAGCGGGACACAAGGCAGAGCAAGTGGTGTGTCTGGGATGTGTGGGGACACTCTGGGTGGACAGGAGAAAATGATGGGATTGCTGCCCCAGCTTCCAAGTACTGGAAGCTCCTGTGCATGTGGGGTGACACTGGAAAGGTGTTCACCCATATAACTGCTGCTTTTGCAGTGTCTCAAGCGAGGCAGGTCCAAACTGCTCCATGGCCAAAAGGAGCCATCCTTTGGCTGCCACATCATCGCACACTTCAGAAGCCAGCTGAGGGTGCGGTATGTTCCTGCCAATAAGGATTGACTCCTACAGGACACCAAAAGAGAAAGAAAGCTCAAAGGTTCAAAACTTTTGTTGTAAGGGGCTTCAAAACAGAAGTATGAGGATGGAACAGGATAGTCTTTGAATGCTGTCACTACAACAAGCTGAAAAAGTTGTTCAGTAGGCTGAAAGGCACTGAAAATGTCAGATGGCTTTTCTGAAAACATGCTGTTTGGGTTGTTGTGGGTCATATGGAACTCATACAGTCATCGTTCCAGATCTGCCTTGTTCCTATGTTAAAAATACTTTTCTTCAGTTAAGTGCTGTAGAAATGAAAACTTGAATTCTTTCTCCTTTTAAAGCTTTCCTCCACCTTGGGTCACTTTTGGAGTTGTAGAAGGGGCAGGGAAGAAAGTTGGAAGACATTTGAGATGCAAGTGGAGCCGAGAGCTGCAGAGCAAGGTAGCAGCCCTAACATAGAGGCAGCAATGGCAACAGCAGTCACACTGTGTGCAACTCCCACAGTATTCCTCTAACAGACTGCTTTGTGCTGGCTCTGTCTAGGAAAGAATGAATTTACTTTTTTTTCTTTGTTTTAGTTAGAAATAAGTGGAAAACCCAGGCCTGCTGAACATGGGGTTATGCTGAAACAGTTCAGCAGGAGACCAAATGGGAGAGGAAATCTTTGCAGGACCAGTGCCATCAGGAGATAAATAAGCAGTGGGAACCAGGAGGTGAGTGCGGCTGCAGTTGAATGTCCCAGGCTACAGGGTTGAAGCTCCCAAGTGCTGGGGAAGAGCTGTAGTGGGAGCACTGGCATTCCAGCTGTGCTCCATCAAAGCCTTGCAAATGCAGGGAAGTGCTGGCAGTGACAGTGGCAGCCCACCCACCAGCCCCTCAGTTACACAGCCACTGCACACTCCCAGGTCAGGAGAGCCTGTGCACGTGGCGCTACTTCAGTCCTGCTGACGGGACGTCACACTGCCACACCAAATGTAGCAGCACTAAGGGATGCCTCAGAAAGTGTGATGGAAGCTGCTGCTGTTGTCTCTGCTTACAGAAGGAGGATCTGAGGAGCTGTGACCTTGCATTGCTCTTGCTCTATGTGGCCAGCTGCCTGAACTGAACATATACTCTAGGAATTCTCTACTCTCATTCAAGTAAGACTCTTTTTCTTGAGTAACCCTTTGGCTGTCTTCAGTGCTTGAATAGCAGATAGGTGGAGCCTGACAGTAATTGGCAGTATTTTTTAATTGTTTTTGCAGGTATAGGTGACAGAATTTGCCCCGCTTAAGGAAAAATGTAGAAAAAGGCAAGTAAATAAACTTGCTGAAGTTTGTATTAATCAGTGTAGTGAGCTGTAAGAGTAACAGCGAACAGAGCTGTTCTGTTTTATTCTTACAAAAAAAGATGTAAATAGTGGGCTATGCATTAATGCTTGGATATTAACCAACTTTACTTACCAAGGAATTATACCGTTGTTTTAGTGGGTAGATAGAAAAGTGTGCCTTGGTCTACAGGCGTAACTGGCAACAGGAGGCACTGGGATAAAACTGAGTTAGTCTGAGGAAAGCAGACTGGTTTTCATTGAAGAGTAACAGCCAATCAGATATGAGAAAGTTTTTAAAATGAGGTCACAAACAAATTGTCATGTATTAAACACACAAACTCTTATTAAAATAATAAAAGTTACTAAAACCCTTGCACCCCCTCACCAGCTGAAGGAATGCTGGCAATTGTAGGGGCTCTTTCTGCATTGCTAGGGGAAGAACTGCGCTGGGTGCCTGCAGCCAATGATAGATAAATTGTGACATGACTGATTTGCAGCAGGAATAACCAGGGGCCCAACAAAGACCTTAACAGAAAACCACCCAAAGGTAACTTCTTCATACAAAGGGTGCCATGCTCTCTGACTGAAATTCCTGTTTGAACTGTCCCTCCTGACTCCCTAGGCAAAACTGCAGCAATTAAATTCAGATCAGTGGGAGAAAAGATGTCCACACCATGCTCATTCCCATCCCTTACGTGCTTCCTTGGAGCAGCCAAGAGAAAATGCATTCCCACGATATCATCAAAGGAGCTGCATCCAGCACCAGATTTTCCTACCGACCAGATCAACAGGCTGAGTGTGGCAGCTCTGTACACCAGCTCTTGTGACTCCAGCTGATACGTTCACATCATGAGAAGGCCCAGTAAGTTGCTTTCAGTTTATTTTAAGTACTCTCAACTCTTGTGTACAGCCGTGAGGGACTAAAGAATAATGATCATGCAAAAACAAAGGAAGTACAGCAGCTGCTACCATCTGAAAAACAAATGTTGTATGGACAAAGCATCCTACATGTGACAGTTTCGCATTCATATTTTTCTGGCCATTGAGAAATTTGGAAGTTAGATGTTAAGTTCACTAGAGCAGAGCTAGGAAACCCTTTTCTTTCCTAAGGTCTTTATTTAAGAACTATTGATTCCAGCCGTAGATAAACGGAAACATTTGTTTTTCACTAAGGTGGAAAGAGCAGCTAAGGCATAGACAATCCTTTGCGTAACATGGTGTTCTTGTAACCCAGGAGTACCCCTGAGCTAAAGTGTGTTCAGCTCTGGGCACCAAATAATCAAAATATGCATGAAATTTTGAAACATACACTAATCAGAAAATTGAACATATAATCCAAAGAAAGATGGAAAAGACTGGTGCCGTTTACCTTCCGGGTAAAGAAAACAATGTGAAGTTCTTGATATATTTGTGACCTTGCAGCCATAGGTGTGAGATTCTTACTGACTCTTTCCCTCTCAGAAAGAAAATGTACAAATTTAAGTTTGAAAAGAAATTCCTCTATTTTTGTTAGTCTCTTGTCACCACTGTGAAAGTTATAGAAAGACACGCCACGGTAGAGTGAAAGATGCTTCACTAGTTATGAATTTTCTCCCTTTGGGAAGGTATATTAAGAACGCTTAGAAAGCTTTCTTGATATAAACATGTTGAAAAATTGCTTTTTCACTATGAAAAGCATTTTAATGTCTCACAAACAGATTTTTCTGTGAATCTATAAATACACATATGGACAGATTACAGTGTAACCATTTGGCACTGGTATGTGAAAAGACCATCATATCTTATTTTTCTACCATTGCTTAAAGCATACTGCAGCATTAGCTGTATGACAATCTTCATTAAAACGCTCAGCAGCGTTGGCTTGCCTTGCAATTATCAATCATACTTCATTTTTTTCAGATTCACAAATCAGTCAAATAGTCTAAATTAAAACATCTAACAATTCCCTCTATGTTTATTACAGTTCTTTTACGATAACTAAAAGTATACCCCACTTGAGCAGCAGTTAGCTTTAAGCAAGCAGAATTACTCTGAGCTCTGTCCAGCAAGAACAGGAGTCACTATAAGATTGCCCAAAGCAAGAGGAAAAAAAAAGATGGTGTTCGTGATGTTGGCAGCTCACACACAAAATCTCCTGGATACACTGCACTACTAGTTGAGCAAGTAATACGCACTGCCAAATGTTTTTTCCTCTCTTCCTTCTGTTAATAAAATCAAGAACAATGCTGTTTGCTGCTGCCCACACGAGCTGGAGGCCAAGTTCAGTAGGCAGGGTCGGATGTGAGCTCTTTGAAGGTAGCCGTAGGTCCTCTGATTTTACAGCAGCCACCAGCCATGGAGAAAAGTTTCATGTAATTCTAGGACTGAAGGAAATTACACTGAAACTCTTTTTCTCTAAAAGCATCTTTAATTTCAATCCAAATACAGTATGTTTGCAGCATAACATTAGAATTCCTGTTCTAATATTTCACAATACATTAGTTTCCTATAATTAATTACAAATCAATTCTGAATACTAGGACAGTATTTTGAGACATGTAAGAAGTACTATAAAAATAACTACTTATAATCATTGCTACAGAAAAAAAATTACAAATGTAAAAATGTAAACATTTAAGCTAGAGTCTTTAAAATTGCAAGACCAAGTGAACAGTACAAAACAGAAGGTACCATCTAAGAAGTTACTAAATCAAGTCTTTGTAGAGGCAGAAGTTGTTCGTGCTACGTGAAATTCACATTCAAGTTTGGACTAGCTTTTAAGCTGTGCTTCCTAACAGAAAGGTTGGCTGTTGTCTTCACTATACTTCAAGGCTGCAATCCCACTGCTTAATTGCTTTTAAGCAGAAATTAATTAATTCCAGCAGAGAACAAGCAGGACAAATTTCAGAGCAAGCTTGACATGTTCTTTACAAAAGCAGCATATCAGTGTAGCTCCGAAGCAGCAAATGAACAAGATGCACAAAGCTACCAGCATCTTTGCTGCACAACAGTAGGCAGGTGGGGCAGTTCAGTAGCAGTGCAGTGTCTCCACAAGAACGCTATTTTTCTGCAGACTCCACCACAAGGCAGCAGTGCGCTGGTTTGCCTGCACAACTGTGAGGCAAATAACTGGGCTGCAAGGGCCGGGAGAAGCCACAGGTCTCATGCTGTCTTACCCAGACTCAGCCCAGCAGGAAGCTGCCTGACTTCCCTTCACCCTTTGTGAATTAGTTCCTATTTCTGCACTGTCTAGATGCTGATCAAATGACTCAGCGATTGAGTTCCTCTGCTGAATGTTCGTCCTTGTTACCGTCCGGCACACTTGAGGCAAAAAACAACGGAGAAGTTCTAATTTCTGAACAAGCGTTTTAATGATTAGAAGGGGACCGATGTCTTAGTGAAATATTATAATTTGCCATTGCATGAAAAAGCCAAAAAAAAAAGTAAGTTGTCCTCACAGATATATCTTGTAATTATACTCCTAAAATTTGCTGGCTTTATTACTTTTATTTATGTTCTTTTGAGTAGACAAAAGCAGAGTACAAATCTCTTCCCTAGAACTGACTTTATTGTATTGCTGAGACCAACGCTCACTGGTAGCCTGCAGTTTTTAATCAGTGAAAGCAGCCTGCTGAACAGAAGATGAGAAGGCAGTAATAAAAAGCAACACATAAGGGGGAAAAAAAAGAAAAAAGACTAAGTCAGTACAATAAATATTAAAACCTGAAGTCAACTGATGCTTCATAACAGGGATCATATAGCGGTGGCTTAAAATAGCAGAAACTACATTCGGTAGCAGAAACATTTCCAGCTGTAGGAGCCTAAACATGTAATTAGTTTAACAAGTCTCAGCAGTGCCATGACGTTTCGCAGGACCGCAAGAAGAATATTGTTGTGCGGAAAGAGGATGATCAGGGTAATTAATGGCCTCATTTGCTTACGGTGATCAGGGCAATGCAGTGAAATGGGATGGTATGAGACTAACTCAAGGATAGACTGTAATGTCAATCAACACAGCCTCACGGAGAAGAGGTCTCAAACAATGGGCTGCATTTTTTGCTTTGATCCAGTAAGCTGAGCTTACAAAAACACCTGCACTGAAGTGTTATCCTTAGGAGCCCAGGGCACCCAGCACAAACCAGACAGACATGTCATCTCTCAATTTAAAATACCCGTCACAGATAAAGATCAGTATAAACCGTTGCGTTGAAAACAGATAACTAATTTCAAAATGCAGTATCAATAGGGAATCAGCAGGATGCATGGAGGCTTGCCCCGAATTTCCATCTTACTCAGTTTTTAAAGGCTCTTGGAAAAAAGAGACATGAACTCAATGGCCTGTTTGCTTTTCCCCACCCCCATTCATGTCACTGATCTAATAAAAACTTATCACCTCTCTCTACACACCTTGCCTTGCATTCAATTTTAAAAATCAATGATCTGGAAGAAACTGTAAAAATCACTTGCAATAAATTTGCAAAGGACATGCAGGCTGCTGGAGTAGTAAAGAATGGGGACAGGTCACTTACACACAGCAATCTGGATCGCTTCATAAGCGGTATTTTAAGGCTGGTAAAATAGTGTATACTTCCAAGAAAAAATAAGTTAGGATAATAACGGGATGAAGTACCACATTCTAGAGACTCTGAAGAAGACCTGAGACATTAAAGTCAGCATCCAAGGTAATGCTTCTGCAAAAAGAAGGATAATGTGATTTTTGTGGAAATAGGGTAGGGAGGTATTTATCAGAGTAAGAAGATCACATTATGTCTGTACGTTCCTGCTGGATCACTGTTGACACATAGCATCTAATTCAGATATCACACAAAAATATTTAAATATGTGAGAAGTACAGAGAAGAATGGGAAGATGAATTAGCCTTGGATAACATTCATTGCCATAGGAAAGTTAAGGAATTCAGTATATCTCATCAGAGAAAAGGTTAAAAGGGACATAATCATGATTTATAGCTACACACAAGCAATTAGAAAAGCTGATACTACAGAGATCAATATAAGCAATCAAAGGCATAAAAAGACCAAAATAACTTAAGGTGGAGCTAGAAATGCAAATAGAAAAAAATCAAGTGAAAAACGTACCTGGGGTAATTAACTATTGCAACAGGAGGGATGGCTGAATGCTCGTCACTTGAAGAATTTCATATTAAATGCCTGCCTAAAATATGTATGTTGTAGTTCAAAACAAAGCTCCTGAATTTAACAGGGAAACTGCTCATTGAAATTCAATGGCCTGTTGAATTTAAAAATGAATTCTCGTTATGTTGCCTTCTTGCCTCATATATTTAAGAGATTTATTTTGAAATACAGCAACTAAATGAAAGGAGGTTACCACAAAAAAAAGATATTCTTTTCATAGGAGAGTTACATTTGATGCTAGATTTAAAGCTAACTAATCTGTAGCTGCACCTCCCCCCCCCCCCCTTTATGTTTATTTTTTCCTATTTCTTGTTCAGAATTGCACAGTCCACTTAGTGACTGTGTCTAATTTACATAATCATGTCGTTATTCTTCAGTTTTTCTGTTCCTATTTATAAACCATTCACAGACCATCCACTTAAGTAACAGCATGATTTGTTGTAAGAATTATTATGGCTGTTTCCAAGGGAAAATGGAATGTGATTAAATGAAGAATGAACAATGACATTTTTTAAACAGAGGGTTCCAATCCCACAAAGGGATTTGTAAATGAAACCTGCCCATCAAATTCCATCCCAAACAGCCAATGAACTACTGAGGAAATGCAGCAGATACCTTTACAACTGTATAGCCAAGAGCTTAGCAGAAGACAAAAAATAGATAAACAAACTAACCAACCATGCACACAGTATCTTCCAGAGAAATGGTAAAGCTCCCAAAGCCATCTGTACTTTCAAAAAAATAAATAAATAAAAATTAATGAAGTGTATGTATACAGTTGCTGATATGACTCAACGCAAGTCTGAATACTAAGGCTCTAGAGGAAAATCTGCAAGCAGACCTTTGCTCCTGGCTAAGTTCCAGCTTCTGAGAGAAATGCATCAAGCGAGGAAAGGGCTGGATATTTAAGCTGTGGATCCACAAAAAAGGAATCTTTTCTTCATGGAATAGATTTTTTGCAGGTGCCACAGGAACCATAATAACCCACGCTCCTTATAAAAATAGTGAACAGTGATATAAGAACATTGGAGTTCAATATTTTCAACTGAAGAATTTGTTCTCTTATTTCAAAAACGAGTGGGGAAATGAAAAACCTATTTGTTTACCAGTAATGCTGTCACCTTTACAAAAAGCTATCTACAAGGAACAGCTGAGAAGTTCCATGGAGGAGTGATGCTACAGAGCCTCATTCAAAAAAAAAAAAAAAAGATTAAAAAAAAGAAAACAGAAATCCCAAATAGGTATTCATTGGCAGTACTGCTTTGACATGTTTGTATTAGTCCAAAGTAAACCATACTGATGGATTCCATTCTTGTTCATATGCAGACAGATGCAGTCCATTCAGACAGTGCAAGCACCACAAAGGACCACAGAGATCTCGTTGAATTGGTAGAACTGCTTCAGAAACTCATCCAGAGCCATTCAGAAGTGTGCAGTAACTGTTCACAGCACATTATCTTATAAGCAGCAGTTCTTAAACATTGAGGGAGATATGGGAATATTTCAGGTTAAGCCAAGCATGAAGTCCAAGAAAATCAGTTCTGGGAGACTGGTGTTGAATATCTGAAATTCCCTATTGAATTAGTTTAAGGAGCTGCAGATGGGATCAGCAGAGGGACTGGGAGAAGCCCAGAGTAAAATCCCTGCAGCATGGACACTGAGATACCCTGAATACTGACAGGTTTTCAAGGGAAGTACCAAAACATTGTTTCAAAAATAGCATCATTATTTGAGATAGTGATAAACACTTCCCCATTATTTGCGTAATTATTCAGATGTTAGCAATAACAAATAAATGAATAATGCAGCTAGTAGTAGTGTTCTAGATAAAAGACCAAAGACAGAGAAACGAGACAACAAACCAACCAACCAAGACTTAGGCTCAATACTTAGAAACTACATGCCAATACCAATTTTCACTCAAAAGTTACAGTATAAGGCTGAAGAACTTACTTAAAACTCCAGGGAATTTTCTAAGCCAGTAATTAAGTCTGTGTCTGTAACCATGATCTAGGGTCTAGCACTTCTGTGAGACGTTTCTGTCTAGGGGTTGGTACTGGTTTGGTTTCAGACTCTGTCTCAGTAACCAAAGAAATGGGATTCCTATGGTCAGCCAAACTGTTTTTCCTACAAGGACAGATTCTGCGAGGTGCAGCAGCGGGTGTCTGCAATTGTTGTGTTTCCATAGATAACACTGAATCTGAAGAACTACAAGATGTGCCATCAGGCCTCTCCCAGTTCTCTTTGTCCTGTTCCTCTGTGTTCCCGCGTGCTTTTGCATCGTATGCTGGTTTATCAGAGGGTGGAGGTGGAGCTCTTCTTTTCTTCCCTCTGCCATCATTAGGACTTGCAGTATGCATATTTTTCTGAACAACCATCTCATGAGATCCATCAAAGAGTGAAGCCCATAGGGAAGATGCAGGCTCTTTTTGCTGGCAAAGCAGGAACTCACCGTCACTCTCTTCAATTTTTCTTTGTATGATATCAGCTAAGCCCTCTTGTTTCACTGGAGAATCAATGCCTGTAATTTTAAGGGACAGCAATTAACTCAGATTAAAATGCTACCCATGACTTTACTCCTCTCTATTTTATTACTGTTCAGAATACAAAACTGTATTAACCATGTCTCATGAAACCTGGACTGCTATTAAGCGTATTAATGGAAGAAATGGAAAAGATTACATATGCTTTCATAAGAGAAAGCTGGGGGACAAGAGAGAACTGTTTTCATGACAGCTGGTGTTGAGAGAACAGGGTAGGAATTGATCCTTCTTTCCAAGTAAAAGCTGAAAAAAAATTACAAATATATATAGATGTACATACATACATACACACACACACACACACACACACAATCTAC
Organism: Perdix hodgsoniae; assembly: GCA_035772895.1. Classification (NCBI taxonomy): domain Eukaryota; kingdom Metazoa; phylum Chordata; class Aves; order Galliformes; family Phasianidae; genus Perdix; species Perdix hodgsoniae. Next base: position 1,943,713 of record JAPSGF010000046.1, on the reverse strand, counting down.
ATAGATATATTTTGCTGTACAGCACTTTGAAATTTTCATTTTACACAAGGTGCATGGAAAAATCTATGGCTAAATATTCCTGTGCCTCCGGCCTGCAGAAAATTGAACGTCTTTACATATACCATTTTTCTTTATGTGCTTTAAGACTGTCTTGCCCCATTTCTGATCTCTCATATTGAATTTTCTAGGTAGACCGCAATAATGCTAGCCTTTAAAACAGAAGCAATATCTTTTCTATTTCAGGTCACACGTTAAGGATTTTAAAAACAATTTTAAACATGGGATTTTACCTATGAATACTGTCAATAAGCAGAAAAACACTGGTATATTAAGAATGAAGCAGAGTTTGTGTTCTGCTCCACGCTGATATATTTGAGCATCAGCAGAATTATACTACAGCATTACCTTCATAGAACTTCTATATAGATGATTTACTGCCTTCCCGCTCTGTGTTCATAGCTGAGGTAGTATTGTGACTGCTTGGTGCTCTGATGCACAGGAGCTCGATGACCCACACGGCATTTTGAGCATCTTCACAATTCCAATCCCAAGCAGCAAGCAGTCAGGCATTTATAGTCGTACAGTGTTTTTCAGCCATTACTGCATTAGATCCATTAAAACAGTGACCTACTTTTTCTAGTCTGTAAATATTATTTCTGTAATGAAACTATTAAAATAATCCTGTTGCAAACTATTTTGCTCTGCAAAACTAAGTCTTAAATACAAGCTAGGTATGTTCTGGGCATATTTTTCAATATTATTAAGAAAAAATAGTAGGTAAGTTAAGCCTTTAAATAGTGTTAAGAAGAGCAAATTAATTTTTATTTAATTTTTAAATTTTTAAATAATTTCAGTCAGTTAGATGAGACTATTTTACCTTTACATTCCTTGAGCTTTATATTACTCCCACAGTGAGCATTTATTTCTAGTGGTGGCTTTGTTTCTCATGCTCAGGTCTCCCTATGTACAGTTCAGATCACAGATTTTTTGGTTCAAGGTTAAATAAATAAATAAATAAATGGTGCAATTACAAATTCAGATTTAACACGAACTCCTTGGTATGCAATTATGTTGCTCTTTCATTGTCTGAATTGCCCTTGAAAAACTCAGTGTTTCAACATCAACAGCAGAAGCCATCTGAATGCAGACAATGTTGTTTCTGTTACCCTGCAACTTGAAAAGACAAATCCCACTTACTCATATCATGGTAGACAGAGGTCGCCTCTTTAGTCAAGAACAAAGGTGGTTTCCGTGGTGACATAATCTCAATTTTCATAAGTTCTTCACAACAATGTTTCCACTGGCCTGAGAGAGAAAAGAGAACAGTGATTGGAACTTAAGCACTTCAGCTTGAAAAAACTGAAGTTGTTAGTTTCCTAACACAACCTATCTCCAAAGCAATAGCAAACAGTAAGCATCTACTTTTACTTAGCAGGAATGGTCAGGATGCATTTTCAGTACTTTCAACTTTTAATTAATTATGACTTTTAGCACACAAGTTATGAGCTACCACCTTTAATTGAAGCATCCCAACAGTACTGTTATACCATAATGATTAAATATCATAATTTGCCTTCAAAACCCCAAGCCCAGTATAAATTCATTAGAAAAAAAAAATCATAACTTATCAACATACAGCAAGCTGGGTGTTACACAGCCGCTATAGTAAAGGAACAGCTTTGTCTTTCATAGAGGGTAAATTGCCTTTTATCTGCTAGTAGACAAGGAAACCTCTTTTACTATTAATAGATTTTGACCTTAAGGAAAACAAGGCGCAGTAAAATTACTTTGTTCATACCAATCATTCCAAGTTTTCCAAGCACATTAATTTTAAGAGATTTTTTAGAACCACTGAAGAAAAGAAAAAGGCATTTAAATGCTAAGTGACCCATTTTTTCTGAACCTAAGGAAAATGTTTTTAAAAAAATCCATGGGTATTCTATCTATAATGAATAAGTAGTAGTTCTTTTACCCCACTCCACAGCTAATTTAAAGGAGATGGCCTAGTTTTTGCTTGGTGTTTTCTCTAATTGATAAAACCTGTTCTTGTAGCTCAGAGAAAAAGGAGTAGAACTACAAACTACAACACCCACATAAGAAAACCTCAGTTCACTGATTTGTTCGGTGTGGCCTCTGATTAAACACTAGTATTTCATCCATTGAGCTGGTTCTGTTTTCTGCTCTTAGTAAACCTGTGAGTCAAACTACTAAAGCAGAGGAAAAAGATGAAGACAAATTAATCTATATAGTTCCTACAGTTAATACATGATGTTAAACAAGAAACTGAAAACCATTTTGCTGTCTTCAGGGTATCAATTTACTTGCATCATGTTACAGCTGTCACCAGTTTCCAGTAGGCAGTGTGTATTTGCATGAATGGATCACACTGTGGCTAGGTGAGCGCATTCCCTTGTGGCAAGGGGTACCATACCAAAACCTGAGAAATACCAGCAAAATCAATCCTAAACATAGCAAACTGCAACTTAATTAATACATAATACTGCTGGGTAAGGAACATACATGTTTCTACTCGCAAGGACTGGCTGAATCTGAATCCTTGCCAAGGCCCCAGATGGATCTCGCATCCTCACTACTTCCCACTAAGGCTTCCATGCCCAAAGGTTTCAGTCTTGCAGAATCTCCTAAAACCAACAAACCTGAAAGGGTGTGCAGGCAGAAGCAGCCCCACTCAGCTACAGTGGAGGAAGAGATAGCAAAAGTTTATTAGTCCTTTAAAAATCATCTAGAATGCTGCTAAAAGAGGCAAAGTTACTTTGGATTTGTGACACATTCTATTTCTTGTTTCCTGCAAAAAGCCAGACTGAACGTGCGGACATTGGTTTAGTTAAATATTTCTCTTCCAATAGCTATGACCACCACCTAATATTATTCCAAAGAACATTTTTCTTCCCATCATTGCAAACAAAAGATTATGAGGCAATTGTGATTCAAATTGTTCAAAGATTCCTTTGATGTTACATAACATCCTTCAGGAAGGGAACAATGCTAGCTAGCACTGCTTGCTTACTTACTCAGATCATAGAAGTGCTGCCAGAAAGCCTCCATCCACTTCTGAAGCTCCTCCCTACTGTCAGTAGCAAAAAGTTGAGTCGAAGCCTCTCCAGGCACAGGGTTGATAACAGAAAAGACATTGGTTCTTTTGGAGTCTTTATCCACAGATCGAATTCTGGTTTCCTAAAAACGACAAACTGTGGTAATGAGTTACTGCTTCAGCTCAACACTTACCAGACTATGGCCAGTGACTGCATAATAGGAGTATAATTTGGCCTTTTTATTTCATTCAGATTAATCTCCAATTAAAAGGAAAAAAGAACCAAGGTCAGGAATTGCTTGTAAAAGTATATTCTCATATAAGAACTTTAATGGCACCATATATGGAAAGAAAAAAAAAAAAAAAAGAATGGAGCAGAATTATTGCAATTCTGAATTACAGAATGTACATTCTGTGTTTCCCCTGCCAGTGCTTTCACCAGCTGTTCTCATGCATCTCTCTTCACAGTTCTTGGGTGAAAAACCTAGAACAGTAGCAAGCACTTCTTTTTCTCCAAAATCTTCATCTGGACAATCAGTTTTTCACATTAGGTCTCCTACTACACATCTGTCAATTTTTTATTCTTACTGAATGTATGTATTTTACTTGAATTTCAGTGACTCAGGACATTTGGGGCAAAGGCGACTGCAACAGGAAATTTATTCAGATATTCATCATGTCTCCATTTAAAGGAGCATTTGTAGAAGCTGTCAAGAGTGCTAAGAAAGTTCAGGATGGCCATAGGTTGCACCAGGGGAGGTTCATGTTGGATATGAGGAAAAACATCTTCTCAGAAAGAGTGGTGCAGCATTGGCACAGGCTGCCCAGAGAGTGGGCTCACCAGCACTGCAAGTGTTAAAGAAACTTGTGGAGGTGGCACTTGGGGATGTGGTGGAGATGGGCTCATGGTTGGAGTTGATGATCTCAGAATCATTAAGGTTGGAAAAGGCCTCTATCATTTTAAGCTATTCATACAGTTTCACTGAACAAGTTTCACAGAATGGCCAGGGTTGGAAGAGACCTCAAGGATCATGAATCTCCAACCCCCTGCCACATGCAGGGCCACCAACCTCCACATTTAATACTAGACCACGCTGCTCAAGGCCCCATCCAACCTGGCCTTGAACACCTCCAGGGACGGGGCATCCACAACCTCTCTGGGCAGCTGTTCCAGCACCTCACCACTCTCTCTGTAAGAACTTCCTCCTGACATCCAACCTAAATCTTCCCTCCCTCAACTTAAAACCATTTCCAACATGAAAAAAGTTTTGCTGTAATATCAAACAAGTCCTATGTGTCATTTCAGAATTTAGTTTTGCCTTATTTAGGGCAATATAAATAATTAAAAACAATGACAAATATAGCATAAATCATTCTGAACTAATGAATCGTTACTTCAGACATTCAACTTATATCAGAAATATGCAGCAGTGCTGTTACAGCCAAGGTTGTCCCCTCTGTTCAGGGATGTAGTTCAACTGATTTTATCACCCAGACTACATACTATGAAAATATAACAGCATCTAGTTTCTTTGTTATGCCTTTACTACCATAAAAAGCAGCACTTGCCATTGAAAGAAAAAAAAAAATAGGTTTCATGTGTAAGACACCAAAAAATTTCAGAAGCCTCACAAAACACAACAGAAGTTTTTTTCCAGAAAATAACTAGTCAACACTGCTGTTTGCAACAACATGGTGAACAAATGAGATGAATTAACACCACTTTGTTTATAAAAATGAAGGAGAATGCCTGCAATATCTCTACATATACACTTCCACCTGGCCAAGCAACCAAAGACCTGTTACAACACCAGCACATCCAGGAGAGCACCATCAGCCCAAATCTTGATGGGGTGATGAGTTCCAGCACCAAGGAACCAGGCAGCTCCTTTCTGGCCAGCACTAGAGCCTGGCAGGAGTGGGAGCTGCCTAACATCCACTGAGAACATGCAGAGGCCTTGTGCCATGCAAGGGTGTCCCCTGGCATGGGGAGCACCGTGCATTTGGAAGGAAGCTGACAGCTAAAGCCAGCACTGTGTTCGGCAGCTGGGTGGGCAGCAAATCTCATCTCCAAGTAGTTTCAGGACACACCTTAAAATACAGTGGGGGACAGATCAGCCACCTTCCTTATTACAGTGTTCAACCAAATGTCAGACTTGCACTGCAGATGTCAAATAGAAACCAACAGAAATTAAGTTTACACATGAGAACCCATGGGGATAGGCCTAGTTCCAATCGTCAGAAAACAAAAGTTATTCTCAAGAATATTCCCCAGATTTTCAGTGCATTATTTCAGTAACTGTTTGAAATCCTAACAGCTGCTTGTAGCATATCTGATGGATATGCTCATTTAAATTCTTCTGTCTAAAAATAGGAGATGAAGTAATTCATCCATAAGTGCTCTATATCCCATTAACTCAGGTAACCATAGATACCAGCAAAAAATTAAATCAAATAGATTAACATTTGACAGGTAAGAACTTCAAGCATACCATACACACAAGTTTATTTAATGATGTTTGCTCCAGGTTTTATCCCATAACTGCGTTATTATTCAAAGGAGATAAATCCTCAAGCAACAATCTATACCTGATGTTTGAATATTTAAAGAGTGATACAAGATGCCATTACAGTAATGGGCTGATGAATACATCAAGCTTGGGTAAATTACACCACAAGCCCACTTCTTTTTAAAAATAAAAAATAAAAAGTAAACTGCCTTAAAGTACCATGTTATACATAGCACTGCTTCACTTTCCCCAGTCTCACAGACAGTGGTACCAATTCCATTACCACTCCTGTAAAGCTCAGAACGACCAGTCAACTGGAGTAAGAAAAACTGAGCTGAACCCAGAGGAAACTCAGAGGACTCCTTTGGAGAGTCTGAGGCCAGCTGTACATCCTTACTATGTGCAAAAGAATAATTTTCTTTGAAAATGGGGAAAATGACTTTTTCTTTTAGCGTAAGGTAAATATGAGTTTCCATTTATATCTTTCTCCTTCAAATCAAAAATTCTTTTTGATACAGCTTATCTGGACAGCTCATCTGCTAAGCAGAGTTAAACAAAAACAAAACAAAAAAAGAGGGAAGCATTTTATTGCTGAGGCAGCCCCCTTACTGCTGAGCCAGTTCTGAAGCTCTGAGGAGCAGAGTTTATAAAGATCATTTTAAGACATCAATACAAATTGCAGTTCTTGAGAAAAATATTGAAAAGTCAGAAATCCAGTTCTGTGTTCTGTGTTCCAATCTGTTCTAAGATGAAACAAACCAAATTGCATATAAAGTCTTCCTTTGTGATTTTACTACCAAGAAACAAAGCAAAAAATAAAAACAACATTGGAAACAAAGTACAGTCGTTGGCTCCTGCTGTAATTTGTTGTTTGTTTTAAGGCAGGCAGGGAAGTTTGATAAATGTAAAACGATAGCTTTCAGAAATATTAGTGCAAGTCTGAATCTACCATATTAGCTACATTTCCTTCTTTCATCTCCATTGTTTTGTGAGCCTGTGTCACCATAACATTCATGTGCTTGCAGGATGGTAAGTATAATATGGAAGAGTAACGTTAGGATCACTGCATCATCATGGCTGTCTTCAATTCAGTGCAGCAACTTAAAGGCAGGATAAGGAGGAGATGGAATTGTATGACCAACCAGCACTCTGAGGAGCAGTAGGGAGCTATAAAGCATAGCTTCCTAGTGACTCAATTTGAGCATGTGTGTTACAAGGTCCACCATGTTCTATCTAGGCACTGTGTCTGCTTTCCCTACCCATACCCACCATCTTTTTCAAGGAAATGCAGAAGCAAGTTGAGCAACACAACAGAATGACAGATGCCAGATACCTGGGGACATTTAACTCATTTTTTATTTCCCTATATATTTTTACCTGTGAAGGCTCATCTAAACCAGCCAGTGGGACATAAGTACACTACACAGAAGACTGATTTTCAGGTCTGCTCTTGCTTCACCAGTGCTGGAGTTGTTGCCTGACAGAGGTAGTGAATATTGCTTGCACCCTAAATGTTCACATTGCCAAGAACTTGATACCCTTCTGTTTCAGTCCCAAGATGAACTTCCTAGTTTCCCAAAAAAACTGCAAGATCCCCTACGAAGTTAAACTGCCGGAGCCATCGCTACATTTTCCAGTGAATTTCTCTACCTGACCTAGCCCAAAACATATGTTCCAACAAGAACTGAAGGCTGCAAACATTTGTTCCTCATCCTGCTCACCACCACAGCTACTACAAGCACAGAGATAACCCTGGGTCTGCTGCACCGCATGGCACCAGACCAAAGATCGTGCTGGCAAAATATGCCAGGAAGGAAATCACGTTGACTATGTTCTGTGTTAACCAGAAGACATGTCCCAGAATTCCTGAAGCTTCCCGCATACAATGCACAAAGAAAGTTCTATAATTTATGAAGAGGATACAATAGGGTATGTATTCAGGATACTGAGCAATAAATGTGAAGTGCCGGCACATACACCAATTTGCTAAACTATCAGGTGTAGGCAAAGTATCATTCACTTCAAAGCAAAGAAAACAAAGAAACAAACAAAAAAAAATAGGAATTGGTCCATTAGGAATATTCCTTGTTCAAGTTGGATTCCAGCTAATTTTCCTTGCTAGAGAAAATATAATTTCTCTACTAAGTTGTGCAATATAATATGTTATAATCACACTTAGCTGGAACAATAATAGTAACACTTGCATAATAGGAACTGCAGAACTATTATTGCTCAACAGTGGTAGCAGTGAAGTCATTTGAAGTTAAAGTAATGACTCTGGTTGTCTTAATGTCTTCTTCAAGTCTCAATTCAAAGGAAAGGGAAATAAGACTATCAGTATGATTATTTTCCAGAGTTCCTCATAAATCCATATGACTTCATTACTTTCCAGAAACTATTTTTCAATTACATGGAGAGGATCAGCTTCACATTACAAGTAGCAATACCAGATGCAACCAGAAGAGATTTTAGTTAGAACATCTAGAGTTAATTTTCAATCTCAACTTTGATTTTGATATTGCTGTTTCAGTAACAACACGTAGCAGATAAGCCCATATGATTAGCTCATTTTCATTTATGTCACAAGTTTCACAACAAAAGAATCAAAAAATCCACAGCCGTTATATTGTTTTCAAGACAAGCTGTTTAAGTAGTAAAGTATTCAAATATGTCTTAAATTGCTTTCTTTTCTTTCTGGCTTTAATTTAAATTAAAGAAGGATTCATGGTCCTATTTTCCAGCTTGATACTTCGGTAATACAGACAATTTATGTACACTGTGTACATTACCTGTAAAGATCAACTGCCAACATACAGACAGACTCCCATTAAAAGCTGGATTTTAGAATCTAAGTATGCTGGTAACTTGGAGAAGCAAAACTCCTGAGGAGAATATGGTTATTTGAAAAGGAAAAGCAAAGTAAGGATACAGACCAAAAGAGCAACCCCTAAGGAAAGAACAGACAGAGATTCTGACAGATAATTTTCAAAAATACTTCTTTCACATTTTAAAATATGGATGTAGTCGCTCCGTGTTTCACTAAACCTTACCATTTCCTCACAGATATTGTGAACAACTGGAAAATACAGTTTCAGCGAAGTTCAACTGATGCAATTAAAAGTGACTGAAGAGGCATGCAACTGTTCAACTATGTATCATGTCAAAACATTTTTTTTTTACAAGTAAATAAGTAAACTGGAAGAAAAAAATGGCTTTCTTAGAATACAAGACACTAGGAGAAGCGTATTTTAATTAAGGAATCAATTTAAACCTTAGCACATGAAATGTTAGCGCACGAAAGCAGGTTACATTGTTATCTCTAGCTTAAATGTTTTGTTAGCATACAAGAATTACTCAAGGTGAAAATGCAGTCATATTTTTCAGAAACTTTAAAGCCAGCAAGAGCTGACACTGCTGTTGTCAGAAGCAGTTCTTTGTTACTTTATGCCCCTATACATCACTGGTCTCGCCCTAGCTCCTTCCTTGTACCACACTTGTGTGGTCATGTAGGGATCTAGATAAAAGACTGCATTAAGGAGAAGCATGGTTGAAGCCAGCCTTCCTCCTCCTCCCCCAAGATAAGCTAATTTTAACTCACTTCAGTTCCCTAGTCCAGCTCATCAGTCAGCTGCCCTGCCCTACTGCCTGCCCAGCACGAAGCAGCACAGCAGCCAGAGCAAGTGACTGGGTGGGGGGAATGCTTCTTTTCAAGCTAGTGCTGGCATCAGGCAGCCACAGAAGTACAACACCAGAATCCAGATCAACCCAGGCTTAACACAGTTTCCAAATGTTTCTGTCTGCTTATGAAAGATGAACCCAGCTAGGCCAGTTGCAAACAACATTAAATTCCTCTGCTCATCCTTATGTGATACTAACTCTTGATGACTGTGCAAAAACAGCTTTTAAAAGCATCTGTTCACTCTAATGCTCTCCATTCTAGAAGGTCCTTCCAATAACATTCATAAATTGAACACATAAATAGTTGTTTAAAATTAAATACTTAATGCATCTTTAGTCAAATAGAAGAATTTTAATGTTAAGTTTTAAATCCAGACTTTGCCTATCAGACTATGAAAAACAGAAGTAATACCATCACAGAGAACAGAACTTCCAAAGTTACTGTGCCCTGTACAAAACCAGTATTAAGAAAAGCAGCTTATTTTAAGACACTAAAATATTTTGAGCAATTTTCCAATTCTCCCTCTAATTAAGACTGTGGCAGAATAAAATAAAACAACAAAAAGCTTTTGTTAAAATTTCACCTTGCTGAGGACAAAAGCCTCCCAGAACATTGCTAAAGAACTGCAGGGAATGGAACAGTCATATAACAAGTCACGTTTTTCCTAAAGAAAACAACATCCTTTTTACCTATATGTTAACCAGTTTAGTGCAACAGAAGGAACTTCTATCTGCTGCTAAGAAATGTAACACTCTTGCAAAAAAATTTCAGTGACTGGAAATTTTGCTGCAGCATTTCCCACTGACACACTACCTACAGAGCTTTTTGCATACAAGCAGCTTAGAGTCCAAATGTATGTGTCTTAAAACAAAAATAACCTCCCTCAGAATAATTAAGAACAAAAGCAAACACCAAAACACAAGCAAGCAGAAAAACCTACATATGATTATTTTTACCTTATTGATGGAAACTGTCGATGCTGGCTCCACTTTAGCCTCAATTTCTTCTGGTGAGTAATAACAAGAGAGCTTTCCACCTCTCAGTACGCAATACAGCCTCCTCCAGCTGGTTAGATTTCCTATCATTTGCTAAAGGGAACAAGTAGTCAGAAATTGCCTGAGACAGACTACAAATCTAAGAGCACATTGTGAGGTATACACCAGTCATCCCGCGTGATCACAATTTCTCCACACTGAATTAGTTCTTTCCTAAAAGAAAGACATTCTGTTGCAGAACACTTCAGAATCAGTGTTTTTTGAAATGTTACCAATGCTTTTAAATGTCTTTTGGCATTTTACAGTTTTCCCAGATTCACTGTCTTATGACACAATATAGAATCTGCCGTTTCACACAGAACAAAGTGTAGAACTAGTGTCTACAATAAGGACAAAACCCAACTTCATTAGCAACATTAATTAAACAACAGAAAAAATAAAAAGAGTATTTAACACTGGAAGCACGTGGTACATTCAAAGTTGTTTGTCTAGAATCTCCACATTCTCAAAATAATTTTCTGAACAGCATTCATAAACACATTTTAATTTCATGGTGAGACCAGAGCATACAGTGTGGCACTCCTGCCTGGTGGCCCTTCCACCCTCTGCTCACACCTTCTTGTTTGCTTAGTTGTGCAATGAATCAAAATAGAGAAGTAAACTGAGCTCACAATAATTGCTTTTGGAGGAATGAGTTTAACTGCTGCGCCCCACTCAGTTCACCATGCTAAGACATTGAGCGGTATGCATGAGGGTAAGAGCCAAGAGACCATTAGGACTGCTGCTATTAAGTACCAGGCTAAACAGATTCTGAAACAACTCAATCTATATCTAGCAGCCCAAATAGTTTTATTGATAAGCACACCAAGAAAACATTTATTGATTGATTCTTAGCCACTGAAGATACTGTTTGTAAACAGTAACTAAGAGATGTCCTCCCTTGCTCTAGGCAGAACAGGTAAGAAGAAACTACTCTGGGAAAAATAGAAATGTTTCAACAGTGGACTGTTGGTGACTGCTACCAAAAGAGCATCTAAACACAAGCAAGACTTTTTTTTACCTGTTGATTCAGAAATCCTGTCATCATATCCCTAGTCATGCAGGAAGGCTGAGCAACTAAACGGCAGCACACGTTTCCATACAGGGGGAGCCAAAAAGAACATTCCTCTGGGGGAAAAGACCAGACAAGAGAAAAAAGAAAAAGAAAAAAAAAAGAAAAAAGCAAAAAAGAAAGAGAGAGGTTAAAAAAAAAAAAAAAAAAAAAAAAAGGGCAGAGTTCCGAATACAGTTTAGCTTTTAATACTAATCTTTACTTTCAGATCATGAATATGAGTAAGCATTCTTTACATGTAAGGAAAGAGATCTTGTCCTGTAGGATTAAAGTACAACTGATTCTTATATGTATGTATATATATATATATATCCAGGTATATCATTCCTCACCAGAATGAGTTATGCAAATTAATGAAAGAAAACAAGAATTTGAAGTAGAAAATAGTAACAAAGATACACAGAATTATTCTAACCTGTCGAGAAACAAATGCCCCATAAATCTTCAAATCTGTACTTATTCAGAATAATGAAGTGTAAATAATTATATTTTCTTTTCAGGTCAAGTTTACCCATGTGAAAAAATGAAGTTAGCAGAAGTGAGTGAAATACAAAGTCGCACATCTTAATTTAACAAAGTGGATTGAAGGGTGGATTGCAGGAAGGACGACAGTTTTGGAAAACACAGATGAAGTACAAAGAACTGTACTTAAGTTTCTTGAAATATCACCTTCAGTTGCAGCATAATCACCAAGTTAGCATCCTGGTCAACTATTACCAGCAACCTGTGCTGTCCCAGAGCTGAAATACAGCGATCAAGGCAAATCACAAGCACGCATTTTTGTCCTGTGTCTAGATCAAGTTAAGTTGCTTTTTTTTTTTTAAATACACTTTTGTTCTGACTACAGAGGAAAAACCTGTTCTTTGCTCCCATACCCTCCCTTAGTTGTGAGGAAGGGGGAAATAATTTGTATATATGGGTACAACTCACTTAAGATCAAGATGCAAATAACAGAAGAAACTCCCAAATGAATTAAATTTTCCTCTGGACTTGAAATTGTACTCAACTTATAGTTTATTCAGCTGTGTATAGATGCTTGTTTTAGAACAGTTAAATATTTTGTTTAAGTTGTTCTATATTAAGTATCAAGAAAAATAATCTCTTTAAACTCTTTAGTTTACAAGAGAAATGCAAAATGTGACTGGGTTTTTATTTCCTTAAATTGGTACCATATGTACTTACCATTTCCTGTAATGGTAAGGCTGTGGGTCCTGAAACTGTCCTTGGCACTCTCCAGCCCCAAAGTGGTATATGCTAGCAAACTGTACTTTGCTCCACTAAATGTGAAAGAAAAGACATGTTTTAAGTCATTTCTGCTTTGTATTGCATAGACAGTAATTAGAGGGAGCCTATGAATGCCCGAGATAACACATCTGCTTACAGGGACATGCCAAGATGCAAGGCAGCAGCTGTCCGTGGCTACAGGCTGCCACCCCCAGCCCCTTCCCACAGAACTGCTCCCTAGCATGCTCAGCTGATTCCCACATCCTCACCTCCTGCCTCCACCCTGCACAGCACCTCTGGTTCCCTCCCACCCCATGACCTCCAGGCCAACACCACAGAGCCCCATCAGCTCAGTCCCTCCAGCTATTATCTGCCACTGGCAACCCCAGACATAAGGCTTGTGCTTTCCAAGCCTCCTGCAGCCCAAGGACCCTAAAAGCATCTCTCTACTCAGACACCAAGTAACTTTTGATAGTTTTTGCAGCTTTTGACCCTAGGCCTAGTTCAAAAATGAGTGCAAAAATGTATACTATAGGCAACAGGAAAACAGATGATGAACTTGATGTGAAAGCACAAGTTTCAAAATTAAAATCTTTATACTGCTTTTCCAGGCTGCACTGCTCTTTTGCTTTGACAGTAGACTTCATAAAAGTTGGTTACACACACACACACACACATATACAGAGTAGTATCCAATAGTTTGTTTCTTTGCATATAGAAAAAAGAAATCTGTAGAAATCCTACAGCCAGTTTTGAAGCACAAAGGACTCTTTCACTTATTGTGCTTACAGGTATCACAGCGTTGTATCTTTGGTTTAGATTTTGCCTAGGGGGGAAAAAAAGCTGGAAAAAAAATCACATTTGCAATTCAGCACAGTGCATGTGGAATGCAGCTCTTGGAATAAACTAGTATAAATTTGGTACATGTTTAACCTTTTTCCCCAAATACTCTTAAGACAAAGTAACAGATTTACAGTCTAGCAATGCAGTAAGAATTCCACCTGGCTAATGGCAGTTTAAACAAAGTTCACACGAAAACAAACCACGTAGAATCACTAATTGCTTTCTCTAACAGAATTGAGCATAAAATCCTTTAAAAACCTTCTGTACAGCGTAAGATATCTTAGTGGTATAAAAGACGTTAAGACACTACTGAATTGACATCACTAGGAAGTAAATACTACTACTTTCCAAGTGTTAATTTTTCTAATAGCAGAGGGCACACAGTTTTAAAATCAGATGCCTATCCAGTTCTGACCCTAATGAAAGAGAGGAGACAGAAGATTAGCAGGGAGGTCTGTTACACATCTAATTCAAAGCAATAAATAGAAAAGTAAATATGATATAGCACTTTGGGTAAAGAACCACCTCTATAAAACATTTAGAGGGGAATGCGAACAAAAACTCAACAACATTTCTATATGTTCCCTGTAGACCATTCCCTAACAAAAGATTCCCCGCTGATTATGTTTTGCTATTCAGTTAAGCATTACCACTCTATTTAAATGGTACAAAGTAGTTCAGTTTCTTCTCACGGATAAAACTTCTGTGCTGATTTAGTTATTTTTTCTAAAGCATGACTAATTACCACAACAACCTTGCCAAGAAAACAGCTACTTCACTTTTAAAATATGCTTCCCAGTAATACTTCCTTTCTAAAACAGAACCGTCATCCCTTTTAGCCAACTTCAATATAATTTAGAAAAGTTATCTGCAACTATATTTTATATTTAACAAGCTAATCAGGATTACAGAGTATGTTTTGCCCGTACATGTGACAGAATTAGCTGACTGCCCTAAATGGCAGCTTCTCTGAATAACAAAGAACAATCTGCCCACTGCATCTCATACAGCCTGGCGAAGGCTCACAGTTCGACCTGTTGCCCATCAAGTGGCAGGAGCACTGATGTTGGAATGCAAATGCTGGAGGGAAATGTAACTATCTCACCCCTCCTGTCAATGCATATTGGATTCATACAGTTCAGATTCCAGAACCTGTTCCTGAATATTAAAGTTAGAAATCCCTATCTTATTTGACTCATCCAGATGCACAGAGTGGAGGTTGTGCAAGTCAAAACACCTATTGTGTAGCTTCCAGTTGCATCTTATATAATAAAAGGAAAAAACAAAAATAATCATCAGGTCCTAAAAAGAACCCGGCAATAAAAACAAGGCCATTAGATTAGAATATGTACTTCCAGCAAAATATCAATGTGAATTTCCAAACATAGGATACAGAAGGCCTGTCTCCAGCTCAGCAGAGCTCAAATACATGAAAGGCACCAGCAGCAAGTCCCCACATAGGCCAGCACTGCCAGCTAACGGAACGTGCACGTCTCCAAAGTGCAACTTCTGGAAATCAGTACTATACCTGCACCAAATGTCCTTCTCCTATGACAAATGCAATAATAACAATAATAGCAACAGAAAAAATGAAGTGGGCAAAAGACTGCATAAAAAATGAAAAAAGGTCATTAAGAGCAGAGTATCAGTATAGCTGATATTAACAAATAAAGCAACCATTCAAAACAGTTTGTCATCAGGCTTCTATGAGAAGTTACGAGGCTGACAGGGAGACTTCTAAGCCAAGAAATTTGGCACGGGAGGATCACAGAATTTCTGGAAAAGGGACAACTTCATCCCACATATGCTCTGAGAGAAAACAGCCGAAACAAATGAAATCTACAGAGGAAAAGTGTTCATAAAATACAGCAAGTTCCCTTTTTATTGTTGTGGTTTAATTTCACAGACTGTACTGGTATAATTCTTTGAGAACACTTGAAAGATGCAATCTCCTCACCTCTAAGGGCTACATTACCATGGTCTTAATAATATAAATCTCAGGGGGAGGCTATATTAAATAAAAAAAAAGAAGACAACTTATTTTCAGCCTGTAGTAAGACATTTGTTCCCAATAATCTTTTTTAATCACCTAGCAAAGTCATTAGTAAACACATCACTAGTAATTCAATTCTGGTAAGAAATTAACAGCCACGGTGAGATGATGACTTATGGTAGGGGAAAAAGAAAATTACCTTCAAGATGGAAGAAAGTAAAATACAAAAATTACAGCTGAGAAACCTAAAGCAAAACCTAAGCGAGGGGGCAATAGTGAGGGCTGCCTACTGATTCTTTTTCCTTAGAAGACAGACAATCTATATTCAAGTGAGCATGGCCAACAAATAAGCCTGTGGTTATATCTGAAGCCAACTGTACCTAATGGCAGCATGTCATCAGTGCCAGAGCTTGAGGGAAGCATGTCCACCTGACATGATGCATATTGAAAAACACTGTCATTAGGTGGAAAGTACTCTAATGTTAGCAGTAAAACCACCTTGCTCAGTGGCTAAGACATCTCGGATGTGTATTTTTCATTGAAACACTAATATTAGTGTATAGCAATACTAGCTCAACAAAGATAAACTATGATTTAACGTTTCCTTTTATAATCCAGGCAAACAGATATACAAAACAAGACTAAGACTTTTTCTCAAAATGTGGCAAAAATTATACATGAATTCTTTGCTGCTGAGCCATCAGGGAAATAAAAAAAAAAAAAAAAGCAATATTTAAAGTAATTTAAGTAATATTTACTTTCTTTAAAAAATAAAAACTAAAAAAATCAATTTTGCGGTAGTTACAATTTAGGTACTTGGGCTGCTTAAATCACAATGAAATTAAAGTAGTTGGGAAATATTAGTAGGCAGTTCACTTCATTAAAAATACATGAAAGACTTAAGATCGTTTTTAGAAGGAAACACAGGTGAATTACTGAGAAAAGCATTTATTTCTATGGAAATGGAAAATCGTAAGTCACTTCAAAATGTTCTGTGCTGAAGTCAATTAAGGAAACTCCTGTTAAGCAGCAAGTAATTGTAAAATGCCCCAGCCAGTCCAGAGACTTGCTGAAAAGCCAGAAAACAGAACAGTGCCACATACACAAGACAGCACAACAGCCCTATTAACTTCATTAAGGGAAATGCTGTAAGAGGGGCTTCCCCTGCCCACACACCTGTTTGCTACTTCACAGAACATGCACCTTTTAGAAACATCTACCATTCTGAAAAGCAAAATTGCCTGGGTGCAAAACTGATACATGGAGTGAACGGGATAGGGGAAGAGAAGGAGTAGGTGGAGGGTCACAGACACATCACGCAAGCTTGATTTTCTCCAGAGATCAAACTGAAATATTCCTGAGTTGCATATAACAGTGGATTTACCAGCTGTGTAGAAGATAGTCTACTCACGTGTTTAAAGATCAGAACCGGGCCCCAAGGCTGAGCTACATAGGTGGAATTCACACCTACTTTCTCATTTCCTATTTAAAATGTAAATTCTTTTCCACCTGGTTAAGTACATAAATAATCACGTTCTTGGCAATTTTCCAAATATTGACAATGTATTTGGGCTATTTCTATTTAAAAGTACAATAAAACCAGAATACCCATATGTGTATCTTACTGGATGACTGGGTCAGAGAGCAAAATGGAGTCACTGCCGTCCTCTTCCAGCGCAGCTTTGAGTTTCTTCCCTGTAGCTTTGCTGAGGGATGTTTTAAGCTTCTTTACTAGTTTCTTAGGGGTGTTTGATACATATAAAGACTCCTCTGTACAGCAACTATACACTTCAACCTTCACCTGGAAATCTGGTCCTGCTTCATCACTGAAAGGGGTGGGGAGAAAGTTTCACAGCATTTGTTAGTGAATTGAGCACCTAGCCAAGGAATGCTGTTGCTACAATGTATTTATTAAATAACATAAATTGCTAATCAAGGGAAGGAATTACATCAGATTCAGGGAAAGACATACATTAAAATGGAATTAAAGACTAGAGTACACAGTGGTAATTTAGTGTTGAAGTCACGAGATGGATGTTATAATTAAACCATAAACAGTTGCAAACAGGAAATTCAACGTTTAGGTTAAAAACTGGGGAAAAAACCCACACTGCTCATGTGATGGAAATACACAGGCAAGACATATAAGCACACTTCAATCTGCCCTCTACTGTTATGCAGAAATAACACGACTGAAAACCTATCATGCCGGTGATCCCAAATCAGATTGAACTGTCGCACCCACCCCCTTTGTATTAGTAGAAAAGTAAATCCTACCTCACTCACAAGCAACAAATTTGTCATTCATAGTATCTACCTATCCACTGCTGCGTTCTTCTGCCCACTCCCTGTAGTCTCTTTTCAGTTCTACCAACTCTCAACGTTCTTGAGCTGAGTCATCAAACCAGAAGCCTAACCTCATCTTTCTGGTACAAATCCTTCACTACATATTCATAAGAAAATTATCCCAAAGGCTTTTAAAGAATTTCTTCTTTATCTGTGGGCACACAAGGGAATTTTGAGTGCTTTTTCTGCATTATTTTACAGAAAATCACAATGGTAAATTCTCCAAGAACAGATGTATCTCTCAAGAAGCAGATTTAAATTCTTGCCCTTACTCTAAACTTGAGCAAGTGTTAAGAAAGAAAGACTGATTTACAGATCCATGCTCTCTCAACTACTCACTTTTTAAGATCTTGATTTAAAGTTTTCAGTAGTTCTAGACTTCCAGTCAGTCTTCCTCAGGAGACTGAATCTAAATTGCTAATATAAAAAATAAAGCAGCACACACTCACACATAAAAAAAATAACCAACACAACCCTCACAGAAATAATAAAGTGTCTCTCAAGACTCTTAAAAATTTATAAAGCAACAGAAAAGTATATGTGAACACCTTTCTATTCTTTTCTAGGTTATATTTAAAGATAAGTGAATAATTTCCTGTCTAGTATTCTTCAACAATGAGGGTTGTAGCTGTAGCATGTGCTCATATGGGCATAACATAACATGAGGTGTGGAAGATAAATGTCTGATTTCAAGAGAACAGTTGACTCTGGGGAATATCAAGAGACCACAGCCTGCTCTACAGAGTAATAGTTAAAACACTGGGTGTAACACCCATGCCTACAGAAGTGCATTTTTATAGTGGTTCCAGTTTTTAGCATCGATGTACTTTTGTCCTTGAGTTACAATCTGATCTCCTTATTTAAAGAAAAATGTTTCAGCATGGCAAAAAAAACAACTGAAAGAAATAGTTAAATAGCATATCTACCACCGTGATCATCGTGTAAAATAAAAAACCACAACCTTCCAGAGAGAGGGATCCACCAACCACTGAAGTCAACAGAAATGTTACAGATTCCTTTTGCCCACAGAAAAATTTAGAGGACCTCAGCCAATCATATTCATAATCATACCCACTTTCAAAAGAAAACAGGGATATTTGTACTTCATGCAACACAGGTAAGTTATACTCACAATATGGTTACATTTTCAAAACAGATATCTGTTATTGCTTTATCCACAATTGCCACCTCTGTATCAAAAACCTCAGCTCCCATTCTGAACAAGCAAAACACTGCATAGCGCTGTGATTCTGGGGAGAGCCAAAGAAATGCTTTATTAGCATATTACACATCACAATACTTAATGCCCCCAGTAAACAACATAGAAGGACTGGTAATTTAAGCCTCTAAGGAACTGCTCTCAAATTATTCCCACCCTAAATTTCACATTATAGGATTTTAAGACAACTGAACCTCCAAAGCTAGTGCATAGGTTCAACATTCACACACCTATCTCTGCTCAGCTTCTTCTTTTTTTTTTTTTTTGCAAGATAACCTGTGGCAGTTTGTGCTAACAGCACCAGAAATGTTAGTAGAAATGTAATTTTGTTTAATAAAGTTGATTTAAGGCAAAAAGAGAATTGATCCAACATCTATATCACTTTATGAATGTACCATAAAGGATTAGATCATTTTGCCAGCCTTAGCCCCTCTGACCCTATTGAAAATCAAACTGAAATCAATGCCAGGTGACAGCTGGAACAGATTTAGGGTTAATCTCCATGACATAGCAAAATGCATGTACTTGAAGACTATCCAATAATCCACTCAAATGCAATAGAGAACTTTCATTTAAATTTCTCACTAGAAACAGCCTTCAATATTACTCTCCTGAGCGTAGATGAGAGAGAGAACATCATGTTTAATTGGAAGTTTCTCAGCTACTTAGTTAATAATGTTATCTTTACTCTTCCTCTGGAGGTTCACCTCTGGAAACGCAATATTTTAAACACACAGCCATATGACTTTGAACTTTCTCAACTTGCTACTGTTGACAACTTCAACTTAAGAGCTACCATGCAACATAGTAAAACACAGATCTACTGAAAGATCAAAAAAACAGATTCAGATCAGTACGGACTTCTCCATCCAGTTTTCAATTTACAGGCTTAACTAATTGCTTATCATAGCAGTTCATTAGATCCTACATACTTTCTTTATTGTTGAAGTGATCAGAGCCTTTCCACATTAATGGTATTCGAATATCTAAAGGGGAAAAAAAACAGGGAAATTAAGTTATAGGTAATATCATACAACAGAGTTCAAAGTTAAATACAAAATATTTTTCTTTTTATGTTGATCTGGGGGCAATAGGGCCGTCTACACAATGAACAGTAGAACTATTTCAGTTTTATTACCAATGTCATATTCATCAATAACTTCTATTTGAAATGTAATTTTCTTTTATAAATTGTGCTAGAATAAAGACTTCTTTAAATCTCATTTGAAAGGACCTAAAAGTAGCATTTCAGTGTGGCTGTTTAACATAGTTGAGAGGTATTTTAGTCCATGATCGTGCAAAGACATAAGCTGAAACTCTACTCGTCTGGTGCTGGAAACCACTCTGCCAGAAGAAAAACTTCCTGTTTTAATGGAAAGACTGAGATTCTTGTACTGCAAACACTGGAGTCTTGTTTTACTAACCACAGAAAAAATATTATTTGTAATCATGTTCCTAGTTAGAATTGTCTTAGTTGACATAAGACGACTGCAGTTTGTTTGTTTACATAAAAAATATCTGTCTACATCAGGATCACAGTAGAGAGGCAATTACAGAACCATTCATTTAAATCATCTGTCACTTTAACATTAGGAAAGTATCTTCTTCAACAAGCTTTCCAATTTACCTACCCACTCCTGGACAGAATGGTTTTAAACTGAGACAGGGGAGGTTTAGGTTAGATACTAGGAAGAAGTTTTTCACACAGAGGGTGGTGACTCACTGTTCACAGGTTGCCCAAGGAGGTTGTGGATGCCCCACCCCTGGAGGCATTCAAGGCCAGGCTGGATGTGGCTCTGGGCAGCCTGGTCTGGTGGTTGGTGACCCTGCACATAGCAGGGGGGTTGAAACTAGATGATCTTTGAGGTCCTTTTCAAGCCAGGCCATTCTATAGTTCTATGATGTTTTTCCCCACCTTTGAGGGCACAAGTTTAGACAAAGTTCCTTACTGGTCCCTTCTCAAAAGATAAATGCAGTGAGGCCTCAATAAATCCAAAGCTGGTTCTCAAATACACAATGCTGTATAAAAGCACATGCAATATATTAAATGACACAGGATGGCAGCAGTGAACAGCAATACCTCAGTTGTCCACTGATAAAAATCTTTAATATTGTTCTGTGGGAGCTTTGCTGGCTCCTGTGTTTATCTTCACAGAAGGCGAATGGAAAAATCCACACACAGTATGCAAAACAGTAGTGCTATTTTGGCAACGGATTATTTGTCAGGTATTCCTGCTGGGTTTTATGCATGCAACTAGCTGACTTAAGTAAAACTACATAAATTTAGTCCTTCAATTTCATAAGTAATATTAAATAAAATGTTTTCATTTAAGGTAATTTTGATTATATTATGAACATCTCATTATAGATTAAATTTCAATTATGAAACTTACAAACACATCTAAATTTGCAAATGTTCACAGTATCGAATGACTTTTCAACAATGAACTGTTAGTATGTAGCACTAGACTGCCACAGTTTCCTAGAAACAAAACCCCAAAAATGCATCACCCTATTCTGAAACTGCCTTTCTAAAGATGCATTTGCATAGCAAACATTCTTTAAAGCCTTTAAATATATTTAGAATAAGGAAATAGATAAAAATGCTTTCCTTAAAACAGATGAAGAAGTCTCTCAAACTCCACATATATGTAGATGTAATAAATATATGTCAGAGAAAAAGTACTGAACTTTTCTTTCCTAAAATATAAAAGGCCTTAAATTTGCATAAATGTGTCAGTAAAGAACTGCAAGAAAAAACATTTTGCATCCTTGTTTATAGCAAACCTCAAACGACAATTTTAAGGCACTTGATAGCTCTTGTTAACAGAGCAATAGAGTAAACATTACTTTTTTTATGCCGCATAATTATACCATATTACACTAACTGAAAAATCTACACCTTAGTGAAAAAAACACCAGCATGTAGGTAGACAATTGCATCTACAAGTTTCAGATAATACTTGTAAATCAGTTTTAAATTCATTCTTGGATTGAAAAAGCTGCAATTTATCAAAAACAGCAATCAATTTTCACATTTCTTAATTTCAGGTACAATTAGCTGTAAAGCCCCATGGATTAAAATCGGATACATTTAAGCACTACAGTTAATTACTCTTAAAGAGAATGATTCCTTCTGACATTCATTAGAACTCCATGGAATAACTTTAAATTATGATTATGCTTTTTGATCAACATCGAATGGGTTGTCTTTTGACAAAGTAAATGATTGGTAAGACACAAATGTCATCCCCCACGTCTGTGAAAAATTATAAGTATGAAAATTTTAGTCTTAGGGGATGTATTCCACTTATTATCTGACATACTGGTAGTTGCTTCCTGTAGAGTACGCTCTTCAGTGCTCTTGCAAAGCTGCTCCTGACCTTTTGGTGTTGGCACAATCACTCTTTGTTTTGGTAACAACCTAAGCTTCTATCCTACACTAACCATGTGACAATAATATAAGCAGATGGATTACTTTCCCCTAAAAAAAAAAAAAGAAAAAAAAAATCTATTCTCTATCATCAATTCTCAGATTTCATGCCCAGACACATTATTACCACTAACGCCTCATCTCTAACCTCTTCCAGCTAATTCAGTCCTGACAACTTGCAATTCAAGCTGTTTGCGCTCACAACTGCTCTCTCAGCAGGGCAGGCACACAAACACACATGTGCGCCTTCTGAAGGTGCTGGGCAGCTCCAATTGCGAATCCATGGAGGGCCACTACACAAAAGAGAAGAAGCGCAGTACGTTCAATTTCCTACACAAATAATGGGAAAGACAGGAAATGATGAATTATGGTATATTACAGCTGTTGAAGCAGAGAGGACCTGATCTGGCATGCTCACCAGACACAAGATGAAGAGTCATAAGACAATGCAAGGAGGAAGCAGGGAGGGGTGTGTGCCATGCCAGCATCTCCCAACTGGAAATCATGCCCAGAGGCTCCTGCCCTTGCCAAATGCACAATCCCTTCTCACACACCCTAGTTCTCTTTAAAAGACATAAAATCTCTAAGCAGAAACCACATAGGCTTCTCTGATGTAAGCTGTACCTGACCAGGATCCCTGACATGTAAAGAGGGATGAGGCATGGCAGCATCCCAGCACTCACAGACTCAAGCTCAGAAAGAGGTAGCTGATACTCTTCACCACGATCCATGCTGTGTTCCTCAGAATCACGATCTCCAATTTGAGGGCCACCATATTAGTAAAACAACAAAATAATTAAAAGATCACAGATAACAGCAAGTATCCTCTTGTACCATCAAAACTAGCTAAATATTTTCCTTCCAAACAATTATGTAATTCTGATGTTCTGAAGATAACAGAAGTGTATTATCTTAAAAGCCTTCACAGCAGATAACTATAAATCCAGTGACAGGTACAACCATAGCACAGAAAGGCAGACAGATGCTTTCATCCTACTACCATACGGAGACAGATAGATCTACACTCTGCAACAGCTGTGCTGGCAGAAAACATTACTGTACCATGTGATCATCACTCTTCTTCCGCTAGAGGTTACCTTTCTTAAAGATATGTCAAAACATGCTGAATTAACTTAAACACTTCGAAGTAGGGAGCCCTTCCTACACTGTTTTATCTTCAATGCAGCAGGTCATGGAGCACAAACAAATCTGTTAGCCAAGCTACCAGAGCAAACATAATGAGTAACTACAGGCATGTTGAACACTGCACAGATAAACAAAGTGTTAAACTCATATCGCATAAGTCTGTTAACAGGCTAGGAAACTGTATACCATCCTGCCAGAAATCACTAGTAAATGTTTTTTATTTGCATTGAAGCCATACTGCTGTACATTTACTGTAGAAGTTAACCACACTAACTAAAGAATATTTGCATAGTGGCTACAATTTTGTCAAGAGGATTTATGCCCCCAGAATCACAATATTACTTTAAAAAAATATCATCATGTTTGCGTAATTTTTTACTACAAGACACTACCCAGCCAATTGGCTGTTACAGTGAAGCAACAATCCAGCCACCTACCTGAGAGAGCAACTTTTGCTCTACATGCCATCCGGTCCTTTGTCCCAGCATCTGACAAGCTGCCAAAATAGGAAAAAAGGAAAAAGAAAAGAAAAAAAAAAGTCTGAGATCTGTGCATTTAAGTCTCTGTAACTCAGCCTTTTGAACATTAAAAAACATCAGGGGTACCATATAATAGCTCATTTTGAAGAATTTTCTTTAAAGTTAAATTTGGTCTCTCTGGTTTAAGATACTTTAAGATACGAGTCATTAGATTCTCAAAGATAAGACGGAAGGAAGGTACACCATCAATTTTCTTAATGCCCAAGAAGATTTTATTCCAAAGCTTATTTAACCCGAGCATTAAAAGTTGATTCATCTTTGATGCCTTTTCCAGCTCCAACAGAATCAAATACATGATTAACTATTCTCCTTCTGTACACACGAATGAACAAGCAGGTTCATTTATTGGTTCTATTGTTTGTTACAGAGAAATGTGTCCTCTTCTATTAACAGAAACCAATTACAAAACGTTGTGTTGTTAGAATTGTGATTTTACACGCAGGCTAGAATGGCTAGAGTGTAAATCTCAGCCTGAATCTTAAATTGAATCAAAATAATCTATTGATAATGACTAACAGAAATCCTTCTGTCTGCCACTGCTCAAAGTGCCTAACAGAATAAGGTTCTAATCACTACATATATCATGACTCCTTCAGAAATAACAGACATTAAGTAAGGACAATATTTACTTGAAATCACAAAGCACTTCCAGAATTTTCTCTCTCAGACATCACCATCTTCTCTGGATTAAGTTTTAATAAAATTCCAGTACTCTATAAGTACAAAAGAAAGAACTGCAAGTGTACTATCAAGTACACAATCAAAGATAAAATCTAAATGATAGACAAATAACCCTACAACATGTATCTGTTCTAATGATCTTTGCTGACAACTGAAAGGACCCTGTAAAGACACAGCTCTAAGCTGAGCGAATTAAACAACACAGCCGACTTTAAGAAAACTCCACCAGGATTGTTTAGACTGGAGGAGGCTCAGGGGAAACGTTATTGACCTCCACAACTACCTGAAAGGAGGCTGTTGCAAATTGGAGGTTGGCCTCTTCTCCCAGGTAGTAACTGGACAAGAGGGAACAGCCTCAAACTGTGCCAGGGGAGGTTCAGGATA
The DNA here is from genome assembly GCA_035772895.1 of Perdix hodgsoniae. Classification (NCBI taxonomy): domain Eukaryota; kingdom Metazoa; phylum Chordata; class Aves; order Galliformes; family Phasianidae; genus Perdix; species Perdix hodgsoniae. Next base: position 1,918,558 of record JAPSGF010000046.1, on the reverse strand, counting down.
GATAATAGGAAAAACTCTGAAAGAGTGGTCAGGCTCTGGAATAGGCTATGGGGTGGTGAAGTCACTGTCCCCAGAGGCATTTGAGAACCATGCAGATGTTCTACTAAGGGACATGGTTTAGTGGGCAATATTGGTGCCAAGTGGATGGTTGGGCAGGATGGATGATCTTGGAAGTTTTTTCCAAACTAAATGATTCTAAGTATCTGTGCCACGTTATAGACATGTGCCATCCTGTGGTCACAGACATCAAAGACCAAGAGTTGTGTAAATCAGCACAAATATATATTCCATGTCAGTCCATCATTAAAAATATAAATAAAAATCAAATCACTACAAAGATCATCACTTCATAAGAAAAAGCAACACAACTGCAATACTTATACAAATTACAATGCTAGCTTTCAAAATCAGCTTCCACGGCCATAGTCAGAAAATGCAATTCTCTCCTTTGATGAATTTCTTCTGTAATAAAACATTTCTGGAAGCAAGAAACTAGCAGGTTATTCCTACAGATATAATCCACTGGAGCTAAGCATGTACTTGAGGAGTTTCTACACTGAACTGCAGTACAGTTACTTCATTAAAGCAATAACCTGAATGCAGTTGTGTCTCTGCTCCACGATTCATAACATTGCCTCCAAGATCTATTCCATTGGGGAAAAAATAAAAAACCTATCCAAATAAACAGTGTATACTTCAGTTTATTCAAGAAATATAACATGAGAATATTGGTAATTATACAGACTTCTCTTAGTATTCATTAAGCCGTATTCTTTTACTCTTTCGATGTAGTTAACAAAGTGGCCAGCAGAGGGTACCAATTAGCCATGATAATTCTGTCATTAAAGAGACCTTGTGAATAGAAAGAACAAAAAATAGATGCATGTATTTTGATAGGGATAAATTTTTCTTGTTCCTTAAGAACAGGTTAGACACCTTTTTATATGCTAAAGGTAATCAAGGAAATATGTCAATGACATTAGCTGATATTCATAAGCTGAATTTGCTTAATGTTAATGATAAAATCGGTCCAGAAAAAGATTTGTATTTAAGTTTCTAAAATTAAAGGAAGATACTGGAATGGTCTTATAAAGCACTGACTTACAGCAACAACGTGCATGTGCATGGTGGAAGACAATTCACATACACAAAAGCCCACTTTGTAACAGTCAGTTTGAATTAGGGTTTTTACTCACCTTCCAGTTCTGCATGAGACAGGCTCTTCCATTTGGTTCTGCAGCTCTGTCCTGTATGCATGTATCCGGGCATTGCAGACCATCAGGTTTTTAACTGCTTGCAAAAGCTGGTCTTTCTGTGTGCTCACTGTAAGCAGTTTACGGATGCCTTCCCGTATGCGGATTTCAAAGTTCATCTTTTCTTGGATGCTCTGTTCCTAGATATGTAAAACAACAAAGGCTACACATAAATCCAACTGGCAGTACCCTGACTTTTTAAGGAGTTCTATTTATTATACCGTTGGGATCCAAAGCCCTAGTTAAATTATATGCAGCCATTACAGTTATTAAATACAAAACAATTCTCTCTTTACTCAGAAAAGAGAATATTATCAAAGTGATTTGCAAGCAGATTTCAAACCACGTGCTAACAGTAGTTCACCACAGCATCTGAAAGTTACTAAAAAAACTATGTAGCCCAATGTGTCATTTACAGGGTGATAGTATATGGTCCTCCCACATGGTCACTGTGAGGCCTAACTGAACAAAGCTTACAGAACAACTTTTTTTTTCAGTGATTTCAAGTAAAATAATCTTAACACTCAGGAATATCATATAAATAATTTATTTCAAAGTATCTGAAATATTCTACATTTGAAATTTTGTCTTATTATTTCTTTGGCTACCTTGAAAAGGGTTGAAAAACATGATTTTTCACTTCTGGTTGACGTATGATTTGGGTAACAACTAGATTGGAAGAAAAGGAGAGTATCCCAATGTTTGATTGCCTCAGATTGTGAACTGGAGTTCAGATGCTGCTTGTGTCATGCTCAAGTTACAACTATGTCTTGCCTGATGGCACAGTCATGCACCCAATGATTATTCATTCCAAAGTATGATTTGTCCATCAGTCACTGCATCAGTTTTTCTGAAGGAGTATTTTTAATGTATTATAAAAACATCTGGGAAATCAACTTCTTCCTGTTTCATGAAATGTTTATAAGTTTGCATTATTCTTCACTTGCCATTTCAAACAGCTCTATCCATACTGACCCAGAAGATGAAGGGCCATTGATTGCTTGCTGCCTCCAAAGGTGTGCTAGATACCATGTGATAACTGTTTCCTCTTGATGTGCCCTGACCAAGCACAATATTTCTGGCACATAAAAAACAACACGTTTGAAGTCAAAACAAGTTCTCTAGGGACAGATCCATAAGCAATTGCCTGAAATTGGTACAATAATTAGAATTTGCAAAGTTCAGTATTCCAGCTGGTAGAAAAGTACTGGCAACTGGCTCTAACCAGAACAGAAATAGAAGGGAATTAATTTCCCAACAGCTCAAGTACCAGCGAAATCCACAACCCATGAAAGGGGTGAGGCAGATTTTCTACTTGATTGGGACTTGCTATCATTAGCTGCCTTTGACATGAGAAAGCAACCCTTTATAGCAGTCACAAGCAGCAGGTGGAAGCTCACTGCACAGCCACCAGCCATTCCCTCCTGTCTTTGCAGGAATGGCTTTTATTGCTTTTGAAGGCCTGATGCCATCATCTAAAGAGACTTAATGTTTCAGCTGTTCTTCCATCTGCTCACAGAACATTTCTCTTTGCAAACCACCCCCATTTGCCAACCCTAAAGGAAAAGCAGCTCTGGTCCATAAGCCACATTCAGCAAAGCACAGCCCAAGCTGTAACACTCTATATTTCTATCCACTTCAGAACCCTTTTGCAGTCTAGGCCTCTTGTTCTATTTACCAACCCTTCTGCTAGAAACAGCAGCTTCATTCTTGTTGAAATGGGACCAAGTGCCATACAGAAGCTTATTCTCCCACACCTCAACACAGCAAGTCACTAAGCCTACATACATAAGCACAGTTTCCCATTTTCCTTAAGTAACAAATGAAGTGTTTGTTTTTGTTTTTCCCCCGAGATGCTAAAGATCTCAGGCTTGCGTAATTCAGCAAAAGCAGTACAAATATACATTCTACTGAATTTGTTCATGCTTAAGACAACTAAGAGGCTCACTGAGAACACAATGATGACTGAGACACCACCACAAGGCACAACACTACAGAAGAGTAGAGGACTCTCCATCTCTGCCCCCAGGAGAAACACCTGGGACGTGCATAGGTTACCTCAGCCTAGGCCCTCCAGCACCAGTGGGCTATTTAGTGGCGAACGCCTTCCAAAGCTATCATCATTTTGGTGGAAGCTCTACTGGAATTCTCTACAGCTGACAGAGGAAGACCTAGAAAGGCACCAGCAGACCATTCATTTCCATAGAATCATGAGCTGGAAGGAACCCTTAAAGGACATCTAGTCCAACTCCCCTGCAATGAACAGGGACACCTATACTCCATCAGGTTGCTCAGAGCCTGGTCCGGCCTGATCTTGAACATCTTGAGGGATGGGGCACCCACCACCTCTCTAAGCAACCTGTGCATGCAACTCCTCCCTTAACGTAAAACATTTCTTCCTTAAATCCAATCTAAATCTCCCCTCCTTTAGTTTGAAACTATTCCCCCTTGTCCTATCACAAGATACCCTGCTAAAGGGTCAGTCCTCTTCTTTCTTATGGCCCCGTTAGATACTGAAAGGCTGCTCTCAAGTCTCCCAGAGCCTTCTCTTCTGCAGGCTGCACAGCCCGAGCTCTCTCAGCCTGTCCTCCTAGGGGAGGTGTTCCATTCTTTGTATGATTTTTGTTCGCTCTCCTCTGGATGTGCTCCAACATGTTCATGTCTCTCCAGTACTGAGGACTCAGTACTAGGCCCCATCTGGAGTACTGAGGAGCCCTCAGTACAAGGTCTGGAGCCCTCAGTACAAGAAAGACAGGGAGCTGTTGGAGAGGGTCCAGAGGAGAGCCACAAAAACGATCAGGGGTCTGGAGCACCTCCCCTGTGAAGACAGGCTGAGGGAGCTGGGCTCATTCAGCCTGGAGAAAAGAAGGCTGCAGGGTGACCTCATTGCAGCCTTTCAGTACCTAAAGGGAGCCTACAGAGGGGAGGGGAATCAACTCTTTGAAGGCGTTGATAACTGCAGGACAAGGGGAAATGGTTTCAAGTTGAGGGAGGGAAGATTTAGGTTGGATGTCAGGGGGAAGTTCTTACAGAGAGAGCGGTGAGGTGCTGGAACAGCTGCCCAGAGTGGTTGTGGATGCCCCGTCCCTGGAGGTGTTCAAGGCCAGACTGGATGGGGCCATGGGCAGTCTGGTCTGGTATTAAATGGGGAGGTTGGTGGCCCTGCGTGTGGCAGGGGGATTGGAGACTCATGATCCTTGAGGTCCCTTCCAACCCTGGCCATTCTGTGATTCTGTGACTCCACATCTGGATAGAGTACTCAAAGCAGAGGGGCAGGATCACCTCCATCACCCTGCTAGCCACGCTTCTTTTGATAGAGCCCAGGATATGGTTGGCTTTCTGGGCTGCAAGGCCGTGTTGCTGGCTCCTGTCCAGCCTGCCATCCACCAGCACCCCCACATCCTTCTGGAGGGCTATGTTCTGTCCTTTCATGCCCAACTTGTACTGGCAGCGGGGGTTGCCGCTTCCCAGGTGCAAGACCTTGCACTGGGATTTGCTGCAGCTCATCAGGTTCACCTGGGCCGCCTGTCCAGGTCTCTGAATGGCACCCATCCCTCAGGGGTTGAGCAGATCACATCACACAGCTTGGTGTCAACCACGAAGTCACTGGGAATGCCCTTGATCCCGGAGTTGCTGGTGATGAAGATGTTAAAGAGCACCGATTGCAGCACCAACCCGTGGAGGGCACCGCCCCGTCTCCGTTCTCGTTCCAGGAGGAGGAGCAAACAGTTTACAGCAATGTTTTCTTCCGAGTCCAGCTTTGCACAGCCCAGAAAGGCTGAGCAGGGCCCGCGCCCGCCCCTAAGGAACCACGACCCGTTCGCCGAGCCTAAGCTAATACAGCAGGCGGCGCCAAGCCGGAACCCATCGCACAGGTCTCCCAGACGCACAGCGGTCTCCCCGCGCGAACGGCAGGCGGGCTCCCGCGGCAGCACGCAGACGAGAACACGCGTGACGCCCCGCAGCTCCCGCCCCTCCCCAGCGGCCCGGCGTGGTGCCCGCGCCTCACCCGCTCCGCGCCCGCAGCTCCCGACCCGCGCCGCTGCATCCTCCTCGGCAGCGCCGCCGTTCAAAACTCCCGCCCTCCGCAACGGCCGCCCCGCCGCCCCGCCCCGCCCCGCCCCGCGCGTCCCGAGCAACGGCTGTGGCGGGGCGGCCCGGCGGCTCGCGTGGCTGCTGTAAAGCACCGCGAAGGACGCGCTGCGCCCCAGCCCCTTTCGGGCCAGCGCCTGAAGCCGTTTTTTTTTTTTTGTGTGTGTGTGTGTGTATCCTTTTTTTTCTTCGATTAAAAAAATCATAGAACCATAGAATCCCTCAGGTTGGAAAAGACCTCAAAAATCATCGAGTCCAACCACAACCAACCGCACTGCCCTAACTCTAACAGCCCTCTAAGCCATGTCCCTGAGCACCACATCCAAATGGTTTTTAAGCACATCCAGGGACGGTGACTCAACCACCTCCCTGGGGGCCATTCCACTGCTTAACAACCCTTTCTGTAAATAATTTTTTCCTGATATCCAACCTAAGCTTCCCCTGGCGCAACTTGAGGCCATTTCCCATGAATGAATGAAGCATTTTACGCGCCCCCCAGCCCCTCCCCTCCAGAACACATGAGGCTGAGGCTTTGAGCTGACTTGCTGCAGGAGCCGCCCGTGGCGGGACGCCCTCCCTGCACACAGAACCCGCAGCCAAGGGTGCCCTGCTGCTGCTCTCACACCGACCTCGAGCAAAGGTGGCTTTGTGCCACCTCCACTCCCTGCAGACTCGGGAGCCGGCTGGCCGCTATTCTGCTGCCTCAGTTTCAAGGGAACTCCAGCAGATAGCAAAGGAAGCCGCGTTCTCCTCTCCAGACCACGCTGAAGGGCTCCGACACCGGAGGGCACAAGGCGCAGACCCATCCCGACGCCCCAGCTGGTGCTGTGCCCCGAGCCGAGCGGTCCGGAGCGGGCGGGGAGAGCAAAGCACAGCCTGCCTCCCGGGGTTGCTCAAGTGAAGGATTTTTTCAGCTGAATCCCGCCTTCACACGTCCTTTATTTGCCGCTCTATTTGCATTGCAAAGCATTTAGCTTCCTTCTAGCACCGGGGAAACGGGATAGCAGAGGAAAGATCATTGTCTCCTCTTGAGCGTTACATCAGCATATTATTTTAAATGTTAGGCCCATCATTTTGGTTTAGCAGGTACAAAATGTCTACACCTACTCTTGACAGCACTGCAATATTTTTCTTAATTTCTTGGTTCCCACAGCTTGTTACACCTACTCCTTGAATACCATCAGAGCGTGCCAGTAGAATTATTCAATTCCTATTTAGATTTCACCTAGATGGAAATACAGGAAGATTTGTACTGGATGCCTGGAAAAGAATTTGCAAGGCTTTTAATAACCAGTTTCTATTGAGTTCTTTCTAAACTGAAAAGCAAACCACTGGTTAACCAGGCAGAAACTCGAATGTAGGGTGTTTACTCGCACACTTACTGGAGACAGCAAACAGCAATGAGCTACCACCTAACCCTGCTAAGGTTTCACAAAAGCAAATTTCACCCAAGCAGTCTGAAAGTAGGCATCTTCTCCAGGGCAGTCATAGACAATGAACATATCCTAAAATGTGCAAGTGCCTAAATTATTTAGGATATATCATCCATACCCTTCTCTGACAATCAGACATAGAGGCCAAAGTAGCTAGCATAAACACTTATTTCAGGTTTACACAGACTAGGCTTACCTTGAGAGCTTCTTTATCTCCTGTTCTAACTTCATTTTTAAATGTTTTGCAGCCCTCATTCTGCTGCTCTAGTGTTCCAAATGGCACTGGGATTACCTGTCTGTGTGATGCTTTTCTGTAATATTTATGGCACCATTAACGAAACACAGATATAAGGTGCCACAATGAACTATTTCGGTGAAAACTTCATGTTCCCATTGGATTTCCAAAAGAAACAGTAAAAGGCTGAAAAAGAACAAGAAATTGCTTTTCCTTTTTTCCAGATAATAGTCCAGAAAACATCTCTGCCCAGAATTCCTTAAGTCAGTCCCATCTTGAAGTGCTTCCCTACTAAAATACTTGAGCCTCTTAAAGACACCATATGTGGGATAAATGCACTCCAAGTAAGTTTTGTAACAGAAATCATAAGTTGCAAAAAATCCACCGCCATGTGAATTTGGAAAACAATTTCTGAGTTCAAACCTGAGAACATTAAAAGTTAAATGACACCATGTGACTTCAAACTGCAGTTTCGTGATCCTCTCTGTTTTCAAGATGCTTATGCACAAACAAGTTATGAAGCACGGTTAGCTGAGGTAGACCAGTCCCATGTATTCCTGTGTTTCCGCCTGGGAGACCCAGGGCACTGGTTTTGAAGTTGATTCAGCTGTAATCCTCATGCAAGTAGCAAAGTCATGTTCCTCAGAAGCATCTTGTTGGACAGTGATCCTCACAGGTGGTTGGCAGCTTCAACTAGAAGCCTTCCTCCAGCTGAAAAGACATTGAATGTGGGCACAGTGTCTAATAAAGCATAAGTTTAGCAGCCTTTCCTTACTTTTACTAATTTATGTCTCCTTTTCAATATGATTTCCTATCTTCACAGAATCTGAAAGACCTGAATTATCTTTAATTCCTTTCAAACTCAATGTTGGTTGAAACTGGCTACTTGGATCCATTGCTAATATGGGGACTTTTACATGCACACACAAACTGTGGTCACAGTAAACTTAGAGAGGTCCTTTCCACTGATCAATATCAGAAGGATATTCAGTATTGAAAGGCTTTCTAAGAGATTCTGTGCTGTCACTTCCATATCATACCTGGGTTTCTTTGTTAGGCATACAGTCCTGCTTTGATTTCTGATGTGTTTACTGCATGTGACATTTGGTGTGTAAAATGCCCTCTCCGTGACAGCTGCATCCAAACATTGGCTGGGCAGCCTGCTGGTGAAGTCACCACTTTGTGCTACAGGAGAATCTCACACAGCATTTCATGTTCCACTTTTAGCATCAAGTTTGTTATGATTTTTCCATCTTGCATGTGCAAATGAAAAGTCACTGGATCATTTAAACAGTTTGTCATGTCAAATCTGAAATAGAGAATAAGTTCTCTGAGAATACTGCAAATCTAAAGATAAACTCCTATATGAGAAAATCGTGACAGAAAGCACTTTCCCTTTGTTATCCGCAGCACTACCATCTATTTCTGGGAGAACAGTTGTAAGCCGCTTCTGACAATAATCTCGCAGTAAAAAGGAGAGATTCTCCATCTAGCTCCAGTAGCAGGGCTGTTGTCTGAAGGAGAATACAAGCTGGGTATTTGCAGATGGTCTTCTGTTTTTGGGTGTTTTTTTTTTAACACAATTTAGAGAATCTCTGAAGTCCACAACACAAAGCAAATGGTCTCTGCTTGAAGTGAGTTTGTCATTTGGTCTGTTTTTTTCCAAGTACCAGAGAACAGGCATCTAAGGAGCGAGGAATGGCAGAGCTATGTGATGTTGAGGCTGAGCAACATCAGGTACCAGGTGGGCAGCCACAGGCATTGGAGTTCCCTCAGTGCTGCAGTACTGCTACAGCAGTAACTACGGACTATCCCTTAGCGAGACGTGTTTTGAGCCAACGGCTGCCATCCCAAATAACTGAGGCAAAATAGCCCATTTGGAAGGCCCAGCAAAACCACAGCCAGTCCACACTATTTCTTTGCATTTCATACATTTCTAGGTTGTTTTGATCCTGTCTCAGGGAGGATATTTAAAGGGGCATGGGTAGGAACCTAAGTTTACTGCAAGTGTTTACTTTATCCTAAGCAGCATTTCTCATCAGTATGTCATTGACCCACCTCAACAGTTGCCCAGTTAAACACAGGGCTGTAAGCATCTATAGCTCTGTAGCACTTCCTGCTACAAAACTCTCATTTCTTCTGCTGTTTTCTAACTCTTCATTGGGTACTAGCTACTTTCATCAAACTGATCAGGCCAACAAAGGGCCAAGTCAGGAAGGATTAAGGCAAATGTTATTTCAGAGAATGAAAACAAATCAGTTAAAACCAAAGAAACAAGCATTACTATTAACATACATTTTAAAATGCACATAACAACTATTTGTCGGTGGAAATTTCTGTTACAAGTTTTAAACCTCCGGTTTTCAAGGAAAATGTCACTTGCAGTTATGTCCTATTTCTCAGTGACATGGAGCACAAGAAACTATTGAACACTCGTCTGCTCAGATGCTTATATGAAATAAATAAACCCACGGGAAAAACAAGGGAATTTAAATGTTTAGAAGCACCAGTTTTCCATTCCAAGTGTTCCAAGTTCCTTGTGTCCACCAAACTTCCTCCTAAACCCAAGTATTTCTCCTGCCACCAACAGCTGGAGACAAGGTAGTGCCCTCGTTCAGCTGTACGAGTTATGAGGCCAGACAGAGAAGGGAGAGGCTGTGTGCTCATTCCGTTCATTTTTCTGAGTTTTCTTTGAGCAGTCAGGAGAGGGTGTTTCCCTCTCAAAGACTGTCACAGCAGTGTGAAATAACTCACCTCCACAAGACCTCAAAAGAGACAAAATAGGAAATATTTGTCACGCCACACACTGCAGATCCTGGGACTCGATTCAGGGACGTAAGGCTGGCTCTTCTGAGGGACAAGCCTAGAATCAGAGATGCAGCCTTTTATACAGGTGAGGATTTTTTGTTGAATCGTTTAACAGTTAGATCAAAATTGTCCATTTTCACATAAGAGGGACTAAAACGTGGTTTTCCTGAGATAGAGAGATCTAAGGACAGACACATCCTGCAAAGCAAACGAGGTCTTGTTAATTCCTCACAGCCAAAGTGAGGCAAGATGTCTTCTTCAAGTCCACTTTGATTTTTTTTTTTCTGTTACTTCAGCTCCGTTTGAAGTCAACCGAGAGGAAGGGAATGGAAGTGGACAGTATCTATGCTCTCCCCAGTGTGAGATGGAAACATTTCTTGCTAATAATGGCATTATTTGTCTAACAAGACAACCCATTTTTATTCACTGTTGTGAAAAAGCAGAGGTTGAATAGCAAATATGAGTACTATATTTCACCTGAGGTTGGTTTGTAAGAGATTTCTATCATCCTCTTGGCCATTTTATGGCCTGTTAAATGAGCTGAGACAACACTTCGTGTCACTGTTAGTATTTTAAATTGCAAGTAATAATAACAATAAAGAGCACCTCACATTTTTTACAGACAATTTAATTGAGAAGAATAAAAATTACTAGTTATGCTTAGATGCATGTGTGAGCTACACATGCATATATTTAATTGCTTATTTTAAAAAGCAATGAGAGTTGTAGGAAGCCATTTCTAGCACTAGATCCTGCGTTTGTACAGTATCAACGAAGAGGAAACACATGGCTTAAAAAAAACCTAACAAACAGGATAAGGTTTCAAGAGGGAATGGGAAGCTGAGAACGTCCCCTAACTCAGTTCTGAAACACTCATGTGAGTCTAACATACAAATTAGTCAATGACCCAGGTGACAAAAGCAAGCCCCTTTTGGATGGGAGCAGTTTGTGTTCTGTTTCTGCTCTGTGCAGGGGTATCTGTGGCTACAAATGATTTACCTAACTGCCATCTGGGTGCAAGAAATCTGAGGAAAAAATAGAAAGCCCCATGCTGCACAACTCCATTTTTTTTTGCCTTTAGTCAGGACATATTCAGTTTCCAGTCTCACACTGCACTAGAAGCATTGAATCACACAGCCTTCAGAACCTACTATCTCAGAGAGAAGTTACGTGAAAACATCTGTTTTCAGCAATCTTGTTTTATATCAGCTGTCACATCCTTCAAATTATGTGTTCTCACGTTTTCACTGCAGATGTGGCAGTGGCAGAAGCACAGCATTTTCCAGAGCTGTGTCTTTTATTTATGCAGTTTTGCAGTTTTTTCCAAGGATTGTTATCTTGTATAATTGGCCAGAGCACCGTGCTGCCTGCTGCCTGCTTCCTACCTGCACATATCTTTAGACCTCAGAAGTTCCTTGCACTTTTTAGACCCAATCAACGAGGACATCATCAATCTCAGAGCCTTCTTTTGAAAAGAATCTGCACAAAGCCATCAGCTAAACCTGCTCGAGTGCCCCTAGTCTGTGCCTTCAAAGAGGCAAATATTAAAGATGACACCTCATGTTGTTCAGAACATTGTGGATTTAGGATCCGCTAAGGGTAGTATTACTATAACACAAAAACTTTCTTTCAAAGGACAATGAATGCACACCTAATTTTGCACACACAAGACTTTATTTATACAAAAGCCATTTGGCACAAATCACTGGATCTAAAAAACAGCCAGTTTCTGCAGTGAATCAGGACTCCCAAAGTTCATACCAGCTAGAGGAGAGCAGGGCTGCAATGAGACAAACGACACATTGCCTTTATGCTAGCCCCATGTGCCCAGGTGAATTTCACTCCATGTGTCTAACAGAGGTCTATCATTAACATATGCAGTCCACTGTGGAAGAGGCAGAAGACTTCAGAGTGGCTGTGCAGCCATGTTGCTCTTCTCACTCACGGCCTGAGAAGGTACCTGACTATGACACAAATACTGAACAGTGCTCACGAAGCCAAAACAGCGCAGAGAATGTTCTTCCATTGCACTCACACTTTGGAACTACTAAGTGCTCTCAACTTGTTTTTTTTCTTTTATGCCCACCCTTCCACTGCTGATCACGTCCACATTCTTTCAATCATATAGGAAGGCTGTTGGCTTACATGTGTTGTTCTAAAAGCCCCATTGATCCCACCACTCAGTGTCCTGCTCACACAGCAGCCTGCAGACTAACTGTCCATCTGCCAGGGCAGCAGCTGGCCCCCCAGAACCTTCATTTGTAATGCAAATTAGAAAATGAACTATTTGTATGAACACCCAAACAGAGGAGCAAGGAGGAAAGAACACAAAACAAAACTGTCCCTGAGCATCCAACAAAATCAATAGATTTTCAGATTATATTAAAGATATATTAAAGAAGAATAAATTATATTAAAGATATATTAAAGATATATTAAAGAAAGCCTGAATCGCCTTCTGCATTTCTATGTGACTTTTGATGTCCATCTTAGCAGACCAGGTGGAGGCTTTGCCTGTTTGACTCAGTGTTCGTTGTCAGCTTGTTCTGCTTTGTTTGCACATTCTGTTGACTTAGGCTGTTCTGTTAAATCAACTTTCTGCTGATTTAAGACAGATTCCTGACAATTCTGATGTGAGCTGCTATCATATGGCATTTAATGGATCCTTTGCCCATAAGAGGTGAAACAGTTCTGTAACATTCCTCCTGGAGAAATGCAATTTTCTCTTCCTTGGCACGTTCTCTATAGCAGGGGTACATATCTGATACAGATGCACCAGCACAGTGCTAGCACCCACCAGGACAGTTTCCTACTTCTTGTTTGTATGCAGATAAAAACACCCAGATTTCATCTTCCACAGCACAAGGGATCCTTAAGCAAGGCTGAAAAAAAGAGCCATCTCTGAACACAGCCACTCACTGTGCTTCCTCTCCACACTGCCAAAGGAGAAGGGAATGCCGCTGCTGTAAAAGCGACTGACTCCCACCTCCCTGACAACAGGCCTTGCTGCAGAAGGCAAAGAGCCTCCAGAGCTGATGGCAGGGATGCAGCAGAGGAGGGGAAGACAAAGTGCAGACCCACTGTTCCCCACAGCGCCTAGATATGGCAGAGGACTGAATTTGCCACCATAGCCTTTCAATACTGTTCCTTCTATGTCTCTGCTTATGTAAATGAAGAAGACTTTAAAAATCCCAACACATACGATTACTCACCAAGCAAGCTAATTAAGTATTGATGGCAATTATCAGTCCTTTTTAAGGCCTTTTTGGACACTTTTTTCAGTCAGGAAATTGGTGTGATTTATTTCACCAGGAAGGCACTTGGTACGAGCTTTTAAAAGCAATACTCCTTACCATCCTGTGTCCGTTGCAAAAAGAACACCAGCAGAATGAAATAGCCTAAACTTCTACTTTGATGGTGCATTTTGTACTTTCTCTCCTTTGAAGAAAACATCTGTATTTTAATAAGTCCCAATGAGGGAAAGGCTTTGCTGTAGGGTGAAATGTTCCTTTAAAGCTATCCTGGCTTTTTCTGTTTTTTGTTTTTTTAACTGTATTTCACTCTTTTTTTTTCGTGGGACAACTTCATCCATAAAGGACCCCTTCCTGCAGCAGACTGCATCTCACTTTGGAAGAGCCCTGTCCCACTTCTTGGCTCTGTTCCATCATCTCATCACTCAATTCATAAATCTGCTGTCCAATCCTACAGTTAGTGCCTGAACTGTACCTCCCTGGCTTACAGAGCTGGCCTAAGTAAGGCAACTTTGCTGTGGCCATGTTCCTACTGAAGTGCCCGCACTGTCAGCAGAAATGCTGTGACTCTGCACTGCTGCTATCCATCCCCATACCAGACTTTGAGGTCTCAGTGGTGTTGCCAAAGGGCCACTGCCCTGCAAAGCATCTCAAAAGGGCAACAGTATGGGGAGCAGAGAGAGAGAGCTCTGTTACAGGACTGTGCTCATTCTGGTGCTCATTCACAACTTACAGACAAACTCAGACTTTCACTCCCCTTGGAAAAGACAGTGGAAACTTCAGATGTTCCTGTGCCTGAGGGCCTCCTCCCCAGGGTTAAGGAGCCCTGGCACTTCAGCCTGCAGCAGAGCAGCCCCCATCCAGCACAGAGACAGGACCAAGCATGGGGCTGCTGCCAAAGCAGCTCACGCTACCCACTGGAACACGTCTGACATAGCCCAGGTTGGGTGTTTCCATTTTTATATGGAAAGAGAAGCCACAACAGGGAAAGTAATTTGCAAAAAAGGGGTCTGCGTCAAGAACACAGCCAGGAGTGGGCACCCAGCCTAGCTCTGCCTTTACGTTTAGCCAACTTTTGAGCCCATACAACTCTTCCCCTTTATAATGAGCGCATTAAACCTAGCATAGCAACCCAGTTTCAAGAAGTTCCTCCAGCTCTTCCTCTCTCTGGAGGTGTTAGTTATATTTCATTTCATCTCCTAGCTAACCAAAGTAACCTTTTTTGAGGAAAACTTAAAATGGCTGAAAGGCAGGCCGTGCCCACTGCTGACACTCCTCAATCTCCTCCTGTCTTTTGGAAAATATGCCTGCAGCCATCTCACCACATCACAGCCAAACTGCCGTGACATGACAGCTCTCATCAGGTATGGGAAAAGCAGTGCAAATCAACCCACATGAACACTGCACTGCTCTGCTAACCAGAAAAGCATGAAACGGTACAGGTGGAAAAGAGTGAAGTTGAACAACTTCAAGCTCCAGAGAGGGCTGGCCTACAAGACCGTGAAGAAGCTCCAAAAGTCTGCTGGAAGTTGATGTCAACCTTGGCCCAACAAACTGCTGCAGGAGCAAGAGCAGCCATACAGTATGCAGCCTCTTGTTGTGACAGCAAAAGTCATTTGAAAATACAGACTTCACCTTTAAAAAAAATCAAAAGAAAGTAAATTGACATTCAATTATTAAATCTAAGGCTAGCCTAAAAGAGTAGCAACAAGCTAGCCAGTACTGGGTAGCCACAAAGAGCCAATGCGTTCCTCTTCCTTTCGGTTCAGTGTTGATCTAAGTACTGTGCTTCAATTATTCCACCATAAATGCTGCTAGGTGGGTGTGGGTGCCTGTGAAGCAAAATAAACGTTGTTGTATGTCTGATCCACTTTGAATTTATCTGCACACAAAGCTAACACGAATCCCGGTCTGAGGCACCACTACGGTAAGAATCACTGAAGTAGCTCCTACGGGTTTCTAAGGTCTTTCCTTAGATTTTATTCCTACTTTTCAACTAAAAAAAAAAAGAGAGGAGATGATAAATACTAAACACGGATAAGTTTCAACATCTCCAAGTAACATGTGCATGTGTAGTTCATGCCCAAACACTGAGAAAAGCACTGCGCTTTCCAGCATCTAAATGAGTGGAACTGGAAAGGTGCAACTATTTCACACCGATTTACAGCGCAGTGAGGGGATGTGATAGTTGCCAGAGCCCAACTCAAAATCCCACCGTATGCAGCAATAAAGCATGTGTATTTGTGTGCATGTATCTTCACATACCTACACATCGTTCAATAAAATGTCCACAACAGAACTTGGTACAGATTCCTATCTCCTGCAATCCGCCTGGAGCACATAAGGAAAGTGGGCATGATGAGAAGAGACTAATTTCTCTGACACTCTTCTTCAAAGCCAACCAGTGAACAAATAAGGGAAAGCAGAGACTGATAAATGCAGCCAAACTGTCAGTAGTGAATCCAGCTCTACGCTACAAGAAAAAAATACCCGCAAACATTTCAGCACTGTGGGCCTGAAGGGGAAAGTGGTTACAGATAAAACAGAGCTGACTCACCTATTCTCCTTGTCTAGGATGGGAAAAAAAATCAGAAGATAAACAGCATGTGTAGCTAGTGCAAAACAAACTGGTTTCTCTCAGCCCCCTTGAGTAAAGTCAAATTGTCCACCAAACAAAATCTACTTCTCTTCTGAAGTATTTACGTAGGAAGAGGTCTGCTTATCAGTTTTCACCCCAAATCAGCAGCCATGAGAGCAGGCACGGCAAGTACAGACCACTGCCTGAAAAAGCTGAATATTGTGAATGTTTTCCACACTGCACCAGGCAGGCTGGGACATGTTGCCTTCACCTGAATAACGTTTATCCTTCTGGAAGTTTTATTGCAAAGTGTTTAAAGAGATCTTGAAAGAAAGAGATGCATACAAATAAATAGGATAATGCCTCCCCAGCACCTGGCAAAGTTTCAGAGGTGACTCATACATTATGGCTGTGTACATTTGGGCTCTGTGTGAGCGACAGTGTTGGGTTCTACCCACTCCCGATTTAAATCACAGAGGACAAAGCTCAGATGTGTAATGGATGATGTATGTTCTCCACAGCAGAACACGCACTTACTGTTAGAGCAAGGTGAGACTGCTCTTCAATGACTACTGAAAAAAAGAACTGATCTGCACATCCAGATGGGATCATCCAGGAGATGATGAACAGAATCCCAATCCAGCAAAACAAACACCTACAGTACAAGTTAACTCTGAGAAATCTTGGATGGAGAATTACTGGGTACTTTGGATGTGACTGATCCAGGTCACATAGTTTAGCCTGCAGCTGACCTGGCTCCCTCACAGCTATCCATGTTGCTGTCCACAGGACCACAAGGGTTCACATTACTGTCAGTGCTGCCAGACGTGGATGGGGTCCCAGGCAGCAGCCCACCAGGCTGAGCGTACATCACTTCCATCTGCATCTCTCAGCATCAGCACTGACCTGGAGAAGTAGTGCAGGATGGAGACAACAGAGGATATAATGGAACAAGGGACAGTAGCTGAGAAAATGGGTGCCAAAGCAGGGTCACAACTGTACGTTTGGTCCTGCTGAAGTTCTCCTCCAACAAAGGAACAGTCAGGAACCCCAGGACCCGAGGTGGGAGTGGTTCTAAGCTATCCCCCCCGGGCGCCCCTCCTCGTGCTTCTGTACCACATAAAGACAAACTGGGCAGCCACAGCCAGTCAAGGTGACACAGGACAAAGAAGCTGAGCAAGAAGTCGCAGCCCCACCGGTAGCCCACACACTTCAGAGATTATCTGAAGCACTGCAATGCTATTTGAGCAGCTTCCTTTGAAGTGCCATCTGGTGAATCATTCACTGGGAATGTCTTAATCATATCAAAGGCACCTATCAATGCAGTGGATTTCTCTGTGTTTAGGACTGCACGCTGCACTCAAGGAAGAGATATGTTAGCACAGAATTAAACTTTACCACACTGCTCTCCCCCACAGTAATAAAAACAAAAAACAAAACTGCATCAGATCGCCCTGGGCAGCAGGTTTCAGAAGAGTATTTCAGCACTACTCCAAAAAGGCTGTGCCTTTACCAGCAGCTTTGTTCGCGTTTTCTATGGTTTATAACGACAGGCATGCGTCTGCGGCATAAATCATCAGCAGAAAAGCATATTCACTGGCTGCGGGGCAGTCCTTCCTTCTCGGAATGAGAAAACCACCAGTGCCCGCTGCCTCGAGCCCCGAGAGTGAGTTGGGGCACATCTTCAGGAACGGTCTTTCTGGCTACTAAACCTACGTCGGAAACGACTACAAGGCCAGGCGCAGTCGCACGGAGCGCAAGCCCAGGCCAGGCAGCCCGTCCCGCACGGCGGCTCCGTCCCGCTCCGCGCAGCCCCGATCACGGCCCGCGGCCCGGCGCCGCCCGACACCGCGCGCCCTCGGCTCCGGGGAGGCCGGCGGCCCTCCCGCCCGCCCGCCCGCGCCCCGCATTCTCCGCCCGAGCCCCGCATTCTCCGCCCGAGCCCCGCATTCTCCGCCCGAGCCCCGCAT
>JAPSGF010000046.1:1798843-1897446 GCA_035772895.1 Perdix hodgsoniae | reverse complement strand
CCCAAAAAAAAAACAAACAAAAACCCATTCAAACTAAAAGCAGCTACTACAAACTCCTCCTGTAGAGGACAGCTAGAGGCTTGTTTCTGGAAGTCGTGTAAAAACAGTGAAACATTCAGTGGTGACTTAATTTCACTTTGTCTCTTAACAAGGGCATACATGCAGTAAGTTGTCATATCTGATAGTACTTTCTTTCTCTGGTCAAAATACATTTGTTTTAAGACTGTCTGGTCATGCCTCTGTTCTGGTACAGCCTGCAATAAAAGGGCTATTTCAGAATAGCTGTTGCGGTGAGTGATTACTTTTGCCATTGCCTTCACCTACAATTTGTGATTAATGAAACTTTGTGTAAATAACAGCTTGACAGTGAGTTTTAGAGTTAGTTCTTAAAGAGCACTGCAACTGATGCTTTCTTTAAAATATCAGCTTTCCTTTAAGTACAAGCTTTAGTTGTACGATAAAAGTTTAGCTTTTTGCTCTAAGAATATGACCACAGCTAGATGTCGTTCTTCAACCCTTGGTTTCAAGGCATCCTGCTCTCTCTTCCCCACCTCCTTTCATCTTCCCACTCAGGAGATTACCCCCCCCCCCCCCCCCCCGCTTGTTCTGGCTCAAGTGTCCCACAAAATGGGTCTGTGAATTAAAGCATTTTAATCTTCACAGCGTCACCCCAATAAGTTCAGGGCTCAGATCTAGACCACAACCCAGTGAATAGGCACAACTGATAGGACAGTAACTCTCTGAGAGGAGGAGGTGTGAACCTCTTAAATCAGATGTGCTGATATTGGTGCAGGAATGTGAAACCACAGCCTAATGAGTAACAGATGCCAGCCTTCAGGCAGTAATGCCAATGGGATGATGGATCAAGTCAGCAGCATTGATACTTCATGAATGTATATGCTTTAAATATTTTCACAATGAAAACTTGCTTTGGTAGGAACTCTGCTGTCCTCAGGTACAATAACAAAAGGATTTGTTTCTCTATCTGCTTTAGGCAGAAGTATTCAAAGTATTCAAATTCTGTAAAGGGATTTGATACTTGGGCATGGAGTTGGCATAGAGCCTTGTGCTTGTCCGCCTACAGAGCAGTTGCAGGTGTCAAAGTTGCTGTAAATAGTCCGAGGACCAGTGTTATCTATCTGTAGGAGGGTTTGGTTGCAATGTGTGAAACCATTATCCCTTACTGTCAGTTGTTAAGGAGCTGGAGGTGCCCCAGGCTCTGCATCTACTTTGGGTATCACACGTTTATCTGCAAACACTAAGGGTAGCAGCAGAGTCCACGTGTCAACAACTGCCCTGGTAACACAAACCCCAGACCCAGTAGTTTGTTGTTCTCTCTTGCTTTACTCACCCTGGGAAGGAGCACTCATCCCTCCTAAAAGATTTTGTCTGAGGGAGGTTACAGTTCCTGAGACAAAGGAGGAAACTGCCCCTTCTCCCTGCTGCCTGGTCATAGCCCTTCAACAAACCATTATGCTATACAGTATGCTAATGTAAGTCTTGCAAACTATAGGCAAACAGATTAAATCACTCTGCTGCCTGTTACAGAAATTTGCATACATTCAAACTGCAGCATCATCTACTCCACTTGGAAAATATTGTGGCAGGATCTAGACCTTACAGAGCTCTTAAAACAAGGGCTGGGATGCAGTGGAATGAAAAGAGGTTGGAGGCTGACAGAGCGGAGGAAAGGGAAGGAGCAGAGGAGAGTGGGAAAGAGGTGTCACTGAGAACAGAAGGGTTCCAGGAGAGCTAATAGCTCTGCATAACCTTTCCTTAATACAGCAGCGGTGCTGCAGATGTACAGCAGTCAGCCTAGGGTAGCAGAGACTTCCAAACAGAAAGGGCAGTGCTTCAGGTCTGAAGATGATCAGAGGACTGGAGCATCTCTCTGAGCAAGAAGGGTTGAGGGAGTTGGTTTTGTTGATCTCAGAACATTATTGCAGCCTTCTAGTATTTCAGGGGAGCTTATAAACAAAAGGGAGACTGTTATCCTACACAGTCTGATAGTGCTGGGACAAGGAGGAATGACTTTAAACTAAAAAAGAGGAGGTTTAGGTTAGGTGTTAGATATTTACTCAGAGAGTGGTGAGGCAGTGGAACAGGTTGCCTAGAGAAGCTGTGGATGCCCCATTCCTGAAGGCATCAAGGCCAGGTTGGAAGGGGCCCTGGACAATCTGATCTAGCAGTTGGTCTAATGGTCAGCAACTGTGCCCATGGCAGGGCATTGGAACTTGATGATATTTAAGATCTTTTCAACTTCAGCCTTTATTTCATTCTATGAAGGAGTAAAAGATGGATATCATTATGCAGCATTTCCCCCCAAATTTGGCAGAGGCCTGGAAAAATAAATTGAAAGTAAATTACATAGTAAAAGCATAAAATGATCACAGCTATTAGAAATAGATACTAGAAATAAAACAGAAGCTAAGAAAAGGTCTGTACAAACTACAAGAGACAATAAAGGCAGTTAAGCTGATAAACAGTGGCTGCAGAGAAACTATGAGTTCTTTGGAGTATTTCCCTATTGGTCATGATGGGAGGAGGGTAAAAATTCTTCCTTCAAGTGACCAAGGCACGGCAGTGATGCAAAGTGAACTCTCTGAGGAAGAGGTCTTGGAGCAAGTAGATCTACCAGCAGTCACTCCCAGGGGCTTCTGAGAGGTTGGAATGAAAACACAGAAAGTAGCTGAAGTGAGAAAGGTGCTGCTTACAAGGACAAGGCATGAGACTGAGCTCTAGTGGGTGGGCATTTTCTGGCTCCTGTCTTAATAGAAAGAATTTACAGAGTGGTTGTACCATTTCAGCACAAAGGAAAATCTTTAGATAAAAGTTCTTATTACGATTCATAGATTGTATTGGGGAAGCTGAACAGAGAAGAATGATGGAAATTGTACTATTGCTGGTAATAACAGTTCCTACAAATAGGATGCCAAGCTATCTTGAATAGTCTAGAAAGTAAGGCAGATGCTCAGGAATTTATCAAGTCTGTATGTCTGTTCTGACCGTGATCTCAGTCTTTTCCCTATTCCCTTATGGCACAGCTCATTAACTACATATTTACAGGAAAGGAAAATTTATGAGTGATCTACTCATGCCATGGAGCAGGAGACTAATGAGTGTTTTTTAATTACTTTTGCTGACACAATTACAAGTATTGGCATTCGTGAAACTATCAGCCTTTTAAAAGCAAGTGCCAGGTCCTCGATGTTTGTGGCAGAGGTTGGCTGCGGGGTCTGGTGGGGACGTTCCTTCTGAGAGGTGGACCTGGCTGGCAGGTCCCTGCTCAGCCCCAGTTAGGCCAGCAGCCTTGCAGACCATGCACAGGTCTCCACCCTAATAAATTTCTCTCCTTTGAGCTTCCCATCAGCTGCAAAGAGGAGCCTGCTGGAGTGCCATCAGCTTCATAAATCCGGAGTGGAATAGTGAAATGAAATGAATTGCAGTGCTGTAAGTGAGGTGATAATAAAGCCTTAAACATGACCTCTGTGAGTTTAGATGAGCTTCTTCCTAAGTATTCTTTGATGGCTTTTTATTACCAGGTCACTCTAAACAAGCACAGGCACAGCCCTAAAACTAGAAAGCATTGGCAGAGTTTAATGAACAGGCACCTCTCAGTTTCTTAGGCCAGATTTTGTGGGTAAGTTAATATAAACTAACATTCACAAATGTTCTCATCTGAAAAATATGTGCTGGTTTATAGCTCATTCCTACCACTAGATCATCCACATATACACCCGTGGATGCTCTCTGCTGTGGTGCAGATTGATGCAGCTTGAAGTCTAAATGGCAGATTTGCATAGCTGACCGCTCGTGCCTAACTTCATAAGGCAAAAACAGCACCCTGTTAAAATAATTGTCTACAACAATGCTGAGTTAATCTGATGAAATGCAGAGAAGCTTTGGATTTGTTATAAACAAACAAAGCTCTGAAAGGCTATTACTGCTATAAAACATTTCCTAGTTTAAGCTTAAAATGCTTTTTATCTCAGGCGCTGCAATTCAAATGAACATGAACTAATCATGCTCTTTTTCATTTGGCAAGCATTGGTTCTCCCAACTCCCACATCCTAAGTTCTGTACACAGCAAAACTGAACATGGCTTCACTGGCAGAGCAGGACCTGTTTATCTAGGCTTTATTAACTGTGGAAATCCTGCATGTCCAGATTTGCCATTTTTTATAATACATGGCTCACTGTAACCAAATGCTACCCACTCTGAACTCCTGAAAGAAGAGGCCCAAATGGCAGCCCACGTATTACCAGTATGCAGAGCACTTCAAAATGAGCTCTCTTTCTGCACACAGCTGAAATCTTTCCAAGTCAGCAGTGCTATCTGTTGCTTCCAGTTGTGTTACCAGACAATAAATATTTCTAAACTCCTGACCTAAAACTTGGTCTTCCCACACACACACTCCTTTCCTGATCATCTCTAGATTCTCTCTTAATCTCCTATGTTCCCACTAGCTCCAAATCCCAACACGGGACTTGGAAGTATTTGCAGGATTGCAGCCAAAATGGAGGTCAGTGGTCATAGTAGCTCTTTTAGGTTAGTAACTATCACAGCAGCTACATTAAACTTCCACTGTAAGATTATGATGAGCCAGAAAGATTTCATACACTTCTCTTCATGTTTCAAGTCAGACAGGCACTTTTCTAAATATGAAAGGAGAAGGTGGTTCTGTTTTTCAGATAGGTGGCTGTGTCCAGAGAATACAAGAGGTTAGTGGTGATGCTTAATGATAACAACATTTCTGTCCAGTGGCCTGCAGACCAACAAGATTGTTTTCAAGAGATCTAATAACGGGACTGCCAAACCCACTGCCTATAAACTTGAATTCAGCATTCAGGGTTCCAAACCTTCACTCAGTGTTTGAAAAAAACACTGAAATCCCTTAATAAAGGAGAAGGACAGTAATTAGTCATCATGGTAAATCACCATGAAGAAAGTTGGGAGGTATCAGTAATTCTTTGGCAGCAGCAAGACTGTCACCCCCTCCCATTATTTAAATCTTGCCTCTATGCAATATTTTTGTCTTACAGAGAAGTTGTTACTTTCAACCACTTCCTCGAAGAAGCAGCAGAAAAAGAAGTGAGGGGAAAAGCCAGACTCCAGCACTTCATCGAGAACCTGTTGCAGCGCGTGGATCTGGCAGAAAGGCAGCTAGAGTATTACCAAAATCAGCAGATTGCGTGCAACCACACGGGTGGCAGTGACCACGTGGTAAGCCAGAAGAGTTCTTTCATTAATTGTCACCCACCACTCAGGGGAAAGTGCTCAGCTTTGACTGTGAGTAGGCTCAGCAGGACAAGCTAATTGCTACTCCAGGCAGGTTTGGATTTGTACAACATTTCTTTAGACTTATGTTTATTTATGTTTTAACTGCCACTTCATGTATTTGGCATGCCACACTTCGAGCATGCGGTAAGCAGTAAAAGGTGAGTTTCAAACAATTCTGTACCTCATTATTGAAACCCAAAAAGTCTCACTTGTGTGAATTTTGTTTGCTGCTTAGAGCTCTGATGATCTGATGGGTGGTGTAGAACACAATCTCGAGTTGTAACCTAATGTAACCAGATCGTAGGATGGTGAACAAAGGCATCAGACAGATGAGAATTCCAGCTTTATGCCCTTACTGCAGTCAGGTACTGGTACATGAGGGATGGAAAGAACAGCGATGAATGCTGCTGCTACACAAAGCCACACAAAACAAGGCTGGTGCTTCCTTCCTTCTTAATGATATTGATACTGCAACTGGCTGCTCGTGGGTCCTGGTGGCCATACAGCAGAAAAATTAACCTGGCAGAGCAAGCAACCTGGCAAAGGGTGGGAAAGGTAAAAGTGGTGGCAAGGCACTGTGCCACATGAAAACCACAGTGCCATTGGTGATCAAACATACCCCATTCCTTGCCCTTGCTGTGGTTTCCTGCAGAACCGGCTGTGGGACTTTGATTAACGGGGTAAGACTGGAAGCATTGAAATGGGAATGAAAAGCAGAGTAGGTCTTACACTGGCTTGGGGTGGCCACATGGGTAGAGTTACTGGACAGAGAACACTTTCTGAACTCTTCTCAGATCTGCAGCAGTGTGGAATTGATTGAGGGAACAACATACAGAAGTTCATCCCATAGTTCATCCCATCTTGACTTCACTGAAGCCAGACTTTATTTCCTTTTGAACAAAGAAAAGGAGCAGAAAGGATGAGAGAATCCTGAGATGGGAAAGTGAGAGAAAATAGTAATAAAATATTCCCCAGATTGTTACTTTTTTCCATCTTGAGCTATTTGGCTTTGCTGGAAACGCTTTCTCTTGCATCACATACTGACAGTTTTTTGGAGATCCCTGAAGATTTTCAGGAAAGAGGTGGATCCTTGTAGCAGACATATAAGCCTGCTGGCAATTCAGCTTGCTTTCCTGTCAGAGGACTTGTAAGAAGAGTGAGCAGATTCCCTGTCAGACTTCACAGACGACAAACCACTGTTGTCTGAACATTGCTTTTAAGAATAACTATTTCTGGAAAAGCTCTCATTATTACTACTAAAACTCAGTATTTTCCCTACAATGCATTATATTTATGTGGCAAGTTTTATCCACGTGGCTTCTACACTGAATTTCAAATCCAGTGAATCCCCCATATTATCTGTGTTAAATAGTTACTGCCCCATGGAGGTGAGATGAGAGGCATTTGATCATGCACTGCAATAAACGGGCATGTAGTGGTAGAAAGCAAAGGTTCCCCTAGCCACCTGGAAGACAAAGACCTGTAGGCAAGAACCAAATAAATGTAGATGTGCTGAAACGTTGCATAAGATATCTCAGCCAGTATCTGTGAGAATGTTGAGGGGGGCTGCAAAGGTGGTCTTCAGTATTAAATCTTCTCCCATACTCTTGATATGTTTACTGGGATCCCTGGCTCAGCAGCATTCCCTGGGGAAGGCAGTGATTTTTAAGGCAGCTGACCTGCTTTCAGAGTGACTTCAGCATTCCTTTAAGGTCACCCATCCAAATATTGACCAGCCTGACCTTCTCGAAGTAATTACAGAAAAGCACACCATGGGATGGCTCCAGACTCCTATCCAAGACAGATGACAGCAAAGTCAGGCTGGGCACAAGTCCATCTGCAAAGTGTGGACAATACCAGGGACACAGGGAACATTTGCTTGGCTCAGTGACTTCATTAAATGATACTCAAAGGCTCAGTGTAGTGACACTGACGAGGGATCAACACAGAGAAGGCAGGCAGTACCCAGACTGCTTTACACACAGCTTGCATTAAATGCTTCCTTTCCTGACCCTCAGTGAAAGAGGGGCTAGATAAAGGGATACCAAGCTCTCAACCAACCTCTTGTAAGAAACAAAACCTTGCAAAGTTCTGCCGGCACTGCAGCTATACTGTCCCTACTGAATATTGAGATTTGGGTTGGGAAGGGTGAGAAACACTTGTGTTCTTGCCCTCCAGCCTTGAGTGCAGCAGCTGAGGGCTCTCCTGCTTGGTAGCTGAAGTCTCATAGCTGTTCATGTAAAGGAAATGTTATCGCTGCAAAATTAAGGGCTCTGAGAGAAAATTAATTTAATACAGCTTATTCAAGCACTGTCCCTTGTTAATTATCTTCAACACAATAATTACTTCTTATTGTTTCATACTGTTTAATCTAATGTGAAACATCTCTGTTCAGCCCACACTTGCTTAGCAGTTTACTGTGATTATCATTATGATAAAAATAGCAGGGAAAAATTCCAACCACAAAGTTTTAAAAACAAAATGGAGCAATAATCTGTAAAAAGGTTTTTTTCTAAAGTTTCTTTCTTGAATATTCTTCTATAACTAAAAGGAAGTGGGAATAGAAATGGGATTTTGAATACTACATTACATGTATTTTACCCCCACATCTAAGCTACTTGATAATTTGATATTAATAAAATTTCTGTTTCTGTTTTCCTTGCAGTTTACAGACATTTCATTAAACAAGAAACCCAGATGCCTGTAAGTATGCCTTCCTATTCTTTTCTTACCTAAAGATGTAACTTGGTGTCCTTACATTGTTGCTTTTGCATTTCAAATTGAACCAAAAGCCTGAAGCAGGCTGGGTTTGATCAGATTCTGTATCTGAGGGTGCTCCATCCTTATGTGATGTAATAGAAAAACAACAAATCACTGCTAAATCAAAATAAAATGAATTATTTTTAAAGGAAAAAAGAATAATTTTATATAAAATAAATGACTTTCCCACTGGAGTCTACTAGCCTATTGCAACACTACAGTTCTGGAATCTGTTTGGTAAACACAGACCAAGCTTCAGCTGAAAATATCTTTAACATTCTGTAGGTAGGAGAGAGACAGTTGTCATTTCCTAACTGACAGTAACACTGTCAACTTAAAGATCACGTGTAAACAGGCAAGTGTCCTCAGAAAATTTGGGTGCTAACAACATCTCAAGTTACTCAAGCATCTGTTCCGAGAGCAGCAGAACCGATCTTGGCTGTTTCCTAAGGTATGGGTGACTTTGTGACTTTTCAGGCTTGTAGATGCTATTGTAATCAAGGAAGATAGAAAGGAAGATAGACTTCCACTTGAGAAGTCTTTGGTCTAAATGTAATGCGTTTTAGTAAAATCCATTAACTGCTGACAGATTGTAGGAGTCCAAAGGCAAGTGTGAAACTGTTCAGAGGTTTCTGTTTAACTGCTCTCAAAGTTCTCCTTTCAAAAGGCACTGGCAAAACCAGCATTCAGTGGTAGCCCCTTTATTTTGAATGATCAGATTAAAAATATCTTAACTTGTCCCATGAAGCATAGAGGAGAAGATGCTCAGAGGGATAGGGGAGTTTTATTTTGCTCTGCCCATTCTGTGGATAAAGGCAAATTCTGATTTTTCAAAGAACAGCCTTGAAAGGAGGCCAGATTTGAAGGAAAAAGACACATGAAGAGGAAAAATTTTGTTGGCACCGCATTTTGTGTTTGAAACAGAGGGTCCCTGTGCAGTTATGTGAGGAGGAGGGGAAAGGGCACAATTAGAGAAGTGTTTGGTTGGACAGCACATTACTGGTATCTGCTACTGTAAATCAGGTACACCAGGAGAATGGGATGGGGAGAAGAGTGAGGTTGTAGGTCCTTAAGGGAGAGGCTGTCGCTGTGGCACTCTCAAGCTGCAGCTTTTTCCAAAACTGGCTTTGTCAGTGTGCAATATTGTTTAACTCCCAGGACAATTAATACCAGATAGGTGGTTTCCAGACACGGCAAACTAACGAAAATAGCCCTGTGGGAATCTTAAGAGGCAGCACATCTGCACTTCTCGTTGATCTAGCAGCTGGTGCCTACATCCATAGCACTGCTGTTACACTACATGTACCTGTTGTAAAACATTTTGAGATGATGCTAAAAGGGACTGTAATGTTCTAGTTGAACTGTGGTTTAAAGATAAAATCACAGAGCAGAGGGCATGGTTCAGCTTGCGCAGCACTACACATTTAATGGCCTGAGCTCATCAATTTAATCATCTCCTACTGAGCCTGAACCATCACAGAGAGAATAAAGAATTCAGTTTACTTTGGCCTTTAAAATTTTGTACCCATCTTCACACCAATTTCTTTATTCTCCTTTCCTCTTCTCCCCTTTCATATTTTAGCCTAAAGCAAATCTAAAGAGTTCAGAGCTGGGTGGCCAGAAAGAGGCAGTTGAGTTTCCTGAGCTACAGAGGTATTCTGGGCCTTAGCCCACGCAGTGTTCAGATCTCACTAGCAGACCCCACAGTTCTTGCACCCGCTTTCTGCTGTCATTGGAGCCAGCATGGTCTTCCAAAAACTGCAGGGATATCTGTTCTTTGCAGAGGGTTGCTTTGAATGTTAACATCCCTTTCGTTAAAGAGGATGTAGACCTGAGCAAGGTGATGGATCCAGTATCAGCAGAATCGTATCCTGAATGCTAGTCTACATGAAGATACACGAGGGGTCCACTGGTAACACGTAGAAGCTCTTGTAGTGAGAGATGCTTTTGAGTATTGAGAAATGTAGGCCATATTGCAATTGTTTTTAACTTTCAGTCTGGCCCTGTAAAACAAGGCTGTTTTCTGCCTTCAAAATTATATGGGTTTGGGACATTCTGGACACCTTTCATGTTGGAAGATTGAGTAACAATTATTGTTAATCATTATTATTAATTTCAGGAGCCGAGGAAGTCAGCACACTTCATATAACATCCCTGACACAAAGCCACATTCCTTTCAAAAAGGAAGAGGCTTGCTGAAAAAAGCAAAGGAAGAGAAAACCAGCTTGCAGCCAGTCAGATGCTTCTACGAACCTGTTGACTGTCCAAGAGAAATATGGAGAGCACAAAAGAAGGGTGAACCAGTCTGCTCTGCCCGGAAATTGAGCGCAAAGTCCAAGATGGGTAAAAAGACCAAACAGCTATAGGAGCAGCTAAAGATATACAGTAACGCAGAAGCTTGGCTTTGGCAGAACAAATACTGAATGAACTTAATCATCCCACTTTTTCCTATCGGTCTGGCCACACCAAACATAACATAAAATATAAGGGAATATATACAATATGGCATATTTATATTATTTAGTAACGCCATTCCTTCTTTGGGCACTAAAAGAGAAGGGACATTTTATTCAGTTTACACGGAGGGTTTTCTATCTATTTATTTATTTCTTTATAGAGCTTATTTTAAATGACTGCAGTTATCTTGCGGGGCAATACTGTGGCTGTATATTTAATTATTTTAGTGCCAGCATGTGGCTTGGTAATTTATTTTCCATCTATGCTGTTGCTGAAGTTCAGAAGAATCCGTTTAATCGGCACCCAAATAATCACTCTTCCAGCTTAGACGGGCATAAGATCAATGATTAACTGCTACCTGTGCAGGCATACTTAGATGCAAAAAGCTTATCTGAGTTGCTTGGAGGCCACTAACAGCAGCAGATTGCTACCCTGCCTGTTGGGTGCCTCTCTAGACCTGGCAGTGCAGCCCTCACCTGCATGGAGCGCGCTGAGCCCAGACAGCAGCTGGCAGCAAGCAGCAGCAGCTGGAGGGCAGCGAGTGGCAGACCAGAGCAGCACACTGGATTGCATGGCACCCTGCGGTGTGGGGCACGAGAGGGCTGGAGCAGCTGTGATCATAACTGAAACCCTTCAGATCTTTATCTCCACAAAGAATCCTTCCAAGGATAATAGATTCTGGAAGTTCGGCTGCAAACCCAAGAGTGAAGAAGACTGCAGGATGGGAATACTCGTGTTTACAGTGGTTTGTGCCAATTAAAAGGATCCTTATTTATCAGAGTATATATCAAGATGATTTTTCCATGTGTACAGTTTTTTGGTAACATGAATCCTCATACCATGTTTACAAATAGGAACATCCTGTCCATGTTACCGATGGGATTTGTTTTCTCAAGAAAAAGAATAGGTGGGACAAGTCTGCGTGATTTATTTTTAAATGTTCATATAACAGATGTAAATTGTTTTTGTGGAAGGTGATTTTTACAGTATGTGTCTCGAGATTTGTGAAAAATGTTTTTCATTTTTATAACTGACTGTAAGCAGAAACGAGTTTTAAAAGACAGCGTGTCGCTATGATTACTGCTGCAATAAGCACCTGAGCTGCAATATTTTTAGAGCAGATGACCAATCTGTTAGCTCAGATCAGGTAACTACAGATGTCATACATCTGTCAGTGCACAGAGCTCCCAGAAAGTAGCAGAGTGAAGAAAGAGTATTATTCCTCACTTCTATTTTAAATGGTGTTTGTGGAACAATCAGATATATGTTTAAAGATTCGCAACATCGTTTTGATAGAAAGTCACAGTGTGAAACAAATTCAGGTATTTTGTTTGCAATGACATTTTAATATTTAACTCTGTCACAAGGCCACACTTGGCCTTATGCTAACCGTTGTGGTGGAAAGGATTTGTCAGTTGTGTTGCATGGGTTTTGGTCAGGTCATGCGTAATGAGAACATTCTTAGGCAAACCACATCATAGAAACTACCTTTGATTTCTTCTGCTCCCACTTTCTACCAACATGAAAACAACCCTTTTTTGAGAATAATGAAAGTGATCTTTAGAAAGTAAATATGTTATTCCAGTCCTTAATTCGCCTGACACTGAAAGTATTATTTTTACATGCCTATCTACTCTGTTTTCACCAAAGTTAAGTGCAACTACTACTTCACTAATGAGATATTTATTTTATTATTTATTGCACCAAAATCTTGACTGTAAGTTGTCCTTTTTTGGGGGGGAAGAGAAAAAAGAGAGTAAAAGAAGTTGCATGTTCTTAAACTTTTCAAATCCTAATTTATAGTTACTTGCTGAACAAATGCTGGGTTAGTTAATTGGAGAGAAATTGGATTGCACTGTAACCCCAGATAGAAGTTTTTAGAATATAAACATTCTAATAATAAAGTTATATTTCTCAGTTATGGTGTTGTTTTACTTTGTGAAAATACAGTGTTTTTAAAAAAGCCTACCCAATTGCAGAGAAAAAAGGCAGCAAAGAATAGTCAGTCCCCTTTGGACTTGGGCCTGCTCCTTGCACAAAGGGAAATTCAGTAGGAGCTGGATGCCCAGTTCCCAGACATTTTTAGAACACCTTGTTAATAACTAAGGCCACTTCAGGGCAATATGTGTGCAGGCTGGGCCCTTACAGGTGACCTCTGCTTAAAACAAAATGTTCTAACACACGTAACGTTATCAGCCAGGAAAACAAAAGACTAATTGAAAACCAAACCTCTAATGAGAGCTCTTCATGCACAAGCCATGATTCTGAGATGCTCCTGCCAGCCAAAGAGGGCGCGTTTTTGAAGCACTTGATGGTATCTGTCCCCTCTCTCCCTGTCTCAGTAGTAAAAAAAACCTCCTGCCACAGCAGATCTGAAGACATTTGTTTTGTTTTCAAGAGTTACTGGAAATATTCAGCTAGATATTTGTACTCAGTGGGATGGCCACCAATTAGAGCAGTTACCAAGTCTGATAAATTAGCACTTGTATTATCTCTAATAATCTCTTCCAATGCAACTAGGTCTTTCAGTCTCCTTGAGTGAAGTCCCTCTATTCTCCCTATTCTGCGTCACCAAATAGTTGCTTCTATTTGTTCTTACATCAGGCTAATGCTGATTATTTCCATACATCCTGTCTGAAGTGGTTAGAGTGGACTATTTTAGTGCTTTCTGCAGCAGGCATGGGCATCTTTTTTTTTTTTTTTTAAAGAAAAAATAATCCCAGAAATGATTTTATGACATGAAACATGCAACAAACTCTTAAAAATAGATCCTGTTCTGACATGAACAAAATGTCCTTTCCTATTTTGCTGCTAATGCCACCCTCTAGCCAGCCACATTTCGTAGCCTGGTCTCTTGAATTACCAGCTGAGTGTCTCTCCAAGGAGACACAGGCAGCCCAGGCTCTGCCCTTCTCCCTTGTGAGAAGTGCTGTGCAGGCACCTGTTGGGCAGAAGCACGCGCCAGCCTCAGTCCTGCCTGCAGCCAGGCTGCCCAGTGGCATCTGAGCCAAGCCACGCGGGGCCACCCCCGGCCAGGGGCCCCGTGCAGGGACCAGCCTGGGGCATAGGGAACCCGAATAACCCACAGCTTAAAGGACCTGAACTCACTTCTGCACAAAGCAGCTCCTCAGTACATCTATGCCTCTCCCCATAGCTCCTCACTTCCCAAGGCTGCTCAGGCTCCTACTAGCACTGCAAATGGTCTGGGACGAGAAGTGCAGGGGAATGCTGAAAAACTCTGCTGCATGCAGCACGTTCTGAAAACAGCCTTTAAAGGCACTGAGGATCTTCCTCAAAGGGCAGTGTTGGGGGTGGTACCCCTGTCCCTCACCCATCCCGTGGCCAAGGAAATGTTTCAGCTGGGAGCCAAAGGACCCACAGGAGGGGCAGGGGCAGCCAGGTCCATCCGCAAAGCACTGTGCCGACGCACTCCTACAGGCTTCACATGTTGGCAAATAATTAGAATCACCATCTCAGTTATAATGAAGGAGATGTAACTCCTTTGTCATTTCATTTAATTGCCATGGTGACCACACAACCACTAAGAACAGGTTTTATCACAGCCTTGCCCTACTTAAAGAAAAATTTGTTGGAAGCCATCACCTGCGTTTCAGCAGAGCCACCTCTCTGAGGAGGGCAGCTGAGGGCAGCGATCAGAAGGCAAAGCCAGGTCCCAGCGAGGTGGGCAGAGCAATGGCTGAAGGACAGGCAGGAGTTCGTGTTTCCAGAACCGTAGGTGGGGACAATGAAGAGGAAGATACAACTGGCGCAGTCAAAACAGATTAACACGGCACGTGCTAAAGGAGGGAGCAGGGCGCCCAACACGCTCTGCTCCCTTCTGTTCTTTCACTGGGCTTCAGCAGCTTCACTGCTTTGTTAACAAGGAATTCGAGGTGTCTGTCCTGCCCTATACACATGGCATTCCTACCCCTAGTTTTCCAGGTGCATCATGAAAGCACTTATAAGAATGGGGTTATTTTTTATTTTACAGACCTAAAGTGTTCCCTTTGTTGCACACAGATGAAAACCTACATTATGGATACACATCTTCCTGGATCTCATGTCTGGGATTGTTTTGCATGTGAGCCAGGGCGGTGCAGAAAGCCCATCCGCCTCCTGGGCAAAAGCTGACACCTCCCCATTTATCTGTGTGAGCAGTTGAGGTGCCTGAGAGGCACCCGTGGGGTTCGGGTGCCAGGAGGGACGGTCCCATTGTCGTACAAGCCGGTGTGAGTTCAGAGTGTGCCCAGCACACGTGAGCTTAGGCTGAAAATTCCCTTTTCAGGGGAAAAAACTTGAACAGGTCAGCAAAGTTGGCAGGCGAACGGAGGGGGAGCCCCCGCCGCTAGGTGGTGATGGCTGACAACGAATCGCGCCGCACGCCGTGCCGGGCTCTGCCCCGCGCTGGGTTCGCTCGCTCCGCTCAGGCTGGGTACCGGGTAACGGAGGGCCTTACCAAAGAGGTGCGGGTGCCGTTTAATTAAGAAAGCCAGAGATGCTTATTGAAGAGGAGGCCAATGAGCGAAGTGTTACCAGTGGTCACATGCAGTGAAAGCATCAGCTGTGCCAGCCTCACCACCACACAAACAGAACAAATAATCCACATTTCTTCTGCAGGGAGCACAGACCTGTACGCTGCCCGTTGGCCGCTGGCAAAGAGCAGCGTTTTGCACTCGGACAGCCAAAGGCTGAGGCGGGGCGTGCCGGTGACACACCAGGATTTTAAGGCAATGGGAGAAAAACACTGGTTTTCCTCTCCCCCAGGCACGCTGCCTCGGCAGCACCAGGTGCCGGGATGAAGTCCTCGGGCTGTGGGTACT
Organism: Perdix hodgsoniae; assembly: GCA_035772895.1. NCBI lineage: Eukaryota > Metazoa > Chordata > Aves > Galliformes > Phasianidae > Perdix > Perdix hodgsoniae. Next base: position 1,882,128 of record JAPSGF010000046.1, on the reverse strand, counting down.
CACATGCTGCCCTGCACCCCCTCCCTGCTCCCTTGTGCCTGCAGCTCCTGCCCCCCTGCCGAGCGCCTCAGTCTGCTTCTTCCTGACCCCAATTAAGAGACTTTATTCTTATTATAGAAATTAAGTCTGCTTGGAATAAAATGGCAATTTTCTCTTATAAAACGGTGACTTTCTGAAAGACATAAGAGGACTAATGCACTCGGCGACGGCTAACGACTACATGCCAAATGGCCCTTTGCTTTTAGCACGCACCCGCCTGCTCCTTCATGGTCCGGCGTGCAGATCTGTGCCGAGGAGTGCGCTGCGCGGTGAGAAGACGCTTCTGGTACAGAGCTGGAGAGTGCCACAGGGAAGAAAGGCATGGGCAAAAGGATGGCAGCTGCAGGAGGGGACCTCCTTATGGCCCCTGCCTGGGGGCTGCTGCACTGCCCATCTTGAGGCACAACAATTCAAGCTACGGCGACTTGCACCCAAGCAAGAGACACGGGAATCTGTGGTCACGTTATATCCGTCACTGTCAGATTTACCAGTGCAATACACACATGGTCCCGATGAACCCTGCCGCCCCAAGAAAGCTTCAGGAAGCTTTTAAGGTTGCAAATTTGTATTTAAAAGGTGGCAGTTTTTCTCCCAGACCATGCTAGATGTCCTAACTATGTTTCAGTCAAGCTGGCAGAGCCCCACTTCCATGCTGGCAGTGACTGCCCCTCTCCCGGGTGGTTCCCCACCCCAAGAAGCAGCACTCAGGAGCTGGCAGCACGGGAGGAGTGCCCCACGTGAGAGCACACCCACGGATCTGCCACTCGCAGAGCAACCCGCAGGCAGAACTTTGCTTCTAGGAAGCAATGGTCAGTTCAGATAAGAAGAAATCAGTTCAGATCCAGTATTCAACACACACGAGCTCTGAATAGCTGACCCACTTTGTACCTAATCTCGGTACAAAATCTTGACTATGAAATTTGAGGCAGGTTGGTTCCAGTTGGTCAACTTGGAAATGAAGAACACGTTCAAATGGGGCTTAAAGCAAAGGTTTCCTCCGGATTTACCTTCAGGCCAGTCTGACTTGGTTCTGACAGCGATACAGTGACTGCAATCTTCTGCAAGCATCCTGTTTAGATTATCTGCAGTTTGGTTTGCCACAGAAATACATGCTGTTGACAGACACAGCTCATACCTAGTTTCTGAGCACCATGCTATGAGTATGGTGCCACTTCCTTCTCGTGGTACACCAAAAACAGCATCGCAGAGCTCTGCTGCGAGCTCTTCCCACCTGTGTGGGTATGGATGGGGTGCAGAAAATGAAAGTGGCATCGAGAAAGGCAGGCATACCATACCAGGATACACGCATCTTGTAACTAAAACCCCAAAGTACTTCTTATCCAATTAACCCACAGTATCTTTGGGCTGCAAGTCAAACCATGCTACCCAGCGAGTGTGCACAGCAGTTACACATCAGTGTGGGTTGTCCCGCTTGTGCGAGGAGCTGCAGCAAACACGGCTGCTTGCTACCGAGATGTGCTGCGTGCAGCATTTGCAAACGGAGACATTCATTACCCCTCTCAGCTCCAGCTCCGAATAAATGTGCCACAAGACCACAACTTGTCAGCACACTTAACCTTCACCCTTGCATTGAGGATTCAATTCAGAATCTACCTCAAAGTTGTAATCAGCAACAACGCTCATGCTGTATGTAGAGAAACTTTGATTTCTAGTAACACAAGAAAAGAAAGCTGTGAGCAAAGCCATAGAGTCACTGCAGCAGAACAGCACGCCTCTTTTACAAGTGTGTAATTTCTGGTTGGTAGCAAACTGAAGTGAGGGAATACAAGCAGACAACTGCCAGGTAACACAAGAGAAAACTACACACAGGACACGGGTCTAACGCTCAGGACGCCTGTGGACATGAACAACATAATTGTGTCACTAATTGTAGCCCCTAATGAAAATGGCAGCGGGGTTCTTGGGAATTGGACGGACTCACATAACTTGTTATTTTAAGTAAATACCATAATTGGCATGAAAATCCAGCAAATAAAATATGAAAAACAGTATGAACTACCAGTCTTTTATGGGATGGAAAGAATTATCCACAGCTATCCAAGGGCTAGTTTGGCTTTCATACACTTGTATATTAACCATGAGTCACTTGACATCAACTTGCCTCCGCCTCACTGCAAACACAGAGGTTTTGCTAGTGGCATTTAAGCAGACAGCAGGTATTCCATTGTGTGGAATGGAAAGAAATAGTAGCCTTTTGCTTAAAGGAGGGAAAATTTCGACTCATACTGATACAAAGCAAACGGTGAAGAAGAGTACATCAGCAACTGTACGGAAATGAAATACTACAGGCGAGAGCTATGGATTATATCTCCGTTTCCAACAACAGAGGCAACCAGTCCTGATCCTGCCAGCAGACCACAGTCCCTCCCCTTCACAGTGCTCTGTGTAGCTCTGCAGGGAACAAGGTGGTTCCTGACAGCGGGATGCTCCCGTAGACTTGGCAAGCTTCACGACACATATGGAAATGACTCAGCAGCTGCCTTGACTTTGTGTCCCATGCCCTGATAGAGCTCCAGGGAGCTGGGCTGCCACCACGAGCCTGCTGTAATGGGGCACCTCCAGTCTCAGCTTCATTTTCCACACTCAAAAAAGCAGAACAACCATTGCTCCTTTGAACACCAAGCCCTCTAGATAGAGGTTGCTATAATTGCAGTTACTATTGCAGGACATCCAATGAGCCTTACTGCTTTGTGGTGGAGTGTCCAGGTAAGTGGCTTGTCCATTATTACAGATAAACTGAGATACCAAGATGCTAACATAGTAAATTAGCATCTGAATAGAAAAAATGGGTGAGTTGTTTTCAGTGTCCTTCCTTAGCAGATACCAAACACACATGGGATTATGGAAGGCCTATCCTAGTGGCTGCTTTAGATTTAAAATGTACTAACTCATTTTAAGAAATTTTTAATACCTCTCCATTAAACCCCACGTGCATTTTCAACTTCTAAAACTGACATCAATGCCAGGGCGCTGCAGACCTGCCAAGAGCTGGCAGCTAGCTGGCTGCTTCCTTTGCCGAAGAGGATTTACTCTGAATAATGTTGGCTGGAGGTGGGAGACCTAATTCTATTTCTGGCTGCACTGGTATAAAACCGGAGCAATGCTCTATGCAAAAGACAAATGCAATGGTGTAAAGGGATTGCAGTGGGAGAGAACTTGGCTCAGAGGATCTGTTGGTCTATTTCTTTCAAGGACATACGTGTTTGGAAACTGCTGGGAATACCAAAGTGGCTACAAAGATTTCCAGTGGAAAAGTAGCATTGCATTCAATAATCTAAGCTGCTGTGAATAAATGCAATGAGGATACAGTTAAGTCTGCTTAATAGTCACCCAAAAAGGCTGTTTGCAGTCTGTAAAGCAATATGCCCTTAAGTGTTATGGGTAGCGACTGCTTTAGCAGCAGAACAGGCAAAATATATTGCAAGCTGAAATTCCCTTTTTTCTCTCTAAGCAGAGCTCTCCCAAGCACTTACACTGGAGTCACTGCCATAGGAAAATGCCTCTCAGGTGTTCCCCTATTTGCATTGTGTTGGTTCTGTTGGCTTGCTTTTACAGAAGGGAGGTATTTCTCTTCAGGCAAATGCACAGAAGGACATTCCAAGCTGCACAGTTACAACATTACACCGTGAGGCCAACCTCAAAAGCCTGCTCTGGGTGCACACACAGCACACGGGGCAGCTGGTGGCGGTGGCTGGAGGAAGCACTTCATGCACTTGCTCCCCTCCCCGGCGCCTTGTTGCGGGCCTCGAGGGGGGACCTTGGCTGAAGGCTGCAGGGCCATCCCACCACAGCTGTGCTGGCCCCGACAACCCGAGAGACCACCACGAGGACAGAGCGGGACGTGAGACCTTCTGTTCCCCGCCCCGATTTCTTCCACTATCAGGAAATTAATAAAAATGAATACAATACAGGAATACACAAAGGACTACAAATGTCCTCTTTGTTGTATCTGATTTGGACCTGGAGTGTTTCCCAGCTTTGGTCTAGCCACTCCATAATCTGAAGCGGGGAATGCTACATAAATTACTCATTATTCCCACCAGATGAGCTGTCAAAGGCTGTGGAAGCAAGTTCATGTGCACGTCACCTCTCTCTGGTCGCTCTGTACTCTTCCTTACTTTCCCCTCTGTTGTCAAACACTTCTGTCTCAAGGCACAGAAGGGAAGAAGAAGGGAGGAAATACAGAAATCCTCCACTAAGTGTCTTTGAGTCTACTTCTGAACAAAAAAGCAGAAGGGTGCAATAAAAGCTGAAGCAGTTGTGCTCACCACTAAGCAGCCTCCCCAGCCTCACTGCACACTTGGTGTTCCCAGTGGCACATCTGCCCAGTGCGAAGCCCACAGGAGAAACACAGATAGAGCTCTCCTGCTGCCAGAGGTGATCCTTGAGGAGAGCTAAGGCAGCCTTGGGGCAGTGTGCTTCTATTTATTTTCAAAGCAAATCACAACTGTCGGAGCACTGCACAAACACTGTGTGACTGCTGCAGGGCAGCAGCCAGTCTGCACAGCCCACCCAGCAGCTTCAGCCTGCAGCTCCCCATCCAGAGCTTCACCACCACTAAAGGAGTCTCTCGTTTCTATTCTCCTCAATTCATCATCATCTTTTGAGACCTCCAATCAGTCTCCAGAAGTTGTATTTCTGTCTGTTACCCACCCTAAGTGTGTCCTGTTTGTTGTTGCTCCCACATTACAGACTGCGAGCAGCAAAGAGCTGTTGGTCCCCAAAGTATGTTTCCACTCATGGCTCTGCCCCAAACACTGGGAAGCACGTGGAGCCCTGAAAAAGGAAGCCCAGATACTGTGTGGCCCTAAAAAGCCAAATGTCATTTCAAGTTTGTGAAAGCTTCCTGTCATCACTCTTGGGCCACGCCAAAAGCCTGGAGGAGAAATGAAGTTCACACCCCGGTGCCTCAAGTTACTCTCGTGTGCCCCACCGACCCCTCTGGCACTGCACAGCATGCTGTGTTTGCACACTGTGTGCCAGCAGGCCCCGGGGCCTTGATGAAGGGTTCTGGGCACAGTCCTGCACCATGGCACCCAGGACCCAAGCAGCACCACACCACCCAGGCACTGGAGCACCGAGGGGATGTTCAGCTCCAGAGAAGACCCATCTTCCATCCCATCAGCACAACCAAAAGGTCCGGGTGACAGCTGGAGCTGTGCCACGCAGCCTTCCTCAGTGCAGAAGCAGTGCAAAATGCAGACACCTGTTCTTATAGACGCCTCTGCGAGCTGGCTGGACGCTTGACAGCTCCAGACCATGCAGAACAAAGAAAAAATGGAGATGGGAAGGCCCCGCAAAGGTCACTGAGTCCAGCCCTCATCCCCAAGGCAAGATCAATTTTCCCCTCATCATTCTTGGCACATAGGAATAGAAAGGAACCGAGAAACTAAACTGTGGAGAACTGGGGTAGGCAAAGTGTAACTGTAAAAACACTCTGCTCAGGAATTGGACTCAACACACTTATTCCAAAAAAATAAGCCACAAAAACAGTATCAGAAAATCAACTCTTCTTTGAAAAACAAATCTGGAAGCTTTAAAATTCAGGATATGTGTTACGAACCATTTCATAATCCTTAGTCACCTACATAGTCACCCAATGCGGAAACGCATCATATCACACCCTAATATGCAGTATGCAAATATTTTTTGTAATCTAGTGCTAATGATACCAAATATTATTAATATCTCATTTGGCACACTATTGCAAAAATAATATTTAACAACACATTAGCTGTAGTTGTAGCAAGTGATGTATTTAGCTAATTGTATGCAATTAAGTTAGAATTAAAAGGGGATGTTTCATTATCTTCCCCACTTTTCGCCAAAAATCTAAGCAGGAAATCCAATAAATGAAAGCTGCTGGAAAATCCCATGAAGCATCAAGCATTGGAAGATGAATATGGCACAAGGCATCGTGTGTTGTTCTTCCAACTACAGTAAAAACCCCATCAAGGCTCAGAGCTACCGCATCACTGTGGCCTGAAATGCAAAGGAAAAATCACACACATGAGAAGAAATGGCCGTGTCTGAACAGCACAGGGAACACAGACACAATCCTGCATTTAACTCTATAACTTTTCTCTGTATCACACGTGTACTCCTTGTGCTTTCATCAAACCTGGCAACACACGTGGGCAAAAGCCTAAATGTTACAAAAGGCTGCATGCTTGTGTTAGGGGTTTGCTCTTTGCTTCAGCACGGTGATTAAGAGTTTAGAACATTAAATGCTGGGATGTGCAGGAGAGGAGGGCTGGGAACTCCCCCCTCACAGCTCCTTGCTGCAGTGAGGCACCAAAAGGATTTCTTTGTCGGCTTTGCTCCAACTTTGCACTTGCAGTACTTGCAGATCAGTAACAAGGACTTTGTGCACACAAATTTGGCCACTTAGAACATATGCAAACACGGTATCTGCACTCACACACAGACTGAAATACAGCTGCTCACACAGCACTGTGTCTTCATTTTTCCCTCTGCTTTGGGAGCCAGCACAGGCCCCTCAGAATGCAGGCATAGGAAGGTTGGGCTCTGTGCTCTCTTTTTTCCCCCCAGGCCAGCCCTGGCCCAGGTCCCATGACAGACACATGTGCTATCAGTGCTAGAAGCAGAGCTGGATCGACCTGACAGGCCACACATTTAACATCACTAGTTTTAGCGTAGCACTTTGGCAACATGTCAAGACTTTCCTGAAGACTCCAGCTGCTGTTTCTCCTGTTTCACTTAGCACTCACGCAAACAAAAAGTTTTGGTGACACATATTGAATTCTGTATGCACATGGTTCTTTCCTTCAGTGCTTTGAAGCGACTCATGTCCACCCCTTCCCATGGTCCAATGTGCTGGAGAAGCCAAGTTTGCAGGTATTTGGGTCCCACCGCCTGCCCCAGCGACTTCCCCAAGCATGAGGAGCAGCAGATGTCACAGCCAACAAGCTGCCTGCCTAGTGCTGGCTGCTATTTCCAGCCTAAAGTCACTGAAGACTTTCTCCAGGTACACACTTACAGCCTGTCAGAGAAATGGTGTGTGATGGGGAAGCAGGGGCAGAGGCAAACTGATGTCCATCCCTGTCCTCACCTACAGAGGCAGACTGCTTGGGCCTGTATGACTCACAGTGCAGAAAACCAAGTAAACCTGAGGACAGCCTCTTTGTCGAGCTGCACCCTGCGGTGCAGAGACCTGTTTGTGGCAGAGGGAAGCCCCCACTCACCAGGGCCCTGACGCTTGGCACCCCCAGCTCCCCTGGCACATTCCTCAGCACCCTGCCACCCAATGGTGGCAACTCAGTGAAGCGCTGCCACAATTTAAATAGTGATTTGCATTTCATTAACAACGACAACATTTATTTTAATAGAGTTAAATCAGAGTAGCATTTAATTTAATCTTAACAAGATAGTTATTAAGCTAACCAAATATCAATTGATCGTTGAAGAAACCACATTGTGAAACAAATACGTTGAGAAATAAATCTTGCTGCCAGGCCATTAATGCAAAACCACATAAATAATAGACGTCTAATTAGGTTCTCTCTTAATGAGGAGTTCCAACTGTTCGCTCTCTGGGAGGACCACCGCCTCCTGACGTTGTTATGGGAGATAGATGCTGGCGCTGAGCATCATGCTGACTGACAAAAACCAGCAGGTGCCTCCCAAGGGACCCTGGTCCCTGCATGACATCTCACTGGCCCAGTCTCACACTACCTCTCCATCCCTGCTCAGGAACCCAGGGCTCCCCATCCCAGCCAGGGCACCAGGAGCAGGGCACACATCCGCCTTGCTGGCACTGCCCTCCCATGCCCCAGCACAACCCTGCAAACCACCCTGGGCTGGAGGGGCAGGAGCAGCCTGCTACAACAGAAACAAACATTTCCTTTTCCAGTATGGCTAAGGATGTGTGATTTTAGTCCATTGTATGTGTGGGTATCATTTTCAAGGGTTTGTTTGTTTGCTTATTTAAACACAGATCTCTTACAGGGAGTTATTTTCATAGCTTTTCTGACCATCTGCTCTGTCCAGCTGCATAAAACAGACCAAAAAATTTCACCCAGGCAACTTGGAACTGAGCCTGAAACTTCTGCTTACAGCATATTATATTACAGGCAGTCTTGATTTAAAGACTTTAAGTGATGGAAGATCCACTGAATCCCTCCACAAGTCGCTCTGATGGTTAACTATGCCCACCATGAAAAATGTGCACCTTTTCCTGAGCCCAAATTTGTCTGGCTTTAATGTTTATTCACAGCCTGTTCCTATGCCTTTTTGTGCCAGGTTAAAAAATCGCCAGCAATCAGAAATAAATTATTTGGTCCTGAAGCTACCAGAGGATTAAGGTATAAACAAATTGAGAGCAGACCAAAGCCATTTGTCCAGATACAGACAACTGCCTTCTTGGCAGAGCTCAACAGCCCCAGCTCTGGCTACTGCTGTGGGAGAGGACAAGGGCTCTGCTCCTCTCTACTGGCATTATTCTGGGAGGGACACCACAGCAATTTCAAAGGAACGAGGTCAGAAAGCTGGTTTACTAAAGCAAGAGCGTGCCTCCAGTAGAAATTTCCCTCTTCTGTTCAGAATAATCCATACCTTCTATAACCCCTACCATTATGGTAAACAACATGGCTTCACCAAGGACAAGTCACGCTTGACAAACTTAGTGGCATTTTAAGATGGAGTTAAAGCATCAGTGGATAAAGGAAGAACAATTGATGTCATCTTCTTGGACTTGTGTAAAGCGTTTGATGCTGTCTGCATGACATCCTGGTCACCAAGTTGGAGAAAAATAGATTAGATGGATGGACCACTTGCTGGATAAGGAATTGCCTGGATGATTGCACTCAGAATGTTGCAGTCAACAGCCCAATGTCCACATGGAGACTGGTGACGACTGGCATTGCTCAGGGATTGGTGCTGGGACCAGTGCTATTTAACATCTTTGTAGGTGACATGGACAGTGGGATCAAGTGGACCCTTGGCAAGTTTGCAGACAACAGCAAGCTGAGTGGTGCAGTTGGCACGCTAGAGGGAAGGGATGCCATACAGAGGGACCTGAACAGGCTTGAGAGGTGGGCCCGTGCCAACCTCATGAAGCTCAACAAGGCCAAGTGCAAGGTCTTGCATCTGGGTCAGGCAATCCCAAGCACAGATACAGGTTGAGCAGAGAATGGCTTGAGAGCAGCCCTGAGGAGAAAGATTTGGGAGTCAGCTGATGAAAGATTCAAAATGAGCCAGCTATGTGCGCCTGCAGCCCAGAAGGCCAACCATATCTTGGGTGGTTGCATCAAGAGAAGTGTGACCAGCAGATCGAAGGAAGTGATTCTACCACTCTACTCTGCCCCCGTGAGATGCCACCTGGAGTACTCTGTCAAGCCCTGGGGCCCCCAACACAAGAAGGACATGGAGCTGTTGGAGTGGATCCAGAGGAGGGCCACAAAGATGATCAGAGGGCTGGAGCACCTCTCCTATGAGGACACGCTGAGAGAGCTGGGGCTCTTCAGCCTGGAGAAGGCTCTGGGGAGACCTGAAGAAAGCCTACAGGAAAGCTGGGGAGGGACACTGTAGAAGGGCATGTAGCAACAGAACAAGGGGAAATGGTTTCAAATGGAAGAGGGTAGATTTAGACTAGATATTAGGAAGAAACTCTTTACTGTGAGGGTGGTGAGACAGTGTAACAGGTGAGATTGTGGATGCCCCCTTCCTGGAAGCATCCAAAGGCAGGCAGATGGGACTTCAAGCAACCTGGTCTAGAGGGAGGTGGGGAGGAGGCAGGAAGGAGGGGGGTTAGAACCAGATGATCTTAAAGATCCTTTCCAACCCAAACCATTCTATGAATCTATGATTATGTTGGGGCAGCAGTTGTAGCTGTTCCACACCAAGGCACAAAGCCCCAGCTGTAAGCATGCATCTACCAGTGTGAGACAACTTCACCATGGGGTCAATTTCTGACAGAAGAATTTGGGGGCTAGCTTGGTACAGCTTTGCCTTACAGCACTGCAGCAGTGAAGCCCTACAGCCCAGCACAATCATGCCCCAGCTGTGCCCCCCAAGCCAGGCTGCCCCTGCCTCTTCTCACAGCACTAAGCAGCAGTAGCAAGCTGCTGGGTACACACGTCCTTAATCACAATAAAAGCAGCAGCCAGGGTTTGTTGGTGTTAAGTTACACTGATCAGAAGCTGTGATTTCTTAGAGGGAAGCAGGTGTTTTGGAATATGATCTATTTTTTCAGGAGGATGTGATAAATACTTTTGAGCTAATTACTTTGTGCCAAATCATCCTGCTTTAAGGCAAATAGTCTCCAAAGAAGATTTCACCCCAAATTTTAGACTCAGTGATGACCCTAGGGCAGGATGGGTGATGGCAGCAAGCAGCCATCCTGCACCAGGTGACTCCCAGCCAGAGCTGCAGTCTCACACACAGGCAAGATGTGGCCACCTACGCTTGTCTTTCTCTTGATGTTTTCCAAATGGGAATGGGATGAAATGGGATGAAAATTAAGCAAATAAGAAGAAAATATTCTGGACTTTGTGCAGTATACGTAGCTGCTGATCACCAGCTGAAATGGCCCAGGGATGCATGTGGGCACAGAGGTGTTGCAGGCTGGGAGAAATGTGAGTCAAGGAGCGGGCAAACCCACGTCAATCCGTTCACAAGGAGGAGATGTGGTGTTCAATAGACTACCTGTGACCTCTGAGATGACCAGCACCCAACGGGTTACAGCAGGGAGAGCCCGCAGCGCAAACACTGCCAGCATGTCCCTCATTCACAAAAGAGTCAATGATTAACTCCCACTAATTAGGTGCCACTCCCATTCCACCTCTGTGTTTGGGGTTCCAAAGGGGCCGAGCTGGCAGCCTGCAGCCTTAACAAAGCAATCTCTACTCTGCAGGACAAGGTGGAACTGGACCAACACTACCCACCCTTTGGCCCCTGTGGTGATGGCAGGTGAAAAATTCACTTCCGCTGTTTACTGTCCTGTGATAAATTTTCAATAAAGAACAATAGAGGGTTGGTGGGTTTTTTTTTTCCCTCCTGCAACAGCAATTTAAAAAATCACCCACAAATCCTCTCCCAGTTCCTTGCCGCAGCCCTGCAAGCCCCCCCCACCAGTGCCCGTCAGCATAGGAGGGACAGGCAGGAGGGGAGGAGGACTCCATCCCTCGCAGCCATGCTTCACCACTACATAGAGCTGCCACACCAAAGCCATTCTCCCTCTGAAGATGTATTTCTATGTTTCCACTCGACTATGCTACTATTTTTTCCAGTGGCAATCCTAAAGACCGTGTAGGAGGGACAAGATAGAAAGCTTAAGAGGATCAGATCACAGCCCCCCGAGGAAACAACTGAAGAAAAGGGTAGATGTGACACTTAGGAACGTTGTTTAGAGGGTATGGTGTGATGGGTTGATGGTTAGACTGATCATAGTGGTCTTTCCAACCTTTTTGTTTCTGTGATTCGACCTCCCCCTGCTCTGCAGCTCCCAGCTGCCCAGGATGTCCACGGCAGCTCAGCTGTGCCTTCTGCCACCAGCAGCCCTCTGACATGCAGTAGCTTGTGATATGTGCTGCAAGAAACTCTGCAAGCTGAGGGCACCATACTGGGGCTTAGCAACCATCTTCTTTTTCCAGGTCTCCCTTTCAAGGTTCCCTAAAAGTTGCTTGGCACAGCATTTCATTTGCCAGGTATGACCAGTTTGGAAGAAAAAAAGGAGAAAAGAAAAGCAAAGCACAGCAAGTGTGCAACAATGTTACTGTGAGCTCAGAAGATGTTAAATGAATTAATTTGATTCATTCTTAAATTTAATTGGCAAGATTTAATGGTTCACATTGAAAGCATGAATAACTATTTTGTTCAATGAATGACTATAGTTTAGTGACTCTTGATGTCAGTGTATTTTGCCCAGGGTAAAACTTGCTATATGAATTATTCACTGCTGGGTGGAATGAATGGGCCGTGCTCGTAAACAGAATGCCAACTGTGGTTATTTGACATGACAGGGCACACTTGATGCTGACAAAGGACAATAGTTAATTTACAGTGTGGTACTGGGGCTCAGTCACTCTCCTTAAGATCTTTATAGAAAGCATGGCACTTTTTGTCATGTACTCCACATTAAGATGGATTCTGTGTGCCAGAAAACACTGAAGCATAGCTCACTTTTAAAAATGTTCACTAGTTTAAAGGCAAAAAAAAAAAAACCACAACAACAAAAACAAAAAAAACTCTACCTTCCTGTCTTGTTTGGCTGAAACATTGCTTCAAAGAAAGTGTGTTTAAGAGCAACTTAAAAATAAATGGAGGAACGCATCTATATATCACTGAAGCATCTTGTCATAGATGCAATAGTTGATAGCTATGAGAACCTCTCCTTGATATGAAAGGATCTGGCAGTCTTGTACACAACAGGATCTCGGTCTGGGAACAACAGCACTTGCACCTAAGCTTTTATTTCCAAGACAGGGAGAGAACAGACCAGGCAAAGTTTCTGCACTAAAGCATTCACAATGAGCAACCAGAGCAGGACATTTTCCCAGCCTTCTTAAAAAGCTGTTGTTTTAATGCAAGCCATTTGTAATCTGGAAAGACAGAACAGCAATTCAGCCTGATCTGACAAATGGGCCACAAAAGTTTACTTACGCATAATAATGATACATTCATCTTTACTTTACACTTCCCAACTGCATGCTTATTGCAAACATCTGTGTTGCTGAAACGACTGGCGTTACAACTCATTTATATGGTTTAAAAACAGTGATAGATGAAAGCGGGAGGGGGAGGGCCGCGAGGCTCTGTTTCCTCCAGAGTTTCACAAACAAATATTTGGTTTCATCTTGGAGCTTTTTTCTGTGAATGGGCTGAGTCACTGCCCTGGCGTGTACAGAAATAACTGTGCGGGTAACTTCCAAACCTGTAACCCAGCACAGATCCCACGTCTGCAAGCCCTGAGGTGATAACACACCTCATACCTGGAAAGAAGGCTGAAGGCAAGACCACCAAAAGGCAGCTGTTTCTCTCCCACCACGCACCATGTGCTGAGAGCAGAGCCGTGCCCTTCTGTTCCGTGGGTCCGCAGCTCCCAGCCACGTTCCCCACCCCACATGTTCCCTACAGCACCTCAGCTCTCAGTGCCAGCCTCAGATCCAAGCATCCTCTTGCCTCACGTCCAGCTGACAGGCTTTCCGTCAGATTGCAGCATGCTGGGGATGGTGCTTACCCCTGAAACAAGCCTGCCAGATGGCCACACTTCCACCCCTCTGGTTTCCGGATGGTTTGGCAAAAATATTGCTACACAGTGCTGCGCAAAACAGTGCAGCAAGAACTGAGAGGCAGTTTGCATGGCTACCAGTGAAAGGGGCCATTTCTCTGTGGAACTCTGATCTGCTTGGCGTTACGTAGATTTGTTTCTGTGCCTGTGCCCAGATCTCACTTTCGTTTCACAGCAGCACACAAAGTATTGAATTTCTGCACTGCCATTTGGCAAGTGTATAACATTCCTAGGGATTTCGGATGCAGGTTAGTGTCCCAGCAAGGCTCCTCTCCTCAGACACCCAGATACATTATCTCACTGCCTTCATTTATGGCACAACATTGTAAATTCTTCATAGTCACAAAGAACATCACAGTGAACCTCCAGCCAAGCTGACCAGGACATGTATTTCAAGCCCCACGCTACCAATAACACAAAATGCAAGCCGTGCAACTTAAAAGAAAAATCTCCCCTAGTTACAGATCCCCCCACCCACGATGAGCTGCTCCAGGTCTTGCAGAGGCCTGCCTGCCTGCCTGCCACACACCTCCAGTTGCAGGAGAGAGGAGGGAAGGCGGAGGCAAGGGTGGGAGATGGAAAAAGCTCACAGAAGAAATAATAGGTAAAAACAACCCTAAGTGTACATAAAACAAACAGTCTGCTTTCCTTCCCTGGTTAATTTTGGTCCCCGGATTCATTAAAAAAGAAATAGCCAGAACCGTACAGCAAAGCATGAGATTGCATTAGGAGGAAGATCTGAGCGAAACGCTGTGCTTCTGATGCTTTCCTGTGAGTATGCTCTGCTATCAGAGGCCACTTGTAAGAGAGCAGAGGGAGAGCAGCTCGCAGTGCTTAAGCAATGGTGTGACTGCAGGGTGCCTGAGGAGAGCCAACGCCTCTCTAGCCCTTTCAGAAAGAAGAGCCATGCTTCTGAAGCCTCCAATTGAGAAGTCATTAACTTGAGGTATGTTTTCCAAACCCTCCTACTTTATTTTGCAGGGTTGACTGTCGCAGACTGAAGAATGCCTCGCAAATTTTTCTCTTTCAGTACATTCTGGCTTTTTATTTTGCATAGACATTGGTTCAATTTCAGATTATTTTGCGTCTGGAATGCCTGCAGAATTCAGCTTGTGAGGCTGTCACAAGGCAAAGCCAGGCATTTCTGAGGGAAGTGCTTCTTGACACCGAGGACATTTTACAGAGATCTGTACCCTGTGTGTGCATATTATCTGCAAAGACTGACTGCAAGCCACAGGCCTGGATGTTGTTTGTTACAGTCCCTACTAGGCCTACAGTCTGCCATGCGCAGAAAATCCATTTCTTTGGGGGAAAAAAAAGAGCTACAGAGCTTTCTTGGCTGTCCTTCCAGGTCAGGTGTATTACCAGTTAGTACAATCATATCATAAAATACAAAGATGACAGTAATGGACGTGTTAAAAACTAGTGACGCAGCAGGCTTCTGGATTGCTAAGCAATAACTCAGCAGCAACCTCTTGAAGCAGAAGCACAATGAACCCTACCATTCCTTGCTGCTTTTCCCACTACCCCACAGAGCACATCCTTAGATGAAACATGGAGAAGCACACCTTGCCATCCATGCACATGCAAGCACCAGTCAGCTGAGGGCTACCTGGGAAGAGAAAAACCCAGCTGCTACCTTACTTCACAAACCATGGGGTTATTGCTTGGATCTGATTTTTTTGAAAGATCCCATAATTTAATCTTTCTGTATTCGTTGCGTTGCACAGGAACATCATCCCTTTCATACATGGATTCAGTAGGTCTGCGCAGTAAAAGAATCAAGCCAGATTTCATACCACTTAAGAAGCTCACTACAGTGACTGGCAGAGCATGCTCAGATCTGTTTACCAGCGGCCTCACAGCAACATGAGGTGTCTGCAAGTAACCGCAGCAGCGCTCACCACCCCAGCATAATTGCATGTGGTGCTCCTGGCGGCAGGAGCTGGTGCTGCTGACTTTAGCTCACAGCTCATCTACGTGGAGATCCACATTCAGTTGCACACTTCAAGAGCATGTCCAGGTCCCTCTGGATGGCATCTCTTCCTTCTGTTGTATTAACTGCAATATTCAGCTTAGTGCCATCAACAAACTTGCTGAGGGTGCACTTGATCCCACTGTCTATGTCACTGGTAAAGGTGACAAAGAGCACTGATCACAAGATGAGCCACTGCGGGACACCTGGTGACTGGCCTCCAGAGGCACACAGAGCCACTGACCACAACCCTCTGGTTAACACCATACAGACAATTTTGTATCCACCAAACAGTACAGCCTTAAATCCATCTCACTCCAATTTAGAGACAATAATGTGGTGCAGGACCATATCAAAAGCCTGAGGATATCCCTCAGCATCCCCTCCTGGCTTCAGCAGTTGCTGAGTGAAGCTGTCAGTGACATGCCTCTTTTACTTCCTTATCAGCACATGGAAATGCGTTTGGTTCAGATAAACCCAGGGGCTGGGCCTGCCACTGGACACCTTGGAAGCAACCCTCCTGTTCAGCTTGGGAGGAAGTGAGCAGGGACACTAGGGGAGGTGCCAGTGCAAGGATCTGTAACATGCCTGCATGTGTGCACACACACATGAAGCGTGAATTCCTGTCCCCCAGATTTGCTGATTCACTTGGCCTCTAAGAGGTGATAGCACTGAGAGAGCTGCCCGGCTTCTCACAAATTCCCTGCCCTTCCTTCCTTGTTCCCAGCTGTCCCAGGCCCCTCGGTCAGCCGTCATCCCCTCATGCCTCAGTCCCATCTCCCATGCTTCTGCCTGGAGCACCAACGCCAAAACAAACACACAAGATACAGCAACGTTTCTCAGACTGTTACAGAACCTATTTTAACAGATGACTGATGTCTCTGGAGTAACGTGTGTGGGAAACAGAGATACACTTCACACTTATAGGAAGCTTTGAAAATGTGATACTTCTAGGAATATAAATGACACGGGTTTAAGCGTGTTGAGGAGTCTGTTTCCACCCTGCATCATTTACTTGTGCTGTATTTCAGCAATGCCCATCTTTACAACAAGTACTTAGATGGCTATCTGAAAAAATCTTCAATTATGGTCATGAATATGGATAGACCCTGGCTGCTGATTATAGGATTTTATTCATGCAGGCAAAGGACAGTTTGTTGTCGTTCACATCCACAGAAAATATTTCAGCTGTAAGCATCAGTGGGTGCAGTTGTGCATCACACACTTAGTGTGGCCTCTGTGTCCAATGGCTACGTCTGAGCACCAGAAACCTCTCTCAGGCAGATCTATCGGTGAGTATTCTGCCATATTTCCTTTAACAGGAAGTGAGCCATCAGCTGTAGAAGGGACATTTGAAAGTGTGACAGCAAATGAAACTGTAGGGGAGGAAGAAGAAGGGAGGACAAAGAGTGCTTTAGTGAAGGTGTCAGGAAAATACTATTACTACATAGGATTCTCTCAACAAAACAATTCATGCAGAAAGGACACATCAGGGAGGATACACACAGTGCTGTGATCTTCAGGAGTGGAGCTTAGAGATTATGTGGATTTGGGCTGTTTGCAAATATCATGCAACACACTCTTCCAAAGCCCTGTATTTCAACAGACACCCACTCATCAAGATAACGTCTCCATTTGGTGAAATCTAATAACTGTCACTTTTAACTGGAATTCAGAAGCCACGACAATATTTGGTTAAATAAATGCTGTTTATTTCCATAAAAGCCTGTGTCCACTCTTGCCTCTTTCAGAGCAGAACTCAAGGTCTGCGAGTGCAGACAGATGACACTCATCTCTGCTGTGCCCCACATCCATGCAGGGAGGCCACTATTCTGAGCAGCTAGCCAAAAGAGTACACTTCTGGAGAAATCCAGAAGACAAAAAGCAGCCCCTGTTGCTCTCTCCTATAAAGAAGGGACACAATGTATGAGAAGAGATTTAACGTCATGTAGACTGAGAACTGCAGAAGACATATAACAGACATATTCCTGAAGCTGCTGCAGCAAACCTCCCGACACACAGAGCTTGCCGTGGGGGCAACTCGCAGCCTGCAGGGAAAGAGGGCTGGTCTGCTCAGATGCCAGGGAAGGAAAACAGGCTGTGCCAAGGAACCACACCTGGGATGTGCACATCAGCCCCGTGGAGACCAACACATACACTGAGGATGCTGCACATGAGCATTCCTGCTCTAATTCACAAGCATAAATATCCACCTGTGTGCAGATTCAGGACCTTTACACTTGTTTTCCCAAAGGCATTGAAACTGCTATGAAACTGTATGTGCAGACAAGGAATTTGGGGCAGTTTCCCACACTGCCCTCCTGCAGATCTGAGAGCAGCACTTGCTCAGAGACCGTGGGCTCACTGCTGTGAGATTCACTGAGCAGAAGGGGCCTGCGATAACTACTCATAGGTTCTTTATTCTAATGTTTCAATTGCTGCTAAAGCTGCTTCTCATAAGCTTAAATGTACCTTAATACAATGGTGAATTAGAGTTCACCCAGATTTTACTACAGGTTACTTTGTAATATATGGGAGTCACTGAAAACTAATCTGAATAATTACTGATTTTATTACTTTTTTGTCCAAATTACTAAAAATTCTTCATACTTTCAAGGGAGCATTTACCTGCATGTTTCTTACTAAGCCCAGCTCAGTCAAGATTCAGTGAGAATTATGCCACTATCAGGACATTAAAAATCAATGAGTTGTTACAAGTATTGATTGCTTTTAATTTGTACTCTTCTCATTACAATGTTCACTTGCACTCCGTTTCTGTTACACCCCTTCTGACCTGTTGCTGAGCTGTCAGAACCGGAATTTGAAGTAAAATGGATTTAATGCTGTACGGCAAGCTATTCAAGCAACACTGGTCTTGATCTTCAGATCAAGTATTTGCTCATATTTTGCCAACTTTCCCTTACAGAAGGATAATCTGCATACTTTCTGGTCAATGTGTTGGTTGAAGCCACACGCAGAGAAGCTGTCCAGCAGGAAGCAGTCTTCCTGGGCTCAGCTGATTGCCTGAACCAAGACCACTACTCCTGCATTGGGAAACTGAGGTCTCTTTGCCAATACTGCTGCCTTTTTGTAATCAAATGGGGAAAAAAAAGAAAAAAGAAAAAAAAAAAAGAAAAAAGAAAGAATAGTGAGGCTTGGATTATACCAATGATTTGACTGAACCACAAGCAAATCAAAGGGGAAGATGAAAAGAATTCCTGGGGAAGTATTTATAAACCCACAGGACTGAATGACAGCATCCGAGATTGCTAACAGAGCTAATAGAAGCAAATGCGATACCTTGAGCAGTGATTTTTGAAAGTTCATGGAGAACAGATGAGGTGCCAGAGGATTTCAGAGCAACAAAATACAGCACTCAACTGAGTTATAAAAAGGGGCATCCAGGAATTTACTAACCAATTCATTTAACTTCAATAGCAAATAAACTATGGAAGGAGTCATAAAGGAGCCATTATGAGAACTTAGAGCAGTCCAGAATCGTAAATAATTGGGTGGGAAAGGGCTTTAAGAGGTCATCTACTAATCTCATCAGAAATCTCATAACAGTAAACATTCAGAAAAATATGGTACTCGGATATGCACACGTCAGCTGGCCTTCCTACACATCTGAGGAGAGAAACCAGCCTTTATGTGGGGGGGGGGGAACATTCCTTGTGAAAAGCCCATTTTATACTAGGGACTTTGTTATCTTTTCTGCATGGTTTTGCTCGTCATTGAGCTAAAATCCCCAGAGGTGACAGGAGAAATTACAGCAGCTGGCACAGAAAAAGAAAGCTGTTAAAGCTGATGATCTTCTTTTTCAAATTAATATATTCTCAATAGAGAACCAGGTGACCTATCATCTAATGGATCAACTCTGATAACACAGGCAGGCAAATGGGACAGCAGGGCTGGGCAGGGAGGGAGCTGTGGCAAAGGGAAGTGATAAAAGCAAGTTTCTCCTACTGAAAAGCGTAGCACAGGTGACGAGGGCAAAAGATGCCACTTAATTTAGGGTTTAAGGAAGCTCTTCACCCATTAATCAGAAGCTTCTAACACCTTTAATTCCACTTGCGCTTCTGTGATTTCTCATTGCACTGTCATGTTAAATGATGACGCTTCTGTCTCGAGTCCTGTCCCATTTGGGGCCAGACAACCTTCAGAGGTCCCCCCCAGCCTCAGCCCCACCATGATTCTGACATGGAGCTAGCAGAGAAGTTCAGGAAATGCAGGGAACTTCAGAGCGACTCAGATCAGATTAGAAAACCACAATGGGTCTCCTGGTGCTCACCCCATAAGGCTGACCAGTAATTTGACCCCCAGCAGAAAACCGCTCATCCTGCAGCACTGAGTGCAGGTGCACCTTGACAGCTTCACCTCTGAAGTGAAATCCCACTCCTCTCCTCCCGCTCACACACAGCTGCTAACTGGAGCGAGCCAGACGAGTTCTGAATTTTGAATAAAGTGTTCTGCAACTGCTAAACTTAACTAGGGCTTTGGTCTAGCCACATGCATGTGTATTTTCTCTCTAAATGCAAAATGACACGAGGCCATTTTGAAAGGAATGAAAAAAAAAAGAAGTTTACTCACCATTAGATATAGATAGTAATAACCAAAAGCAATAACCAAACCATGTGAGCAAATTGAATACAGACAAACCGCTATGCTAAACAAGAGAGGAACACCAATTATGTGCAGGAGAGCTCTTATTATACAGCATTCTGATTACCTTAAATTATATTTTTTAACAGACATCCGTTTTTATTTTTGCTTCTAAAACAGGTGAAGTTCCTTTCAAGTATTGACGTCAGCTAGCCTCATCAATTGTTCCTTTAATAGCTCAACTACCACTAGAGCCACAAATGCCATGAAAGAGCTAAGTACTCCCTGCACAAAGGGGACGCGGCTTTGTCGTTTCGCAGTGCCTATGCACGGCCTGGTCTTTTACAGCATCGTAATTGATATCGATTTTGTATGGTAGAGGTCCCTCCTTCCACGCGCTGGTCTTTATTTCCACAGAAGAAAGGAAGTTAAAGACATCATGAGCCATCTTGAAAATAAATCTAATTTTTTCCCTCTTAAAAAAAATGTAGTGAATTTAGCACTCATCAGATGTGCTGGATCGAGTCCCTGGCAGGACACCAGCAGGACGGCCAGCCTCCGCAGAGGCCTGCCCACGCTGATGGCTGCACTTTTGGGGTGCCTCTTCGGGCCAGCCAGGCAGCACAGCAGCGACTGCTCACCATCATCACAGCCCTCACTGATCCCAGAGATCAGATGCTGTGAGCCGAGAGCACCACAACTCAGCCCAGTCCAGAACAGAGCCTACTGGTTCCTTTGGCCATCAGCCGACAACACGACAGGTCACATCTCATCCCACTGCGTCCCATCCTCCCATTATTTCCTGTCTGGTCTTCCCTTTATGTTTTGATCTCTAATTACTACGAAAGCTTCAGCCTCCTCTCTCACAGGAGTACTGGATTGCACTATTTATTTATCGCTGCTATTATTTTAAGAAATCCACAGCTTGGACATTCATGTCGGGGGGGAATGGATGCTACCACGAACGCCTGCCGGGGGTTTAATGGAAAACTTCAGGCTGTGCCAGGTTAAACAAGGAAGGTCAAGAGAGCTGCAAAGGCCAGCTGAGTCAACGGGAGCACATGAACTTCTGAGGAAGACAAGAAAAATCTTTTGAAAACACTGCCGTGACACTTCTGCTTCCTTCCTGTTTATCTGATGTGCTCAGCTGGGGATTTACTTCCAGGTGTGAGGAAGGTTTCTGCCTACAGGCAGTTTCACTTGAGACCACAGAGGAATCACTGGATGCTAATAGCGAGCTGGCCTCCTTCAGAGCCCCCAGTGCCACCAGCATGGCTCACCACAGCCTCGCAGCAGTGCACATCCCAGCAGCTTCCCAAAGCCCTTCACAATGCTTCCAACCCACTCAGCACAGATGCTGCTGAAATTTTAGCCACAGCTCTTCAGTCCTCCTCTGCACCCTGAAATGCTCACCTTTACTGAAGTTTTCACTGCTCACAGGTTTCAAGTGCCCTTTGGTGCTTTTTTATTATAGGTATTGTGTTCATTTAGGACAAGTACCTTCCATGTGCACAGGGATACTGGTTTCAGCTAGCTGATGGACACATCGGTGTTTGAGGCTCAGATGACAGCCAAACGTTTCTGAAGGCCTGTGGAAACGTGCTCTCCCATAAGATGTCCAGTACTTTTTGTTGCAGTCTGGGCTAAAAATATTACAAGTATAACTCAGAATTCTGTCATTCCCACTGCCCATGGGAGCAGGATGTGCAGAGGCGAGGATCAGCAGACATGAGAAGTTCATTCAGGAGTCTCTGTCTTTACATTCTTAACATGACCCCAGACACTGTGAGCCCTCCACTCAGCTCTGACCGGAAAGTTTAACTTTTTCCTGACCCCTCTTCTGGGCTAACGGGAAGCAGGAGTCAGAGCCCGGCCATCACCTCAGTCCTGCTTTTCTGCCGTTCCGACAGCCCTTATGTTCCTGCACCAGGAGTGGTGACACTGTCCATAATTTGGCCGTGCTTTCCTAAAACTTCTGCCTACAAAGCTCAGCAGAAGGCTGCAGCAGGCTGAGATGCCTCGCCTGGTCCTCTGACAGACCAAAGCCAGGGCAAACGGGCATTCCCAGTTGCACCTGGTGGAACCAATACAGACTGTCATTCATGTTTTTCAAGCATCTGTCTGCTTAGGTCAGGATATTAACCAAGCCCATCTTCTCTGAAGAGAATACGAAGCAAGACTCTGCACACATTCTTTCTGCTCATTTTTCTCAATCTAAAATTAAAAGCTCTTCTTTCTGAAGCCTGAAATCTCCCTGATAACCCTGAAATCCTAAACCAAGTGGCAGAATGATTTGGAATGAGATGGTGACCGTGTATTTAAGATGGAGAAGATACAGAGATTTCATTTCCTACAAATTAATTCTCTGCAAGCTGTGTAAACTTTCCCTAGTTTAAATAAAGTCTTTATAGACAAAGATGCTTGGGCTTTTCCCTCCTTTGAATTATTTAGAGAAAAAATAGGAATGCCATTTGCTGTCTCGGTGCTTCAGCTGGGACTCACAAAATTGAGAGTTGTTCTTGTTGCCTTCTGTAGCAACTTCTGCAAGGGCCTAGTCACCAAGCAAGTGTATATAAATCTGCAAAGAAACAACCTTGCAAAGCTGGATAATACCAAGCAGTCTCAAGTTTCTACAACAGATTGACGCCAGTCCCCAGTACAAATGCCTCGATCTCTTACTACGCAGCACTGTTTGTGCCATTCAGTGGGGCTGTGCCTCGGAGCTTGGGACATCCTCTTTGGAGATGAAGCACAAGCAGGGGCAGAGATGACTGTAAGGCCCAGGAGGGCTCGGCATGCCACCAGCTCAAACCAGCTCCAGTGGTGATGCAGCTGGTAGCTTGTCTGGGAGCAGGGGTAAGCTCACTGGAGCTGTAAAAACACAGGGGATACTGGGCTAGAAAACATGATTAGAGGGAAGGACCCCTTCCTCTGAGGGCCTTGGGAGACAAGAAGAACCTTATAGCTCAACCTGTGTTTTCTACTTCAGAAGGCACCCTGCTGGAGCCTGTTTACTAGTAAGAACAGTGCCAGGGAGTCCCTGGGTGTCTCCTTGAATGCTTGCTTTCAGGAAACATGTAGGGTGTCTACCAAGGGGCCTGACTCAACCTTATCAGAAATTGCATTGCCAAACAGACAAACAAGTCATTACAAACATGTATAAAAAAAAACATGAGAAAGCAGCAGTATCATCCTTTAAAAATAGTCCAGAGCACTTAATTCCCACTCATATTCAACTGTACATAGGACCAATTAGAAATGCTATTTACCATTATTTGTTCTCCTTCATAGCATTAATTCATATCAGTACATCGCATATCATTTAAGAGGAAGAGTGCTTTCATACATCAGAAGACTTTTTGTCTCAATAATGCCCTATGCAAAAAAATGAACCCAAAAGATTTAAAATGAACGTTGGTGATCACACAATTGTATAATTGTTTGAGTTGGAAGGGACCCTTAAAGGTCATCTGGTTCAACTCCTCTGCAATGAACGGGGACAGGTTGCTCAGAGCCTAGTCTAGCCTTACACTGAATGTCTCCAGGGATGGGGCATTCACCACATCTCTGAGCAACCTGTGCCAGCATCTCATCTCCCTTATCAAAAAAACTTCTTCCTTATATCCAATCTAAATCTCCCCTCCTTTAATTTGAAACTATTTCCCTTGACCTAACACAACACACCCTGCTAAAGTGTCTGCCCCTACTTTCTTATGGCCCTCTGTTAGAGATTGAAAGGTCTCCCCACAACCTTCACTTCTACAGGCTGAACAGCCCTAGTTCTCTCAGCCTGTCCTCCTAGGGGAGGCATTCCGTCTCTTGGAGCACTTTTGTGGCCCTCCTCTGGTTGTGCTCCAATGTGTTCACATCTCTCCTATACTGAGGACTCCACACCTGGATGCAGAATGCCAGGAGAGGTCTCACAACACAGAAGGGCAGGATCACCTCCCTCACCCTGCTGGTCACGCTGCATTGGATGCAGTCCAGGATACAGTTGGCTTTCTGGGCTGCAAGGGCACATTGCTGGCTCATGTCCAGCTTGCCATCCATTCAAAAAAAATATATATATATATGTATACATATAATAAAATTAAAAAAAACCAAAACACTCCATGCCTATGTACAGTATTTCCCTACAGAAGTAGTAGTCACCTCCTGCAAACAATGTTATTTAGATCAAACAGAGAAAAAAAAATCAGTAGTGCTCATAGCCCATCAGTATGGGCCCAACTGCTTTCTTCCAGTGCTCTGGAACAGCCCAGCTCTCTTCCTGTTGGTGATGTGTCTATAATGTGTGACAGCTTCACACAACAGAAAGGTTGCCTCTTTTGTGCCACTGCTGCTCAGGACATCCACCAACAGCCCACAGCTGAGGTGGCAGTTCACAGCTCTGCTCTTTATTTTGCTTCCTCTCTCTTCCCTGGCTGCAACACTTGGTCAGACACTAACTGTGGTCTAACTTCTCACCAGCAGTGACAACAGATGCTTCAATACTGTTAGTGCTTCAGTTCATAAAGCCAAATATGTATTAGAATCTGATTTCTCAGTTTTCTTTATTAGATACTTTATCATTTGGTCTCTGTTTTCCAACTTGATTTGTTACTGCAACAAAGCAATTATGCTCTCAAACAAGACTGTAGTGTAGAACTCCAGCCTGTTAAACCACAGCCCCATGACAGACAAGGCTCAGCAGATGCTAACGTGGCCAGTGACAACAGATTTGTTATGGGTGACAGTCAGGGCAGGCAGTGACCGTGCCTGTGCGCCAGCCAGCACAGCACTGCTTGTCTCACAGCCAGAGCTGCAAGAAATCTGGCAGCTTCCAAATGTTCCAAACTATCTATTTGTTTGACAGTGTCTAAACTCAGCCAGAGTTTGTAAGTTTCAAAGAAACACACAATTTCCTGTTTAAAACAAGATTAAATGCTGCTACGCCAGCCACAGCGGCATTGCCTTGATGTCGCCACTCGTTTCTCACAACGTAACCGCTACACTAGCACTTCCTTTGCACCAGGGTCCCTTTGCTAAGTACCCCCCTCCACAACCAACAGAGATGCACAATCCCAAAATCCAAGCCCTGGGCAGCCCCGTGTGGTGGCTCCGCAGCTCACTCAGACACGAGGCACAATGTTGGTTTGCGGCCGCCTGGCACCGGGTGCTCTCAGTGCTCAGGCTGCCGTTGGGCCCAGCTGCCTGGTGGGCAGTGCTGCATGTCAGGGGAGAAGCTCCTGGGCCCCAGAGCCAGGCTGGCCAGGAGGAGAGGCTGCTGCTGGCTGCCCGCCAGCACATATTGCACTGCCTGCAGTATCACGCTCCCGCTGTGCGTCCTGCTCTGCATGGAAGAAACGTGCCGGAGGAAATGAACAGGATTTTGCTTTTAAAGGTACTGTGTCAGGTACATTAACAGCTCTACCATACATGTTACACAGCTCTTCAGAGAGTGCTTGGGTTTCATTTCTGCTGTAATTGTATCAGCATCTTGCTTGGAGCTCTCTTTGGCTTTCCTGCCCCTTAATTTACTTTTCTTTGCAGTCATGTGCTGAGCTGTCTCCTGTGCTCCATTGCCTGCTGAGCCACGGCAAGCACATCACACCAAAGCCTCTTAGTGAGTCACCTATGGCTCTTGTTTGCTGTTTGCACTTGTGCAGCAAACACCAGCTCTGTGTTTAGGACCTATTACTTTAATGATCACTCTCTTTCAGCCCTAGCAGTTGCTGAGCACAGAGATAGTAAAACTGAAGACTTCTGTGGTGGAAAAGCAGTCATTTGTCAGGTTTTAACAAAACCTCTGCCACAGAGGTGGCTTGCAGAAAGCGAGGAACTGCTGCCTAGTTATTATAATGGAGCTAAGTGAACATAAACCAGCTGCCATCCAAGCAGCAGTGAGTCATTAAGTGGGACAGCAAGAGGTACCAGATCAGCCCCCCAAGCACAGGTACTAGGGGAATGCTGCTCAGCATTTCATCAGTGGCATTATTTATTCTGTGTTTATTCATTCTTATTAGTGGGATATGTGAACTTGACAGTGATCCATAAATGACAAGGAGCTAAGAAGTGTATCGAGTGCTGGAGCTATACATCATAAATAGAGGATTTAACAAGTTGGAGATGTGTCAGAAGGATGGGGTATGGGCTGCACTGGGAGCAAGGAGCAAAGCCAGTGCCAGCCAGGCTCACATACCAGGAGCAAGAGAGAGGAGGCAGCCACGGCCTGTGGGTGCACTGACTGCAAGAGGACAGTTCTTGACTGGAGATGCACAGCACCAAGGCAACTGCAGGTCCGTGGGCTCAGGGCAGACTGCTGAGCAGCCAAGTAGCTCCTGGCTGGGACTGCTGTGGCCTCAGGGAGTGGGACATGGGCTTTCTGTGCCCTCACCACCACAGCCACTGCCCCGCATGCCCTAAGCCCACCTCCTGAGGCTGCAACTCCTCCAGCTCTCCACAGCACTGCTACTGGCAAAGATGCAGCTTTCTAACTTGGGCATTACTCCATACTTTCCAGTCCTTAAATCCAGGCACAATCAGTCTCTCAAGAGTAATTACTGACCCTGCAGGCACATTACAGCTGCCTTTACTCCCTCTGAAGCGATTATGAGCAGACAGTGTGTTTTAAACAGAAGGGTTATGTCTACACATCAGCTAAGTGACATTTAAAGAATTTTGCTGGTACCTACGTAGAGATGCTTTTTTCAGCACTGGCCTTCTCTAACTCAGGTGCAGAGAAGGAGGGCAGGCAGTGCAGCTCCCTGGGTCCCCTTTGGGCTGGGGGCAGTGCAGGGGCTCCCTGGCAGTGCTCCTGCTGCTGCTTCACCTCCTGCCTGCCCACATCAGTCTGCATGGAGGTACACGCACCGCCAGAAGGGAAAGTACTGCAGGTACTTCAGGTTTTGAAGCAACTTCTTGCATGGGACATTGCCTACCTATCCCTCAAGAACTTTGATATGACATTAACTACAGCAGCCTGCACCTACAGGAGATTTAGCTTCACTTTAAGTGTCTCATAATTTAAAGGAATTCATGCTTAGGTGTTCAGTTTAAAGAGAGCTGGGACATGCAAGGCATGCCATGATGCCTGGAGGAGGAAATCACACCAGACTGAAAATTCAAAACACCTTTAAGATAGCTCAAGTAAGGGGACTACAACTGGCTGCCCCACTATCACTAATCATCCTTACAAATCTATACCTACAAGGATCTTGGCTGAAACTGGGGCCACTGTCACAAGCAGATCACATTCACTCTCTATTTAAATGCTTTGAGAGCCCTGGGTGTCAAGATAGAAAGACAAAAAGCTCCCAGAAGTCAGGCTGTGGCACAAAACCAGCCATCCTGGGGAGAGGGGAAGAGTTATTAAAAGTTAATTGCTCCAGGGAGCTAGCAGATGTTAAATACAGTAATTAATTCAGGCTGAAATGGGAGAGCCCTGTCATCGGACAGCACCAGTCCATGAGCAGGGGATGGCCAAGGCCTTACGAGGTGCCTGTGAAAACACTTTTCATCAGGAAAAAATGCAGGAGAACTAAAGAACAGGCAAGGATGCCAAGCAAGAAAGGAGGCTGCCTCTAAATGTATTTGCAACAAAGATCACTTCTTTGGAAAGAGACATAGTCCTAGCTGTAACAACTGCAGCAAGGGGGTTAGTGCTGAAATTTTACAAAGCAGATGAACCTGAAAAGCAAGCAAAATGGGAGCATCTCTAGACCAGAAATCCTTGGTGCTACTCCCCAGAGGACCACAGAAGGCAGCCAAGGAACCGGCAGCCCACCAGGGTCATGGCACAGAGCTCTGCCCTCCCAGCAGCAGCACTCAGGAGGCACAATTCCATAGATGCCCAATGCAGAGCAGCCAACCACAGGGAGGGTGGGAGAGCACTCAGGACCTGCCCCAAAGAGCAGGCGGGGAAACATCTGGGAATAGACCCCTTGTGGGTTCATAAGGGCAAATTCACATTAACAAAAGATCTCAAGAGGATCTCGTGGAAGAAATAAGGGCCCCTCCCCCCTCAATTCTGGCAGTTTCCAGATGGGAAACTGAAATGAAACTTTTTTTGAAATGTTCAGAAACCTTTTGAACCTCATTAGTTTTCATTTCATGTGGCTCTGCACAGAAAAAGTATATAAACCTGCAGCTCTTTTAGATGAAATGATGTAACATTCAGATTATATCGATCGGAGCAGAGAGGGGAGCATTCATCTCAGTAATATTTTAACAAAAGAAGTCATTTTATGCAGTCTTTACAATGCTTTCTTATTTCAGAGGTCATGGGAGCTGCATAACACCAGGTCTTCACAGCCCCAGAAACCAAATTACTTAATTTTGAGGAAACAATACCTGCATGCAATTAGACTCTTAACTTTACTCATGTGAGCAGTCTGAATTAGTGCATGGAGAATACTTGCATGCATACACATGTGCACGTCTTGGCAGGGTCTGGTTCTTAATCATGTTAATCTTGAAGCATTGCTTTCTTTGTTTTCAGCAGCAAACGTAGCAAAACTATAACTACACCATCCACTTCAAAAATCCTGTAAAATCAATTTTAGGGACTTCAAGGAAATCAAAGGAAATGTGATAAAATGCTCCCACTTAAATAAAATTTTATTTCCTTTCCAGTAACATATAATATTTAACTAAGAGTTTTAATAAATTCAGTAAAATACGAGCATATTATTAACCTCTTCAAAATGACAATTTACTGTAAAGTCATTACCATTCTGTTCACTCATGTCTGGCCTCTTTGTTTCAAGTCTGTTTTCCCAGCTTACAATATCAGGTCAACAGACTCTAACATAAATGAGTAATGTGTCTGGAATTTTTCCTTGCAACACCAAACCTCAGAGCAAAGCTAATACAGCCACTCTGTGAACGGGACGGGAAGAGGCTTCAGCTGCACCTCCTCTCCCTGTTCTCCATCCCCTTCCCACTTTCCCTTCAAGAGGCTCATCCACAGGCTTGTGTCTGTCCCTGACTTCATTTCCTCCTCTTGCAGCTCTCACATAGCAGCTGGACTTTTGGAGGTCCAGAAACATGCTTTCTCAGGGTGTAGCAGACAAAAACATTGCAGTGCTTCCCACGTCCTCTTTCCAAACCTGCAGTAATGACCTGGGAAGTCTCAAGGCAAGCTAGTTACTGCAAGGTGGGACACTGACAGATCTACTTGGATAAAAGTGGTTGTGGTCATTTCTTGGGTGCTGCCCAAGGTAACTCGGTGCAATCAGGGTGTGCCTTGCTGTTCACTATCTGCTCCAGCTTGAAATGAAAGCATGGCAAAAGCAGAGTTTCATTGACAGTGCTGGAAGTGTCACGGAATTGAAGAGGAATGTAGATTTCTTTCCTCAGCACTTGAAATTTCTACAGCCTTCAAGTCTGGGGAAGCAGGGTGTCCTTCTGAAACTTTCTGTCAATAAATCTACTGTTTTATGCGGATATTAGCAAATAAAAACCAAGTTGTGTGAAAAATGTCAGTTCTATTTTTGCCAACAAAAATATAACAGGAAATTGTATGCTTAACATATGTGGAGGACTGCAAAACTGAGCCACGGATATGTAACCGCTATTATTAAGATTGGTAAATACGGCTGTGGAGGTGAAATGGATAGTGCTGCTGGATATTTTCTTTGATACGAATTCCAGCTACAGTGTCACTTTGCACATGAAGGCAAAGAGAAGACCCTCACAACTTCAGGAGAGAGAACTGCATTCTTACATTTGATCCGGTATTTCACTTTATCTAGTCCCTTATATCACAGTGATGGGAAAACCGGTGAACTGCAGTATCCAAACTAAACAAATGACTTCCTGAATATACTAATTTCAAAACTGCTCCAATAGCTTTGATAGGAAGGACATAAAAGACATAAAAGGTCTTAGAGACCAAAAACAAAAAAGAAAGATCAAGTCAATCTGCTAAGCCACGAGTTATTTTAAACCATGTCTGGAATTGGAATGAACTGAAGTCTATCAAGCCCCAGGTCTGAATCATACGAGCAGGTCTCCTTTGGGATGCCCCGGAAAGCCCCATACACAAGCTGTGGCTGTGCTGAGCAGTGAGTCAGCCGAGCGTTCTGCAGCAGGCGTGTGGCTTCCTGGGGCCACTGTGCCAGAAAGGAGGTACAATGGCCACCGTGAGCACATCCCCACGTCCTCTCCTCTGTCATCTCAGCCACAGCACGAGCAGGAAGGCTGCAAAACACAGCCACCAATATTTTTTATTTATTGGAAGATAAAGGGGTTGGAAGTTTACTATTTGCTCTTAGAAAGCACTTGTTTCTGTCAATAAGACTTGGCATGACATGGAGGAGAATTTCTTCAAAAGCTACAGATTTCCAAAAGCTGCACACTTGTGGCAAAGCCATGCCTTCAGGCTGCACCCTTAATAGGAAAAAAGGGGAATGGAGGCAGGAGGTACCGAAAGTCACGGGTGAGGACTTTGGCTCCAAATCCCCATTCCTGTACCCATCATGCAGGGATGCAGCAATGCTGAACCACAGTGGGACACTGCAGTGGGGAGCTGGTAACAGGACAGCAGCCAATCCTCGAAGCCTCTGATCTCTGCTATTTGGCTTTAGGCTCACACTCACACAAAATAACTTATTTCTGAGCTGACAAAAGACCTAGCAGCTCACCAGCCACCACATTTGTTCGGGTACCAATTGCAGACATGCACAAATGGAAGTAACTCCAGCAAATCCCAGCTGCCATACTTTGACATTTACCACCACAATCCACAGGCAAGCATGGCTGCTCCTACCACAGCCCCCACTATAAAGTCCTGGTGATGTCCTCAGAAGTCCTTACAAAGGCGACCACAAGCCCATTTGTACCATGCAGTAACTTTCTCCTGCCAATAACAGCACAAGAACTATTCAGTCCCTGAGCCTGGGACAAGGCCACAGCGGCTTCAGTGAGGCTGAAGGTAGCCACACGTGGCCGGGAAGGGGCCCTTCGCCTCCAAACACAGGGAGAGGGCTCTGGGCGTGCTCTGGGCCGAGGGCTACTGACCCGATTCTTTTCAGATGGGTGATGTGTGACTCAGAGGCAGGAGGCTATTTTTAGGGACGGCTTCAGCCAGCTCCAGATGGATGCACAACAGCCCACCGCTTCCAGCACCCACAGCGACTCTGGCAGCCCTGCTGCCGACAGAGCAGCACGCAGCGCAGCTTTGGCCGACACAACAGGCAGAGGCTGCTGCGCAGCGTGCCCAACGCTCACCTCCATTTGAGGGCCCCCCATTGCACAGGTCATCGTCAACAACGCAAGAATGCCTTGGATGGGTGCTGGTTTTCACCTCCCTCCCCTCTCGTCAGCCGTTCCCGGAGCCTCTCCCAAGCCACTGTGTCAGCAAGCAGAGCACCGTCCAGCACCGACCGTCTGATGTCCTCTGAGTCAGCCACAGCCGACGAGCCGCAGCTGGCCTGGAATCACTCCAAAGGCTTTTTGCTTAAGTTTTGTTGCACAATGTCATCTAAATAACCAGTCCCATCCGATTTGTTTCCTTCATGGTTTTAAGGAAATCATATTTCACATTGCAAGGTCTCAAGTTAGGGAAACATCTTAAGGTCAGTGTCCAAGACCAATTCAGACAGCAATACAAATAAACATCGATTGGAAAGAGAGACACGCAGTCAGGAAAAAACCCTTTTGCGACTAGACTATCGCTTTCAGTAGCATCACACTCTGGAATTTAAGTTTCATCTGTTTCTATGAAAAATATGAAGGAAGTAGCGTATAACCAAGGAATGAATTCCTCCCTGACTGTGCAATGTTTTCCTTCCTGCAAATTTGTCAAGGCGGTCTTTCAGCAAAACTGGCTTAAAGAAATTCAGAGTTTTGGGAGTGAGACTGTGTCATTAAACCTCCTAAGGTGTGCACTGATAACATGTCTGGAAGTCAGCCGTGACAGAGATTGCACTGAAAGCAGCCCAGTACCATACCTTCCTCATTCTTTTTAATTTTACCGTGACAGAGCACTTCTTTGGGAAAGCTGGCACATTTAAAGCAGTTCTACCTTTCAACTTTTAAAGGTGCAGTGTGGTCTTAATATGGCCCTGTTCTCAACAGCTTAAAATTTAAATAAAATTTCCAATGACATGGAATTTTGCATTAAAATCAACTCTATCCAAGAGATAGCAAAACTTTAATACGCTCACAGAGCACAGAGCTACTTCCCACTCAACCAGTTTGTCAGCTCTGTTGCAGGGGACCTGAGTGACTGCCATCCAGTATTATGTTTTTGGTGCATGTTATGCATCTTTTTTAAGATACCTCTCTGAAAAGTCTGCTAAATCAATGGACAGATTTTGCTCCTAATACTTGAGTTCGTGGTCTGGGAAAACTGCATTATGCCACTTGCCAGGTGAGAGCCCAGGCTGGTGCAGGCTGCCTGCCTGCCCCCCTTACTCTGCTGACTCATGTCGAAGCTCTCCCGTTGGCTGCCCCAGAGAAGGAGCAGGTACTGCCCTTTCCCCATGGTTACACCACTGCTGCTCCCCAGCCACCACAGCACAAGGTTTCCATCCAACGCAGAGCTTCCACTGGTGACCAGACAGAGAAGAAAGGCTAACAGCATATCATCCTATCTGGGAGTTTCAGAAACCAGCAGATTCCATACCAGGGAGGGAAGTGAGTTTCCAGTCTGACTGCTCCTCTTATTTGCTTGTTTTAAGGGCTATGCTGTCTGCAAACAGCAAATAACTCCTTCCCTGGGCAGCAGCATGCTGCCAAATGCCACAGGCTGCAGTAAGGCACAAACATTGCCTGGCTCACTCCACCCCCAGGCACGAGCAAGAAGTCTATTCAATACCTCACAGTCAACATCAAAATCCTTCATACCTCAAAGGCATAATTCAAGTAAGGAAAACAAATTTACCTCTTCATTGAAAATCCTACTTTGGGCATAGCCAACTGAATATATTTCCAAAGAAATGGAGAGGAGGAACTTGCAAAGAAAGAGAAATGCTAATTTGCCTGTGCCTGAATCAAAGCAGTTGCTAGTTGCAGCCATAGGGGCAGCAGCACGCATGGAAGCGCATGGAAGTGCATTGTTCAGCAGAGCTCCTATTGTAAGAATAAAAGCCTGCACATGGTGAAAATGAGGTACAAAATCTTACATTCTCATCCTTATTAGCACAGTGGGACAATAATATCAGAGGTGTTAAGTGGCAGCTGTGTTTGCTCATGCCTGTTGTACAGAGCAGCAAAGAGCATTCAGATTTAGAAAGCTATCAGGCACCAGGTCGCTTTTCACTGAGGTTGGGTCCTATGGCCATCATGTATTATGTGGATAATACACGCTGTTCAAAAGCCCTGAAAAGCTTTTCCTATTGGATTTTACTCTTGAAGAAGCTCATTATGATTTCTAGAGACCAAATTCAGTCCCAAGACAAGAGGCAAGGCCAGCAAAGTCACTACTGCTTGAAGCAGTATGTTCCTTGTGTGCAGAGCAGATGGTATGTGCAGGAAAGTCTGGCTCACATCCCCAGGTCACACAAAGCATTGGTGTACACTGCCAAGCTGGGACCTCAATTGCCAACACCAGTAACAAGGGGAGAAACAGTTTTCAAGAAGTTTGTGGAGCCCCTTCCAAGAAGCATAGGCTTTCAAAACCTTAACATCTAAAAGCTCCAACAGATCTAGGAGGATCCACCGCAGTCAATGGAGAAAGCACAGTGATCTCTTGGGAGACTCTCCCAAGGGCTGACCCATGTGTTATCCCTCCAGATGAACCACTTTTTGAACAGCCAGACATGAACCTATCATTTTTACATAAACAACAAGACTAGATTTTAATATTGTGTAAAAATAATAAGAAATAACCATGTTCAGTGACAAGCCCCAAAAGTACTCAATTACACTGACCGTGCTTTTCTTTTTCCAACCATTTGCAGCTGAAGTGCGACCACGGAGAGAAGTAAGCAGTAAACCGGTAGGTGCTACTATGGTCATGCTCATCTTAAACTACTATTCTTATAGCAAAACCCTTTCATCCGGTTTCGTACACTGTCTTGTCTTTAACAAGGCAATCTACAATGTTCCTTGGAGGAGCTCTTTCGGTGCTCCTATAATCCATGTGTGCTCACCATATTGTGGGTAGGCTATTTTACCTAAGAGCCCTTTCACTTTGTTTTCTTGCTCTGCTTCTTGCAGAAGACAGGGTGCATAGAATGTCTTTTTACCAGTCACAGTACAGCACAACTTCCCAAGGTAGAGGAAATTGTTGCCAAATTGACAAGTCCCTGCATCAGTGTCAGGACAAAATCTGACTCCAGAGTTTTAAAAAAACCCGGGTAGGACAAGGACCTTGATGGACACCATGGGCTCCAATGTGCCAGGATCACAGTAATTTGCTGTACAGGCTGCTGACACCCACTGTCTGCCACACTCACCCTGACCGGTCACTGCTCTCCATGAGAGCTGGACTGGAACCTTCATTCTGTTCTCCACATTTTGGCTGGAGGAGGAATGTTTTCAATCAGGAGGGGATGGGAAAAATTAAGAGCCTTTTAGGAATAGCATATCCTCAGTTTCCAGAAGCTGTCTAGGTCAGACCAAAGTCTAGCCAGCTTGTGCACTCATCTCCAGTATTTACACTGACGGTAGGAACAAGCCTGGAACAGCTGCAAATAATTACATCTGTGACCCTCACAATAAAGCCCTGTAAGGAAGGATACTTCTATTCATGCTTCCGTATAAACACATCCATACTAAACTTATTTCGTTATGGCTAATTCATATCCAATTGAATTCTTTTAAAAGGTGTACTTCACAATATCTGTTATCTGGAAGCTTCCCTTATATAGGGGAAACATCTGTCTTCTCTGCAGCAGGTTGCATATGCAGGTTTTCTGAACACAGACGCACACCGGCCCCACCCCAGAGACAACAGCATAAAACAAGGGGTCCCAAAGGCAGCTCCTTCCTGCTACGCACAGCCGGGTGCCACTGGCAGGGACTCTCACCCCTGGTCACACTCTTCTCCCCCTGCTCCCACTCTCTGAAGTGAGATCTCAAGCCTGCTTCCTGCAGCCTGTACCCAAACCACAATTCAGCCCCCAGCTGCATTCCCCACAGTGGATCTCTGCCTCCCTCCAGCCCTCCCCACCACATCTCCACTCCCATGAATCACCTCCCGTACCCACACTGCCCGGGCAGGACGCCTACGCTCCACACAGGGCCTGCCCAATCCAGCACCCAGCTCTGAGCCTGCGTCCCCAGCCAGGCAGCCTACATCCCACTCCACGCAGGGCAGAGCTGCAGGCAGCCCCTATGACTCATTACAACATGGAGGCTTAGAAGCTGTGTGCCACTACACCTTATGTGATTTAAGCACCACTGAGACCCAGGACTGACATCTGCTCACTCGCCCTCATCCTCCTTCACTACTCCAGCGATACAAAGCAAGCCAGAGGTTGTGAATTCTCTCAGTATGAGTGGATCTCAGCTGACAAGAAAACAATTACCAGCTCCTAAGAGCAACACTGGCACAGGGCACATACAGGAAGGTGGTTTAGGAACAGAAACACGAAGGAAAACAGAAAACAGAAACCCTGCTGGCATAACAGAAGGCATCAAAGCAGAATCTTCTCATATTTACAGACTTATGCAGTTTATGGGCACAACCAAATGCTTCAGTGAGAAAAAGGACAAATAGTGGATTTGATGACTTATGACAATCACTGAAGGAATGATTGGACCATAACAGCAAAGTCATGTTCTCACCTCTCCACCCTGAAGTTCAGTGTCTTTTCTTCCTCTTGCTGCTGGACTCCTAAAGCTAACCTCTCTCACATGGAACAAAGCTTCAAACAGAAGCTGATGAAAATACAGAGTTGAACAGTGCAATAGCCTTGGATTTGGAGTGAGCAACTGAGCCACTCACATTCTGCTGTGCTCTTTGATGAGCTGAGGACCAACACTCTCAAAAGTGTTATTTTTGCCCTTTCATGATGCAAGTTTAAGTAATGAAAATGGAAACAGCATACAAACTGACTCTGGTTATTCTGATGACTGAATTGAAAAGCTTTCCTCCAAGGGATCTAATAATTGAGAAAGCAGACTAGAAAAAAAGTGGCATAAAATATTACTGTAATCTCTCTGAGACTAGAAAATGTATTACGTTGACTAATAAGCAACAGGAAGAGACTTTACATTTCCCTTTATGCTTACATTTCCAGTCACAGTTACAGAAGAAATGATTAGAAGGTTGCTTTATTTCTGGAGCTTCAATGGGGAAGACAGAAACCACAGTTTTAGAGTTTGAATGCAAGGGTAAAATACAGACAGTGCTCAGGAAAAGGTGTCAGCCTGCAAGTGGCAGAAGGAGAGATCAAGATTGTTGACATTGGCGTTCACTACCTGGTAAAAGCTCACTGTAAATTTTTTGCTCCCCTTCACAGATGATGGTGGTGAAGTTACTTGCAGATGGGCATGGCTGGTGAAGGAGCAATGAGTAGGAGCGCTCCGTAACACACAGCCCACATGTGCTGGGCTCTCCCTTTGACCGTTGGCTCTCTGAATCAACCCCTGCCTCTTTGCAAGGCCTAAACCACAGCTTTATATTAGTCAGAAATACAAATCTCTTAAGACAGCATGTATCTTACCAAAATATAACTAGAAGGACAACTAGAAAGTGTCTCAGCAAAGCAGACCATTCCAGGAGCAGCACATGGTACCAAAATAGCAGGATGCAGAACCACAAAAGCCAATGAAAGTATTTGCTTAATCAGGAAGAAATATCATCACGACAGTTTACAAGCCTGTATCACCCCTGCTGCAGCTGCTCCCAATGAGGCATTCAACACCAAACCCCAGCAGAGACAGCATGAAGCCTACAATAGACAGGCAAGTGTGTCACAGACGAGGATTGCTGTGCTGGCTACTTTCAGCCCATCTTGTGTGCTCAGTGTGAATTCCTTTCAAGCGGTACATGCCAGACTTCCCTGCAATTGCCAGGAGAAGGGGGAAGAGGAAAAAAACTAGCTGGCTATCAACTTTTAAAGGAAATGGTATTAATTCCATGCAATAGACTGAAAAGAATAAACATCAGCATTGTCATGTGTCCGTGTGGTGAAAGCAGCTTCTTTAGAGTACCTATTTGAATCAAAACACACATCTAGTTTCAGTATTAGTGAAAGGGACAACTGATGTGTCACTCAGTAGACTATTCTGGTGTTTTACTACTGATACTGTGATTTCACATGTCAGTGCTGCACTGTTTGGTCCTGCTGCCCATGAGGTTTGAACTCTTGGATGCATTACATGGGAGGCTGCTGAGTTTCAATGGTTTCTAAACCATTACTAGCCAAAATAAATGGTAGACAGATCAATACTATTTGGCTTGACACTGCCACAAGCCACTTAGGCAAGTGTGGTCCAAAGGAAATACAGAAGGCTGTAAAACTAATTAGAGAATATGCAGAGAACAGTCAACAGCAGTGCATGAATGAGATGGAAGAATGCACTGCGTGATACTGGGCGCTGTAGCAGGGCCTTTGCATTACAGATGGGGCTTTGCATTAGAGACAGGCAAATAGGTTTGGACTTCACAGCTTTTTTTTTTTTTGCTTTTTTTTTTTGGCATCTGCTCTCTACCTCTGGGAAAAAGAAAATAAAAAAAAATCAGATCAATAGGGAAACTTTAAAGATGTTTCTGCTATGCAGGAAGAAACAGCTTCACAACTACGTGAAGAGACAAAGATGTCCAGGCAGCTCATGTGCAACCAGAGTCAGTGGCTTCACAGCACTGCAGGCAAACACAGCACTGACATAAACAGGCTGAGCCAGGAGCCCACTCTGCTCCTCAGGGCCCCCACGTCCAGGGGGAACCACACTGCTCCTGCCCATCCCACTCCCATTTCTAGGGCTGGGCACTGCACCTGATGAAATATGGAAATGACAGGACAGAATCCTGAAAACAAAGAGGGTAAATAAAAGGCCAGGAAGTACCAGCAAGGAAGAATAGAAAGAAGATGGGATCAATCCTAAAGATCCTAAACATGAGAAGGCTAAGGAACACATGAAAGCAGTTGTTGTATACATAAAGGCTGAAGCGTGAAGGAAAGGAAGAACCTACTTTCTAGTATCCATAACACATATAAAAGCATAGGAAGTGGTGGGCTTATTGCACAGCAGGGAAGGTCTGGTTCAGACATGAGATAAACCCTCCCAGTGCTGATGGGAAAGAAGAGCTACAGATAGAATCAGGAGGCTGTGAACTTTGCAGCACCCGAGACCACTTCGAGCAAGCACCCTTCAAAGCCAAGAGGGAGCACTGATTTCTGGGCCCCTTCAACTCCACAACTGCACAGAAGTGTTTCTCCTGGCCTCTGGTGAGCCACATCAGGCTGGATCTCATCTTAGGGCAGTTACCCAGGGCCCACTCACCACTACTGGTAACATATCAGCACAAGATGCTATCGCTGCCCTCACCAATTCAAGAGGTACCTGCAATGGTATCTTCCTTTGTAGAGCATAATACAGAAATTAGTGAAATGGAACACCGCAAACAACAGTTCCAGCACGCACTGGAGAGACTAAGTGTTCTTCTAGTGTTATAGGAAACTATCATACAGAAAATGGGTATCTTTTCAAAAGGTAAAGAAATAGTGCAAAGGTACTTACTGGCAAAAGTGGTTCTATCTGCACGGTCAGCTCACCACTTGTTACCCTGAAGTATCATCTAGCCCAGCCTCATTACTGTACATTGGAGCGATTTGCTTTGCTTTGGTCTTTGATCACAATAGCTCATCTCCTGAGAACCCAACAGCTCTCCCAGAGTCACAGAGCAGCAGAATGCACAGAGCACGGCTGTGCCATCCCAAGAAAGATGGCAGTGTTCCGCAGGCACCCATTCCTGCCTCCCAGCAGGGTGGATTAACAGCGTGTGGATGCCCATGGCTAAAGTGGGCGAGACATGACCTTTCCCAGGGGATGCAACCACCCACCTGTGAGTATTTTCTCAGCCTATCAGAACACCGTGTTTTGATTAGGCTACACCATTCACTTTTGTAGGATGCAGAAGGTGAATGAGACCCAGCACCAGCACTCACCCCATGAGAAACCACTCAGCTCTCAGAATTTACTTTTTCTAGCGAATCCGCCCACAAACTTGTAAGGATTTTTATTATCCAAAAGTGCCTAGATTTTGCTCATGTCGTTCACTTCACGTATTTTAAATAAATTCTGAACTTGTACTTGCCAAAAGAATAAATACATCCTTGTTTTCATTCATATTTTAGTCCTGAGGATTTGTTTCAGAATTATTTGCATAATTATTTAGCAGGAAATAAATACAGGTAATAAGAAAAACACTGAACATATTAAACACAGGTCTTGCATGGAGACATTTACCTTAGACAATTTCTGTTGTGCTGAAAAAAGTGAAGGCTGAATCACCACCTCTTCCAGCATGATCTTCTACACACTCATCACTTACGGCACCTAAACACTTCATTTTCCCACTAAAAATGACTGAACTGTTCTGCTGTCAACAGGGCTGGAAGTGGGACAGCGAGTGGCACTGGAGCCTGACAGCACCTTGCCCCACTGCTGTGCAAGAGGCTCGCTGACCACCTCCCTCCACACAACACACCAATGCCTCTCATAACAGCAGCAACCTGTCACACGCTGCACAGACTCAGGACTGCCCAGCAGGAAGGAAAGAACATTTAGCTGGAGCCACAAGACAGAGCCACCCATGGCACTCTGCCTCACTGGAGCTAAACAATGGTGGGGTTTTTCTGTTTGTTTGTTTTGTTTTTTGTTTTTTTTTTTATAAAGTCATCTCAAGTGCATCAACACCACCCTTAGGTGCAGCTAAGAGAAACAGGCAAGCCCAGGCCCTTGGGATGCTTAATTCCATTTGTCCATCCAGGAATGGTCCCTACAGCATCAGGACCCTACAAGTCCATCTACAGCATGGTCTTAGCTTTCAGCCTTTTTTTTTTTTTTAAAGCAGAAATGTATAATATTTGAAAAATGAAAGGTAAATAACACAACGAAGCTGTGTTAATATTAAAAAGAGTTGTGCATCAGCAGTTCATACTGAATGGATATCGGCATCATGTTCGCTGGTGCTAGGATACCATGGTGATGGGCCCTGAAGAATTACCAGAAATAGATTAAACGCATGTGGCAAGTGATAATCAGCACAAAATGTTTTCCATACAGTAAAAATGCTGCAGGAAAGCAGAATAATACATTCCATAAATCATCGCAACAAGATCATCAACTTCTATGCACACTGCTCACAGATCTGAAAGCACAGTTGAAGATGAACTCCTAAACCCCAAATTGCCAAGAAACCAGAATTGGCACTAGCATCTGCACCTCAAAAATTCAAACCTGAGAGACTGGCAGAGGATCTGCTGTTGCTAGCAAAAATGTATAAAAGGAGCTGAGAGGCTTGGA
The DNA here is from genome assembly GCA_035772895.1 of Perdix hodgsoniae. Taxonomy (NCBI): domain Eukaryota; kingdom Metazoa; phylum Chordata; class Aves; order Galliformes; family Phasianidae; genus Perdix; species Perdix hodgsoniae. The sequence goes on along the minus strand of JAPSGF010000046.1, from coordinate 1,841,836 downwards.
TTTAAAGTAAGAGACATTAATCACTGAGTAACACCTACTACAGTAACCGTGCCTTTCCAGGCTGCTGGAGTCTCATCCCTTTTTGCACTGAGTCAATCAAAATATTAAAAATGTCATTCCTTGAAGCTGTGCTGAGCCAGGCTGCTTCTTCGATGCCGTAGAAAACAAATCACTCGAAAGTCTCAGCGGAGCTGCCCACTGATGCTGCAGGATGCTCTAAAGACTTGACTAAGTGCCTGCAGCTCTTGTCTGGGGATGACAGGAGGCAGCGCACCCCACCTTCTCATTAACCACACCGCTCTGCATTACCACAGAGCGCGTGACATCAAAGGGCCACACGCTTCAGACACAGCACTGCTATATGCTCACAGCTGTCAGCAGCACTTGGCTCAAACCATCCTTTTTTCTTTGCACATTTCCTTGTTTGTTTACAAAAGCAATAGCTACATAAAGCCATACAGAGAATTCATTAATTGGGATGATTCACTTCAGCCAAGGTGACTTGCTGTACATACACACAACTACTGCTCCAGATGTTGGGCTACCAATCAACCCAAAGGGACTGGAGTCTCAGAAGCAGCATTTCTCAGGCCTCCCATGTTTTTGAGTCGCCCCATACCAGGCAGACTGAGGGAGAGGGACAGCAGGCCCCCACAGAACACTGTGGGAAAGGAAGGGCTGGCCTTGGGCACAGCTGTGCGCACAGAGATGCTCCAGGGACATTCCGTAGGCAAACACTGGAGAAAGAGATAGTCAAAGGGGCAGCTTGGGGCAGAAGCAGGCCCCAAATTTCCATGGCTATGGAGCTGGGGTAGATACAAAACATGCATGGTCTTTCAACCAGAGCAGCTCCTTGCAGAGAGTAAAATAGAGTTCTCCCGAGGCCAGTAGGATATATATATACATTTTTAAACATGCAAGAGCCATAGAGAAATCTAATTGCAAAGCCTGTTACTAGGTGACACACCAAGTCCTGACAAACTGTACTGGATGATATTTTGATAGATCAGTCTATGCAGCAAACTGTGCCAATAATCCACCTTCCATCATCTCCACTCCTCTGCTTTCCTCTGAGGAAACAAGGCCTCGAGAGCCCATTAGCTGAGAGAAACCTTCTGAAGACCAACAGGTTAAGAACTCCTTGGGCAGGCAGGCTTTTTTGTAGAAAATTAAGAAAACATCCAAAACTGCAGAGAGGGTTTCTCCAAAATGATTTCCCCTGCTTCTAATGAGCAGGACAGGCTGAAAGATTTGCAGGAAAGAAAATGACAAAAAGAAAAACAAAACAGTGAAAAAGCCAGGAAATTAAGGTGTCCTGGAAAAATGATGATTCAGAGCACTTTGTGCATCTTTTGGGGGCACTTAATGGACAAGCATCTCCATTCCCATACAAGAGCTCCATGCAAAGGGCTTAAGCCCTCTGCTTGTGCACTTCAGCTATCAGGCAGACATACTTACTTTTTAAGCAATTTAACTCAAAAGCTCATTAGGATAACAGCAGAAAGCTTCCGAGTGGTTCATGGATCCCACCTGGTGCTAGGGATTCAATGTATCAGGCTCTCACTTGGTGTGCAAGGGACACGGGGCTTAGTGGTGCCTCTTCCATCAGCTCTACCTCTGCATTGAGCTGGAGGGGCAGCAGGAATCCCCAGGACTCTTATTGCAGCTTCTGTACTCCAAGAATCCTGTGCAATTCCCACTTTTATTAACAGATCTCCTTTTCTCCTTCTCCACACAGACAGAGAAGAGAATGCATAGGTCCCATCACCTTTCAGGAGAGCACTGGATTTAAATGTAGTACAGTTTCACTGTCAATTGCTGCTCCTCAGCCACCATCATCCCTTTTGAATGAATACAGTGCTCGGCTGCAGCGGTACATGACCATACTAACAATAAGATCCAAAGGGAATGACTGAGTTACGCTCTGAAACTACCCAGCACATGGACCTGATATGCTCAACACAGTGCTTATGAGAGCAAAGCGCTGCAATTTTTGTTATCACGAACACTGCACTGAAATTATGGGAGTAGTTTCACTTTGTCAGCCTTCAGAAGCATAGGAAATTTCACATAAATTCTGGTATCCACTTAAAATTTGTAAACAGCAGTACAAGGAAAACATTTTCTAAAGTTAACATGAATAATACCCCCAACCACATGCTATTAAAAATTAGCAACTGAAACTTCAGGTGAAGTGGAAGGGCGGCCTGCAGCAGTTTAGCTCCTGGGTTACTGCTGTTACTCAGCTCAACCTGACCTGCTCCCTCTCAAAGCACGGCGTCCCCTGGGAGCTCTCCAGGACTGTCCCTCAACACATCTATCTTCTTCACATGAGTTTGAGAGGCTCTCTGTGAGCTGGTAAACTCCTCATTAGTAAAAACAAAGCTCCCTGAGGACAAGGCTTGCTTCGGAGGAAGTAAAGGGAAAAGAATCATCACATGAAGGACTTGTGTGGGAAATCCCACTGCTGACTTCCCAGCAGCTTCTTCTTTCTGTTGTGCAGAGCAGCTCATCGGAGACCCGAAATTTGAGAAGGTTTCTACTACTTCTAGCACACCAGATCCCTCAAAACACAGGGATCTAAAAGGCAATCAGACTTTTCGGGCACAGCTGCCGTGCGCACAAGCAGGAGACGGATGTCATCCATCGGGCTGGGTTTGGCCCGTTCGCAGGGAACCGACAGAGGGCGCCGGTGCCCCGGGGAGAGCGGCGGGACGGGGCCGCCCGCAGCTGCCGGAGCCCCGCGCCCCCAGCGGGTCCCGCACGTGCGGCTGGGGGCGGGCCGGAGAAGCGCGGAGGGCGCGAGGCGTTTCTTGGCCAGGCGGAGAGCCGCCCGGCTCAGGGGTGCCCACAGCGCCCAGGTGGAAAAGGGTGACCGCTGCGGGAACAGCGGCAGCGATGGGAAAGTGGGAGTCAGAGAAGCGGCTTTGCTTCCCTAAAAAACTACAGATGTCGACAAAGACAGAGCTTTGAAGGACCGCACTCTCACAGGAAATGTCACGTGCTTTAAGAAAGCTTAAGAACACAACCAAGATGTGTAGGAAAGGACAGAGAAGCGATTTTCAAAGCGCAGTGCTTCGCTGTTTACCTCCAGTCTGCAGGCACGGCAAGCGGCAGCTTCAGAAGCTCACCTCAGCCTCGGCCGGGCTGCCCCCAGCACAGCCGCAGCCTCGGGAGCTCCCGCACACACACACAGCCCGATGGAAGCAGGGACCCCGCAACGGGAGGGCCAGCAGGGCTTGAATAGTGTTTCTGACAGACTGGTCTCTTCAGTTTCACACGTTTCAAACTAACTGGTTTCTACTTCACGCAGCTCTGAAAAGCATTGCTCCTCTTTTACCAAAACAACTACTCACAAGTTTCCTCGAGCGTAACTGAAAAGCTGATTTCCAAAGTCCCGCATGCTAAAGAGAAGCCTGGCACCCATACTCTGCTCTGGTGCCTGTTCTGAATGTAGGTCACAGACAGGCCTACATCTCTCCATCAGCAACCCTGCACAGCAGAGCTGAGGGCTGGCAGCAGCAGCCTGCAATGGCTTCCTCATTTTATTTTTATACCAAGAAGCATCTTTAGACTACAGCTTAAACAAAACCCTATGATGACTTCCAAGTGAGTTGGTCTGAAACACATGGATAACATGGTGTTCTGAGCAGAGCCAGCTTTATAACCCACAGCTTCAAAGATCAGGATTCATGAGGGTTACTGCGCCCCCAGCAAAAGCTCTAGAACCAAAATTGCCTGTCTTCCAACCCCCCTGCCCAAGACACATTGCTGGTTTGAGTCTATTATGGCCAGAGATTTCTGGAGAAGAACCAGAGCTATGGCAGTGTTCACATGCCCTGCTGGAGAAGTGGAAGACTGGCATCAACAGATCTTCCCTTCAGCTTCTGTCCTGAAACACATTTATGCTGCTTCATCTACATCAGCATGAGGCTTCCCAAAAAAACAGCAGCTGCAAGAGTTGTGACCAGCTTTGAATCAGTAGATTCAAGCATCCTAATCTTCATTTTGGACTCCACACTTCTCAGGAGAAAATTCAAGTTCCTAGTAGCAAGCAATAGATCACCTGCACATCTGGAACTGCTCCTGAGCACCACATGTCCTGAGGAGGGAACCTCAGAGCAGCACCAGCAGCTCCACACGCCAGTGGCCTTTGCAGAGCACATGCACTTACCAGCCTGTGGGGCTGCCACTGACAGGTGGAAGTTAAAGGCTCATACAAAGCTCAAGAAGGCCTTCAAGGGACCAAAATGTTTTCCACTTAGTTTTGGACTGAGATTATCTCATCTGTTGTCAGTCTCCAAAATACATACCTCTAGGATGCATGCAGCAGAGTTATAACCACAGTTATAACTCACGTCTCAGAATGTAGCACCTTTCTTCATCCTAGCTGCCCTGATCCTGAGCCAGAGCTGTGGGCTGGGCCAGGCACCACAGCCTTCAGCTCCACCAGAGGCCATAGAAGTGGAAGGGATTCACTCCAGGCCCCTGGGAAGGTGTCAGGGCTTGGTGACAGCAGTAAGCAACACTTGCTGCTTCTCAGCCTCAGGCCATGGGGAACCTGTGAAAGCAAGGCCACAGGGCAGAAATAAAACCACTCCCACACAAGTGAGGTTTGTTGTTGTCTTACTATGTCATTTGTCATCCCAACTGTGGAAGACTCAAAGGTAAAGAAGTGCCTTCAAAGGCTAGGCTACTGCCAGTCCTAGAGGCAACTTTTACTCCAAGCAATAAACCATACTCAGCCAAAGACCATATGAAATCCATCAGCCTCAGCTGGTAACAGTGTTCATTATAGCAGCATGGGCTCAGCAAGATAACTGCAGAGGAAGGGAGAAGTACCAGTGAAAAAGCCACAGAGTGAATGAGCTCAGTATTTCCCAGGCATTATCAGCAGGCCTAGGCACCATCAGCAGGAACGAAAAGGAAAGTAAGATTTGCTCAGGGACGTATGCGGAAGGGAAGTCTGATGGATAAAAGGGCTGAAAGGAACAGAAAAGGCAGGAGCAGGTTGATCTGTAAAAAGAAAAGGTGCAAGAGGAAGGGCAAGAACCAGGACTATATCTGTCACTCGTCTCTCTCCGCCCACTCAGAGACGCTTCAAAAGAGATCTGGAAAGAGAGAGGAAAAAAAAACTGACAGATATTACTGTTCCAGCCACTGAGTCATGGCAGGAAACTACTGATATTGTAAACTAGTACTATAAGGTCAGATGCTATTTGAGTTTTACCAAGGCTCACTGCAAGGGGAACAATTATTCAGTGCTGAGGATTTGTCCCTTTTGTAACTACTGGTGTTACTGTGAAACTGTTTCATCAAGCTTTGTTTAAAAAAAAAAACTGCCTTTATTTGAAAACATTTCAGATGTTCTCTTCTTCCTTCTCCTTCATCTTTGTTTTTATTGCTACAGATGCTTAAGAGAAAGACACGAAGAAAGCAGAAGCAGCCTCCAGTCCTCAGAGTGCTATGGGTGCTTAGGCTACTCCAGCTCTTGCAACTGTTACGCCACAGAAAAGTTGTTCTACTATGATCTTCTTATCCTTCCATCAGAGGAGTCACTGAGAGTTGCAACCATCTACGTGGCCTTTTCAGATAGTCAACATCAGATCTGCCATTGCAGTATACATGCAATGGGTGGAATTACTTGGCACAGCCATCCTAATTCCCACAGAAACACAGCAAAGAGGTGAAATGGATGTTTTTGCTGTTGGAGGCAAGGCACACTGAACTCAAAAGGGCTCATCAGCCTTCTCTCAGCCCTGAAACGAGCACCCTTATGCTCCCTGCCTTGTCCAGAACCAGCAGGCCCAGCCACATCTGTCTTTTTTTTATTCCTTACCAAAAGCAGAGCGCTGAGAGCATCGCAGGATCCCCAGCAGCCAACCCCAGGCATATACTGACTATTGTGGCAAATCACACAGTTGAGCTGACAAACAGTTCTGGAAAGGTGAAGTGCCACCTAGACCCACTGTGCTGAAGAAACAGCAGTTACTGGGGTTCAGAAATGACATGAGAAGAGGTGACACAGCATGGGACATAGACACTCAAGGAATTGCTAGCTGTGCCCAACTCTTTGTTAAATAAATATTTTATTCACTTCAGTTTTGTTCCATTGCCCAGGGATGGCCACTACCCAGCCCAGCAGGCCCTGCCAGGAGGCTTCTGCCTCACTTCAGGGGTTAAGGCATAATGGGATGATTGCATGCATCTGCTTGCACTAACACATCATGCTAGCAACTTTCCATCTCAGTCATCTTAAGCTAATTACTTCCATAAGTCCCGAGGGTCTCTCTCCAGCTTATCTGAGTCACAGCACCAAGCCTGGACCAGCTCAGTTAAGTACAGTTCAGGAGAAGTTCACATTCTCCAGAATAGCCCAGCACAAGTAATGCCTGCCAAATGAAGGAAGCGAGTCATACCAGTGAGAGACATCAGTGACCCCTGTAAGCAATTCCTTTCTTGCTCTGCTGAGAACAGAAAGCACAACCAAGCTTGCCACACAAGGCAGGTGGGCAGGGCATTTAATCCAGTGGCACACTGAACAAGGGTTGCAAGGCAGCTGTAGGGCTGAACGCAATGATTGCACCTCATGCCAAACACAGAGGCACTGGACTTGAACCAAATGCTGATGAACAAGTGTAGAATCTCACTGCCTTTTCCTGACAGTAGCTTTAAAGGCTGCTTGGTAGCTTTTCTGTTGTAAGAAATTAAATCATCTGTGACATTATAGAAAAAAAAAAGTCAGAAGCCACGAGCGGCACACCACAAAAACATAAAGCATGGCAGATCTTCAAAGCATTTGTTACAGATCATTATCCAAACTAAAAATAAATCAATTCCCTTCTCATCTGAGCTTACAGGTACTGACGATGAAGATGACATGATGATGGTTTCCAGCAGAGGGGCAATATTTGTCTCAGTTTCCACACCAAAAAGCAGCCACGGAAAAGAGCAAAGAATATAATGACTCAGTATCACAGGGCGGAGACTAATTAGCAGCAGATCAGGAGCAAGCAGTGGTCTCTGGAAGAAGGTGCTTTCATAAGCGAGCATGATCTTACTCATCTCCTGTCCTGATCAACTGCAGAGATTCCATGAAACAAGCGCTAAGGCTGCCTCACCATCACACACATCAAAATGATAAAAACTTTGGGCTTTTTTGTTCTGATTTTTGTTTGTTTCTTTGAAGTGCTTCTTTAGGACCTTCCCTGTGCTTTACTTCCAGCACCCCAATCACCCTGGCAGGAGGAGGTCCCACAGTAACAGATCTCCCTGTACAGCAGGAGAGCTTATCAGTCAGTGCCTCGGTCAGCTCTCAGTTTGCTGAGGACAGATAAATTAAGAACGAGGACAGCTCAACACCAATAAGCTACAGGGCCATTTCAGCTATTGCTTCTTTCAAGACACTATACAGCCCTCAGTGATTTTTGGACAGTCAGGCAACTGACAGCACCTACTTCTTTCCCTCCTCAAAGACAGCACTAAAACATTTTACCTAATTAGCTACCACATTACTCCATCAGCAAGGTGAATTTTATTCCTGATGCTACAAACCTGTCACCACTCTGGGTTTATCAGAAAAGTACACCGTGACTACACTGGAAGATTATTCACATCTTATACATGACCTAGTTGATTTGTCTAGGAATATATTGGGATATGCTGGCAAAACTAAGATTTGAATTTGGGCCTTCTGGACCTCCTGCCTGTCCTTACTGAGACTTACTGGACTGCCCTCTAATAGAAACTCTTCCTTCTGAAAAATATATTGCTTACTTATAGAAGCTTAAATTTTCAGAAACCTGAGAATTGATTTGTTTTTATCTAAAATAGCAAGTATATTTTCCAGAGACTGATGTTCACCCATTAATACTGGCAACCAGCATTTATCTTTAGCTTCACAGAGCTGATGGAAGGCACTGACTGTATGAATTCTGCACTCTTCAGGATAAAAAAAATCAAAGGTGAGAGGGAAGCAGGGCTCCTCCCACTGTACTCTGCTCCCAGGTGTCCATCAGCTTTTTCCTGTGTTTTGTCCTGCTGATGAGCAGCACCAAAACAAGACACGTGCTTTTCATTTCAGGATGCTATCAATAAATTAAATACCAACAATGCCAGTTATCAGAGCACATTTAGCACTCATGCCAAAGCAGTTTCTAGATCTACAGCTCAGGATTTCTTCCTGAAAGATGATTGGAAGAGACAGGAAAATGAGCAGGCAGCACACATGCATTTGGAGAGGTGGGCAGCAAGCCTCCACAGCAGTCATTTGATCCTTTCACCCATACAGCCTGGAGCTGAGAAGGCATGGATAGGCCCCAGCACATCTAGGGCTGCGGGAGAGTCTGTCAGGATGCTCTACGAACCAGAAGAGCTGGGACTGCCTGACAAGCCCTGACCTCCTGGTTAGTGCGAGCATGCACCCAGCACCACAGGGGTTGGGAGGCATTCCCTCCCATGATAACCCACCTGAACTCCACCGATTTACAAATGTAACATGAACATGGGCAAATGCAAGACCCATAAAACATTCTGAAAGGTCTTAACAATCACCTCGTTATTTGGTGACCAGGAGTTTGACAAGCAAAGGCGATAGATGCCACCCACTCACTGCAGCTGAGGTCTGAACCACGCCATCAGTGTGACACAATGATGAGGCCCTCCGGCTCTCTCCTGCCTTGCCGGCCTGTCATTAGAGCATTTCCTCAAGGCAGCAGGAACACTGGCATCCTGTAAATCCTTCTCTCCTAGGCAACAAGCTGACTGACTTTAGTGCCTACATTTCTTTGTTTTATTTTATTCCTGATTCTTGACTGTATAACTGGTAGCTTCATCCACGAGGTTTTCTAGTTTTGCAGCTTATGACTCTTTGAAACAGCCAAAATGATCTAGGAACTTCAATCAGCATGTCAGCCTAAGCTGACAGTTGACAGCGGACAGTCAGCTAATACAGCATGGTTTGGGTGACCCTCAGGAGTGCTCACACGAGCTGAGAATACAATCCACAGTGAACTAAACTTAATGCCTGGCCATTCATGGGAGCAGGCCCTCAGTTTCATACACCTCCACAGCCTGTAAGAGTACATCAGCACTTGGGCAGTGGCACAAGCAGGATGCAGCAGTCACACATGTAGGACATGCCCTACCACACAGCCCTTGCCTCTCCCCTCAGAGGACAGCACTGGTGAGAAGTACCTGAGAGCAGCTCAGGGTCTGGGCAGCCACATCTCCAGACAGGCCTGGCAGAACTGCACACACTGAGCACCACACTGTGCAGAAGTGACTGTATGAACACTGCTCTCACTGTTGCCCCAGCCCATCATCCGGGCATGAAATCTGCCTGCTAAATCTCAAACATCACCTCCAGTGGAGGAGAACTTCCCCACAATCATAAATTATTTTCCTTGTGAACCATGGCTACAGAAATTACTATGGAGAAAAACACTGTAGTACAGAAAAAGTACCATAAAGCACACAGAGAGACATTTTGTGTGTTTCATCATCAGAAACAACAAGAGATGTGACACAAGAGCCCAAGCAGCTGTTGTGGATCTCACAACCTCCCTCAGCCCACCGCAGCCAGCCACATGGCAGCCCACACACCTCCCAGCTCCTCACTGACCTTATGCATGACAACTTCAGCAGCCTTGAATCTACATGTACAACTCTCATATATTACCTTCAGTTACGTACAAAAAGATTAATTCATTACACTGTTTTAACTAAGGTTTTTTTTCCTATCTGCTGACAAGATCTGGTCTTCCCATACATGTGGGGAAGTTTTCCCAAGTGGTATCAAGGGGAAAAAAATAATATTTTTCCTGAAGACTGCCAAAATTACTGAGCCTAGCGAGAGTGTAACTAAGAGGTCTGAGCTGTGCCTGCTTTGAGGGAGGTACAAGGAGTCCTTGTAAGGTGTCAGCAGATGGTTGCACCCTGGAGGTATTTCACCTGTAAGAAACAGCTAGAAGAAACCTAGGGAAAGGGGCAGCTGCCTGAACAAATCACCTGACACAATTTAACCACCCAAGGGCACCTGCAGCATCTGCCTGGGACTCAATGGCAAAGGACATTTGCGAGACCAGTGCTTTTCTGCAGTGCCAGCTGCACAGGCACATCAAATGACACTGGCTCACTGCGCTTCCGTGCCTGAATCACTGTTGAGGAAACTGGGCTCAGAGCAATTGGAAAAGCTGCCAACTGCAAGGACCCAACTAACTTACTCTCCTGTCTGCAGTGTTACAATCTTACATTAAGGTCTGACATGGGAATATCATAATCTGACAGTTACCAAGAAGACAGTAAAATAAAGGGCAAAGACACACCCCCTTTGCTCTGTTCACAAATGTCATGGTCATATGAGACACCAGTCAACCACATCAGGAGACTAAAACTAAACCACAATAGGATATGTTGATAAATATTTATTTCAAAACACCATGGCCTTTTGCATGACTAATGTTAATGTGATTTTAGGCTGAGAAGAAAACAACCAACATAGAATGCAAGATAACCATACTGAAAGCAGTGAAACAGGTACTACCAACCTGTTTTTTATTCTCTGACTTAAAACCATGACCCAGCCTATCAGTCGGTGCTATCATTGCCTTTAACACACTGATGACCACTAATGCAGGGTAACCATAATGTCTGCAGGTATCATCTACTGCAGCCACTTGCAAACAGTAGGATTCATCTTCTCAGGACAGTGTAGGCTGGTTTCACACACCAAATAGAGCCCATATCATCCAGACATTAGAAAGTGTCTGCTTGGAGTTTTAAGAGAACCGTATGCCAATTTAGATGATTATCAACAGTATCTGCTACTGAACAGCTGTTAATTAGTCAGTGCCCCTCTCTTCAGCAAGGAGAATTCTTGCTGAATTCTGTTGCAAGTATATTCTTCTGAATTCTGTTGCAAAGACAGAGTTCACTGGGGGAAAAAAAAAGCCCAAAAAGCCCCAGTAAAGATTGCAGTCCTTTGTGGCCTATACCATGCTTGTCACAGGGCAGGGAGAGGGAATCAGCCTATCATGCCTAACAGCATGTTGCAATCACCACGGAAATGCCTTGCTCTTCTTGCTTCCTCTCCACCCTTGTTTGGAGAGTTAAGGTTAGGTGGGAAAAAAGCTGCAGCACTTTGGGAATCCTGCCTGGATGTCCAGCACTACAGCAGCCATGCTCCTGCAGCCTGCTCTGTAGCTCTGTTGTTCTTTAGCTGTTTTCTTTAACTACCACTTCTCTAACTGTTATGAATTGGGTGAAGAAAATCCATCAGAAATCATGAGCTGTTCCTGAAGTAGGTATAGGAGCTGCACAACAGACAATACAGCTAAGGATCTACTGAGGCAAATGGCTCTGAACTGAAAGAATTTGGAGATGTGACTTGACTTGGGGAGAGGGAGGTGCATCTAACATTCACTGCTCTACAGAAGTCTACAGGACAACTGTTCTGACATTTCTCTCTGTGCAACACAAGCTCTGAGTGTAAAAGCACAGCATCCATGTGAGTCTGATGGACTGGAAGGCCCACAGAAAGAAACACAAAAGCCCCAGGAGGGATGGAGTTTACATTTGGCTCTTTTGTCTCTGTACACAGCCTAGACAGATAGACCCCAATTACCAAAGCACATAAGCAGCTCTATAGGAACTGCTCATCCATCGTTGTCCCAGAAATAAGGAAAGGGAAACTGCATGGCTGGATATTTTTCCAACCCCTCAGTGAGAACAGAACCATACAATGCAGAATGCTTGGTAAAGCATCATGCTTCAAATGAGACACCTGCCTGCTCCTGGTTGATGTACCCAGTGTGTCCAACATGCTACACTGCTCGCTGTGAATGGATGGTGCACCAGCTCCTCTCTTCTGCCTCTTCCAAACAGCGCAGGCCCAGGTGCTGAAGGAGACTGCTACTTGTAGCAGTAACACCCACAACAGTAGCCTCACATATTTGAAGAGCCATGGTGAAGGACTTCCACTCCAAGCTCATTACAGCCTCACTACTCCTTAACTGGCAAAGATTTTCTAGAAATGAGCATGCAGGTCTAGAAGCTGTTTTTGACATCACAGATCACAACACCAGCACCATGCACACTCACCCCAATGCACTCAGCTCAGCAATTCACCAAACACTTGGAATTTGAAGGCCCAACAGGGAAACAGGGTGCTAATGCCGACAGGCTGAACTTTAGCTGCCCCATGATAAGAGCTATAGAAAGTAAAACATCTCAATGCACACATTCATTCCACTTGTCTGTCATGAATATGCCTAACTTGCAATAATCCCCAAGTTTTTTTCTCTACAATTGCTCACTTGCATGACAGAAAATGTATTTCTGGTGAAAAAAATACACAGCCCAGCAATGTGTGCATCATTCACATTCAGAGGGAAAGCATTCAGTGCAGTGGGAAAGAGTCATCTTATGAATGCTGCAAAACTCATAAACAGATAAGTTACATTCAATTCCTAAGTGCACGAAATGTACATAAAAATGAGACCTCCCACCAAGATGGCAGAAAGGTCAAACTAAAGGAGGGGAAAAGGACAGTCACAGATAGTTGTGTACTTAGTGCCCGAGAGCTGCCACGAACAGACTTTCAGAGATACCCCCACATCAGGACTTTGCCACATTCATAAATAAATTTGTCTTTCTTTGACAAAACCAGTCACTTTGGAAAGACTCCAATAGGCAGCCAGCAGGATAGTGCGATATTCCCGTGTTCTTCTAGCTTTTGATTATCAGGGAACATTTCCCTTATACAATATGCCTAATAGAAGCAAGCATGTATAGCAAGGCAAATTCAGCCAAAACCGCCACCAGCATTTCAGGAAAAAAATTTCTTTCCAAATATATGTTTGCTCTGCTAGTAATTATACAAGTTCAGAAGCTAGCAGTGCAGCATGAAGCGTTACCTCAAGAAATACACATACTTTGACATTTGCACTCTGCATAGAACATTGCTAAAAGCTCATGGACTTTACAAAACGTATCAGCAATCCTGCAGTGTAAGTCTATGGTTGAATCCAGAAGAACTGAAGTCGTTGGTTAGAAGGAGGGCAGTAGACTCTAATCCATGTGCTGGAAAAGCTATTTCAAAATGTGAGCTCAATCACGTCCTCTTTGTTATCTACTCACCAACATTCAGTATAGCCTTCATGAACCTGTAGAAAGTCTCAGAAGACAGCTCCAAGAAGCATGTAGTGTACACTTCATCTTAAAAGAAAGGCTTCCTCTGAAAACCAGCTATAACAATTTGTACATTAACACTGACAACTGTATCAGCTTTCAGCACTGGAACGCATTTGTACTCAGAGCTCTCAAACAATGCAACGGCTGAATGAAGATCACCAACACTCCAGAGCAGAAAACAGCAGGGATTAGTTACACAAGCTCCTAGACTTGAGGTTCTGGACTTCAAGTCTCACCTTCCCAAAAACATAGGGAGAAATGAAGACACGCTGGAATCTTGACTCCAGCATCTCACAACCATAATCTGTCTCCACTACTTTCCAAAGTGGCAGATCTGCTTAATCCCATGTACCACATCTGCCAGCCCTATCTCATCACACTTCCAAAACAAAGTCAATTCTGTCCAGTGAACCTGCAGAACCCTTAGAGAATGAAAACGACTGTACCTGAATACAGTACAGAACTCAAAGTACCATCAAGCAGTTAACACAAGCAGAAAGCTCCTGCTCAGCTTTATGCTTTCCACAACATCAGTAATCTCTGAGCTTACCTGTAGCAGCCATACAGCCGAGAGTTTGCTGTGGATTCATAGTCATCCAGATGCTTCCACCACATGGGTAGCAAGTCTGAGTGCTGTTAACTTCTTTCTGGAAGGAAAGGGAAAAAAGAAAAAAAGAAATATGACTTGTAAGCATTTACTGAACACAAATTTATACATTTTCATTAATAACTAGCAGAAGGGAGCAGAAAAAGGGGAACAAAAGCTTCAAATCATTTTAATGATCCTCAAACCCATATATTTGCATGTGTAAGGGTAGCATAAGGATACTATACCAACAGCCTGGGGTCAGACCAAAGTCAGTAGAGCCAGTAGTTGGACCACATGTCCACACGTGCAAAACCTTGAGGAACTGCACTGTTGGAGCCAAATGCTTTGCTGCCAATACTCGATACGATATGGAAAACACCTGATCCAATCCTGATTTAACTATCCCAATAGGCCTTTACTGTCAGCTCAGTAGGATGTTAAAAAAACAAAATTCCCATAACTTAGTGAGGAACAAAACATACTCCAGCTTTTCTTTTTCACGGGTTGCTTAATGAAGAAGCGGTTCTGGAGCAGATGCTTTTAGCAGTATGTGTGGTTTGGTTTTACTTTCAGACTCCCATGTGTTAAAAGCAGCACCTCATCCACTCCAGGTCCTGCACAGACACTGCAACACAGCTGAGGCAGAGCCACCCTGCAGCTGCTCCTGGCTCAGGCTGGTTGGTGCAGCCCTGGAAGAGCCACCCTGCAAAATGCACCACTGACACAGTAACAAAACAATCCCAGCTCACCTCCCCACCAGCCTACTGTGAAACTGCCCAAAGTAAATATTCTCATTTCTCTCGCTGCCTTGCCCTCCAAAAGCCCACCCTCAGCCATTTGGAGGCAGAGAGACCACAAATCCTGCTTATGTCCAACCTTAGAAGTCCCTTTCCCCTCTGTAAGTGACCTTGCACTCGAAATTACAGTTCCAGAGGGGCCGTTCCAGCTCTGTTCAACCTCTCGGCTCCTCAGCACGCTCCCTGCAAAGGGCAGCACAGCTCAGGGCAACACACAGCTGTGTTTGCACAGCTAAACCGCGTACCCAAACTCCTCCTCAAGACAGGTAAGGAAAGAGGACGACCAACACCACCTTAAGACAAAGGAATTCCAATCCCATCGAGGCTTTAAAGCAGACGTCCCCCAAAAAAAGATCTCTGAGGAGAGTCGCCAACCACGCACCAGCACGACCTCCAGCCATGCCCACCCTGAGGCGCAGCCTCGCCACGCCCACCTCCTCGCGCCCCAGCCGGGAGGCTCCCGGCCCGCGGAACCGTTTGTAGCCGCGTCCCGCCCGCCGGGCCGAGCCGACCAATCGCGTCGCAGAGCGGGAAAGGCGGCGCCCTATGGCTGCAGGAGGGAGGCCCCGCCCCCGTCCGCCGCGGAGCTGCCTGTGCTGGGCGTGGCGAGCGCCGAGTGCGGGCCAGCTTCTGCTCAGGTGTTGCGGAGGGGTACGGGGCGCGTGTCGCCTGCAAAATGGCCGCTTCACCCTGCCCAAAGAAGCTTGCTGGGGCCGCTTCAGTTCCGCCTGAGCGCCCGCAGGGACAAATCCGTGTAAAGAAACGAGAACGGGAGCTACAGGGAGGCGGGGCTCCGTTCCCGTGCCCGCCGGGTGCCTCCCTCCCTGCCGGGGAGACCTCGTGGCAAAACCAGCTCCGTGTCAGACGGGCGCGCTGCAGCTGTCTGGTGGCTGCTGGTAAAAGCCGTGGTGGTGGTACAGAAAGCGGTGGTGAAAAGGGGGAACTGAGAGCCTCCAAGGGAAAGCTCCCCACCCGCGGCGGAAACACCGGGAGCGGGCAGCGCCAGCGGGATGCGGGCGTGCGGCGGCGCGGCCGCGAGGAGCCGGACGGCTCCGGGCTGCAGCCGCGAGCGGCGGGGCCGCGCGGGGACTGACTGGCGTGGCCGCTGTGACACGGTGGCAGCGGGGTGCAGGGATGGGCGGCGCCCGGGAGCAGCGCCCAGCCCAGGGACAGCCCGATCCCCATTGCGGTCGCAGCACGGAGACCATCTCTCACTTAGGAGAAGCGATTCTACGGGGCTCCAACTCCTGCTCGTTTGCTCAAGCCGAACGGAGTAACTATAAACTAAGAATAAATACTAATTAACCGGGATCTTTCTTTGTGTCGCCATCTGAGCCAGGCGCCGTGTCTGTCTTTAACTTCATGCTGCTTTGAGATGCACCCTCTGTCTGCAGCAGGTAAAAATAAGACCCCTTCCTTCAATAAAGTCAATCACAGACCTCGCTGTAGGACAGCATTTCTTGGCAGAGCCGTGCCGTTATCTTTAAGTGCTGTGTGCTCGCCAGCATTTGAGCAGGCATGCGCGCTGTGTGTCTCCAGTGCAACTGTTTTCATGATCGAGGATCATTTAATCCCCTGACTTTCCTCGTCCTGATGGAAGAGGGGAAGGTGAATTACTCCTGAGTGAGAACCCCTTTTTCAGTACGTGCAACAGCTGTACTCAGGCTTTCTGTAAGGTACAGCTGAAGGCTGCTGAGATTTTTCCCCTCAAGGCTGGGGACAGCAGGGTGGAAGTTCTAAATTATCTTATGTTGAGCTGAATGAAATCAGTAGTGCTTTATATAGATTTTAATATCACAGAGAGAAGAATAGAACGGGATTAAGAATGATATTTTTTTTTCCTAAGTATACACATTTTCCAAGCTCTCTTGTTTTTAATTTTTCTTTTGTTGCATATAGCTTTGGTATTTTCTAAATTTCTGTTGAAAGCTCTTGTAACAAAATGCACTTTTTGTTACAACTGTTGGTAATTATGCAGGCAACATGCACACAGAGGGGAAACTCTATGCATATTACACTGTAAAACTCACGATCTTCCATAAATTCAGTTACATTCCTTTGTAGAAAAATAACTAATTTGAGGAAAACATATTCAAATTAAAAAAAAAAACAAAAACAAAAATAGTTAAAAAGATATTTAGCAGTTCTGTCAAATTCTGCCCAGTTCCCCCTCTCAAGCACCTGCTGACACAACACAGCCTTGTACCCACTATGTAGGTAGCTGATATCGCTGATATCACTGATACGATTTTCACGTCACTTCAGCTGGGCCTCATTGTAACTGCAGGGCTGCGCAGGAATAAACAAAGAGGGAAAGTCTGCCCGATGATGTGGATACAGAAGTTTTTAACAAGCCTGTAGATGAAATCATAAAATAAAGCCTCTCGACCAGTTAAAAGTTGCACAAACACCATTTGAATGGTGTAACAGTACGATTTGTTTGTACAGCATGAACATCACCTGTATATTGCAGCTCAGCGAGCCCAAAGCTGGGTCTGGCAGTGCCATCTACCCAGGTAATGGTGCACCTGTCTGTCCCCAGGGCCTCCTGGTCTGCAGGACACACACCTCATGGCGAGGCCCAGACCTTGCCCACCCACTTGTTGCAGGGCTACATGAGGAACTGCTTAGGTGTCAGTGCACCTGCTTTGCAACAGGCACCTCTGAAGCAGAGAGGATTGGGTGCCCTGTGCACCTGACTGTGAGTGCCACAGCTGCCCTTGAGAGGGTGGCCAGGCAAGGGAGATGGGCTGTGTGTGGCCCCAGAAGTCACCTCTTCTGCTTCTAAAGGAAAGATGGAGGAGAGAATACTCTTTCCACGCAGCTAGAAAGCCTCAGAAAGCTAGTGCCTAATAATTTTGGTTTGTTAGCTCTTACTGGAAATGAGAGGAAACTGTATAGATGTGAAGAGCTGGACCAATGATAATAGTTTTTTGTTCTCCTAGAGAAAAGCTCACAAATGAAAGAACCACGGTTCCATCCCCCTGAGACACAGGAACAGGTATTTGATAGCTAAAACTATTGAGGATGAAATACATTCCAGCCTGTTGGTGAGCTTGGTGAACCCACCACCTTCCTCCTCTCTGTACCTTCCAAAAGTGGCTGTGATTCTAAGGCTGTAAAGCACTAAGCTGGCAGAGAAAAGAGCAAGGGACAACCAGAAGTTGCATAAGTCCTTCCCAAGCCAATGGGAAGGAAATGCTTTTGAGCATCCCACTAAAATGAATGCCAAAACTGTTCTTAGGCTTTATTTCAGATTTTATTAAGGGTATTGGACAGATGGCTGCTGTCAGTAGGAAACGCTGACCAGTATTTAGGCTACCTAAATAGAGTCCCAAGTGCTTGTGTGTATTTTAGACACATAAAGCAGCTCTCTGGTCTAGAATCCTGTCCTTGAACTGAAAAGTCATGTCTTTTGGTGCAGTCTCAAGCCAAAACTGCCATTGTAACAAAGGTCCAGGCATCTCCTTTCCTAGGTGTGGGTGGTTTCAACTCCTGAAGTGGTTATAAGAAGCAATGCCCCGTAAAACACGAAGCTTAGGAGGATGACTAATATCTGAAGTGTGGAGGCAATAAGAGATGACCCGCATATTATGTGCTTTTTATTTAATAATTTAGAAATAAATATCAGCTTTCCCCAAACTGTCCCTCAACCCAGCAATTATATGTTGGCTGATTTCTTGTTAGTGCTGTTTTTTTCTAATAACAAACTGTTCCCAAAGCCTCACATACAGAGAGTTAGACAATCAAAGCACTGTGTGTGATTTTCCAGTTAATTCACTCAGTTAGCTGCAATTAAAACAATACAATTCAAAGCCTTGTGTGTTTCCCTGCAAAAATACGAAACTGTAGTCGTTACTATTAATATATACAACCTACAAGAAAGAGTTAACAGAGCCCCTTTGTCTTCCCTGCTGTAGTAATTTTTTTATCCTTTTCTGTAGACGTCCCAGCAGTCATTAATATTTCTTTCAGTCTGTTCTTCAAAAGACACACGCTTTTCATTCAATTGCGCAGAAAGAAAAGGAATTCAGTGGGCCAGATTCCCTCTACGGTCAGATCCATTCACTACAGCTGCCTGGGAGGGAGTCTAGGTGGAGGGGTATCGTCAAGAGGAAAACTGAACTTCGAGGGGAAGAGGTCACCATTTTTGCAGGTATCAATCTGAATTTTGCTCAGATTTCACCTAGAAGTCTTACATAAATATTTTTGGGAAAGCACTGTCTTCACAAATACTGATCCTGCTCATGCATTTAATACAAGTGGCATAAGTTTTAGCACCAATGTAGAGCCATTTCTGTTTTATTGGGCTTCACAAATTAAATTTGATGACAATCTAATTCATATTACACCAATTTCAGAGGTGCAAAAAAAAAAAAACCAAAAAAAAACAGAAGCTATATCCTGCCCCATGCTTCAGCATTCAGGTATACTAATAGAGCATCTGTGGCTGTCTCCCACATTATCAAGCTCCTTAAACACTGGACAGATTTCCATATACCAAGAGACTGAGCGTATCACGTTCAAGAGGTAACATCTCTACAGTCTGAGTCTGTGCTATGTTTGCCCAAGTCTCACAGTGTTTCCAGAGCTTCTACAAGCAAGGTGCAACACTTGCTTGGTCACAACACTGTCCTGAATAGAAGACTATACTCCTGACACACTATTATTCAGTATCTTAATTCAGTGTTTAAGCTCTAATTTTTGACAGAGGTTTCCATTCAACCTACTTCTGTAATAGAATGGCAAGCCACTAATTTTAATATATAATTTTAATTATTGTGAGCATTTAATTTAAGCTTGGTTACTCAACAAATAAGTATTCTGCCTACTCCAGTAAGATGGTATGAAATTTATTCAAATGTTTACTAAATTTTGTGAAGTTGTAGTGGAAGAATATGTTCTGAGAATTTGTAAATACAGTCCCACAGGAAGACGTAACACCAAAATGTGTGTCAGAACAGACTCTTGAAGTCTGATCCAAAAAGAATTCACAGCTTACTCAGTACTCACCTTTATTCTTTCGTTCCAGTACTCAATGGCATGAAAAATGGGATTGCAAAGCAAAGAACCCAAACCAACATTTCTTTTCCAGAAAGGTGAAAATATGCCAAGCCCAGTTCCAATTACAGAAATACTTTCCAGTATTTTCTTTCCTTCCAGTTACTGCAGTTCTACAAAGATGTTATTTGGTGACGGATGACAAAGAAGGTAATTCAGTAAACAAGATACCTATTCCAAAGATCTACTGATTAAAAGAAAGGCTAATATCTTACTCCTCACACTCTTGACACGACCAAAGGCCTGAAGAATCTTGCAATCTGTGTATAATTTGAGTGAAGGAAGTCCAGTTGAAAGGCTACATCTCTAACTGTTGATGAATGTTTCCAGCAACAGTTTAACAGCAACAATATAAAAAAAATTCTCTGCTTGGAAGAGGGTTTTTTCCAAATGTGTTCTCTTAGCTTAAGTTGCTATAACAGAGATAGCACTAGGCAAATAGCAACTGTATGTGTTCTATAATAAGTATACTTTTCATAAGGCATTTCAAGGCAAATAGATTACTAACACATTTTAAAAGTTAAACTGCGTTTACCAAGAATCACATTATTGAAGTGAGCTATATACAGCAAGGCACTGTCCATGAAATCAAAGAGATAATTCATATCACATTAATACACTGACATTACTGCCTGACCTATAAATACTGATAATATTTTCATTATCATCTACATTTAACATTCTTTATCCTTTCAAGTGCCCTTATGTCCAATACCTGAAAACATGTGATACAGTTCCACAGAGTAAGTCCAGAAATCACATCAAGGAAGTTCTTTATTGGTTTCTCTCAATGACTTTCAGATTAAATCTGTTCATTTTATAAATGCAGTAAAGGTTTTTGTTAAGTGTCTAGTCTAAAAACACATGGTTGAAGTTAGTAGGTTTTTCAATCCAGCAACAAAGGATCCTACAACTAGAACAAAGTTAATAAGTGCTGATGACACACATGCTGGAAGAAAAAAAAAAACCCAAAAACAAACAACAACAAAACCAAACCACCAGTGCCTCACTCCTTAGTTTCAGAAGAAGAAAATCATAGTTTAGAACTGAAAGAAAATTATGGAGTACACAAAAGGAACAGGTTTGTATACAAAACTATCAACCTCTCACCTACTCACCTTTCAGGCATTTGCTTCATTAAACTCCCAAGTATCAGTGCAAGAATGAGTATAAATACCAGAATGCCAAGGTAAGAAACACACAGACTTTGTAAATCTGTTCACAGTAGTGTTCCAGATTGGTGCTAAAATAAGAGTTATGAGCTACATTCATTTCGAGTAAATGTAAGAATATCTATACTCAGCTCAGGCCTTCTTTAGTCATCATCTATTTGTGAAGAATGGAAGGAATTACTGCTTCTCTAGAAGAGAACTCATCCTTCTCAGTTACAGAACTTGAAAGTAAAAAACTCTGGCCTTTCTCCAGTTCAAATCAAGGAGAGTTGTATGTATGAATCCCAGAGGCTGAGATCTGTTCAGCCTCATGACCACACTTATATACACTGCAGGCTCCCAGGTCAAGAGCAGTTGACTGAGTCTCCAGAACGAGAATAGTTTCACAATAAAATATTCTACCCAACAGATGTCAGTGGTACTAACTTGCCATCTCACCTTGTAACAAATGCTTACTTCCTTAAAGTTTGCTAGAAGATGTGATTTATACCAGTCACACCAGGAGAGTAACAGAAATTTACAGTCACCTTCCAGTCTCATGCAGCTTGAATCATTTTTTATAAGTGGATAAGCGTTCTCCTGGCCTTCTAGATCAGGGAAAGGAAGAAA
Organism: Perdix hodgsoniae; assembly: GCA_035772895.1. Taxonomy (NCBI): domain Eukaryota; kingdom Metazoa; phylum Chordata; class Aves; order Galliformes; family Phasianidae; genus Perdix; species Perdix hodgsoniae. The sequence continues at coordinate 1,820,417 of JAPSGF010000046.1, read as the reverse complement.
GGAAAAAGAAACGTTAGAGTACTCCAGAACCTCAGCATAGAACCATAGTATGGCTTGGGTTGGAAGAGACCTAAAAGATCATCTAGTTCCAACCTTCCCCCCTCACAGGCCTCCCACCAGACCAGGTTGCCCAAAACACCATCCAACCTGGCCTTGAACACTTCCAGGGATGGGGTATTCATAATTTCTCAGGGCAACCTGTTTCAGTACTTCACCACCAATACAATAAAGAATTTCTTCCTTGTATCTAATCTGAATATATCTGCTTTTAGTTTAAAATCTTTCTCTCTCATCCTATCACTGCTGGCCCTTGTAGAAAGTCTATCTCCATCTTTCTTATAAGCCTCCTTTAAGAAAAGCTGCAGTAAGGTCTCCCTGGAGCCTTCTCTTCTCCAGGCTGAACAGCCCCAGCTCTCTCAGGCTTTTTTCATAGGAGAGGCTTTCCAGCCCTCTGATCATTTTTGTGGCCCTCCTCTGGACCCACTCTAACAGGTCCTTGTGTTTCTTGTGATGGGGGTCTGAGAGCTGGATGTGGTACTGCAGGTGGGTTCTTATGAGGAATAGAGGAAGAGAAAGCATCTCCATCTAGGCTCCCATTCAAGTATTTCTGCCCTTGGTTATTGACACTAAACAAGCTCATGGATGCACTGAACAGTAACACATTATCAGCAGCTAATAAAATTAAACTAAGCTGGACAGTATTGCTATACTGAATAAAATGGATTCCTCCCTCAAACAGCAAAGACAATAGCATACAAAATAGCGGTGACACAGACCTTTAGCTAGGAACGCAAACTGGCAGGCCTTGGCAGGAGTGTGTAAATTCTGTGGTTTGGTCCTGGAGGTTGTGGCTTCAGCCCCAGGTCCCAACTCCCTACCACAAACCACCAGAGATTGCTCACAGTAAATACAAGGCCAACTTCTCTTCAGCAAGGTTCCATCATATTCAGATATTATCATGCTAAGGGGCTTCTAGCTTAAACATCATTCCATAGGCATGGGTGGCTATTGAACACAAGCAATAGGTAGGCATGAACTGGTCGGAGCATGAGCTGGCTGAGACCCAGTTCAGCTTGACAGCCAGGGAAAACGTTTTGAGGGCCTCATCTCCACATGAAGCCTGTCTTGTTGGACGGCCATTTGGGAACACAGCTCAGCTGCTTTCACTGAATCAGATAGAGAGGTCTGCAGATGAGGATATTGCCTGGATTCCAGGAGCACCCTGGGGACCCTAATCGTGGTCCAATGCCATGCTCCACTGGTACTTCCCATGTACTTGGCAAAAGGTCTGCATACAAGGAAGGACTGTCTGCTTGCAGTGGTACTAGCAGAGCGGCAGGTGCTTTTGAACCATGCCATGCACTGTGGTGGGATTTCCAACATCCAAACGTTATTAACTCAGCCCCTTTCTGAACACTGGGAATAAGGCCAATCTGCACGGGTGTGAGTGGTCAACGCTGCCCGGCATGTTGACACTGGAACTAGGCAGATGAAAGTCACGCGTGGGGCAGCCCCTGCTTTGCATTTTGGTGCAGATGTACACAGAGAAAGGAGCGGAGGCAGAGCTGAGACGGTGGGAAATTTGGCGAGAAGGAGGGCGTCTGTTACTTGAAATCACTCTAGAGCACATTACAAATCTGTTAAATCATTGTGGGTTACCCTGTATTTCAGAGTAAATTAGTAACTTTTCAGAGGGAGTGAAGAAACTACCACTCTACTTTTAAATAATGAAAATGCTAAAAAACCTACACTTAACAGCTCTAAAACTGCAGCAAGTCACCCACCAACACCCACTCCTCTTGTCAGCAGGCTTTTTTCAGCTTTGCCTATTATTTGTGTGAAGCGAGAGATGTTTAATATTTGCTGCCCTTATCTGCTCGACTTTAAGGACCCTCAAATGTTACAGTATGTACCTGGGCCGCTGACCTCTTTCCCCACAGCACTTTGATCTAAGTAAGTAACAAACACAGAGTTTCCAAAATCATTTGGATTCACTGGCTCTGAGTGCATAGCTGTAAAAAATCTGCTTTAAGATTAACATCCAATTTTATTCATGCCTGAGGCTTCACCACAGCATCTATTTTTGTAAGATTAACAGCAAGATCCCAGTTCTCCAGAAATGTAAAGAGGAACAGCCAGTTGTAAAAGAAATCTGATATTTCCTAATTTGTCCCCCTCACATTCAGGAAGGCATATTTTCCTAGACCTTTCAACGATGGGTGTAATTTCTACTTGCGTTTTTGCACCCACAACATGCAGCATGTGTATTAATCCTTCTGCCTCCCATTCGCTGACATGCATTTCTGATGAAATTGTGAGTGCCAAAAAACACTAGCGCAAATCTCACATGTGCAAAGTATCCCCTGAAAGACAGCTTTTACTCTGGAGGAGTTAAGAAACAGTCATCTTCCTGTACCTTGCACAGAAGCATCTTGGATCATCTAGCTTGAAAATGCAAGTACATAAAAGGAGCACTTAATATTCCAGCTAATCCATTTTAAATTAATATACATGCAAACATTTCTTTTTAGCATTGGAATCTGAGGACAAATTGGGGGCCATTTTTAACTTTAACAGCAGAAGAAAAATTGCTTTAAATAGTGCCTTTGGTATCTGTCAATTAGAGCTATTGCACTGCTGTCAACTTGCGCTCCCTTAGTTCCAGCTTTGCTCCATCCTACACAGATCCGTACAGATCAGTTGTCTCTTCCAAACATTCACTAACCACTGGAAAGTGAAATTAATAAACTGTGAGAAAAGCTGACTCATAAAGCTGACACTCCTGTGCCCAGCAACTCTGGGCTTCTCCCCTCCAGCTAGCTGTTTGAGATAGACAGGCAAAGTGGTAAAAGATTATCAAATTGCAACTGTCACTCCTGACAAAATGCATCTGAATGCTGGAAGGAATTTTAGGTTTTAAGCTAAAGCACCATCCCAAAGAGTTCCTCAGAGCCTGTCAATATCTGTACCTTGGATGGAAAGCTACCACTGAGCACAGTGCGTCCAACATATAGAACCTGCCATGAAATAAAGTTCTTCATAAGAAAGCTCATCTCAGTCTTGGTTGGTAACAATAACAAGGAGACAAGATGAGACCATCAGTCTCAATTGTGAAGACAATGTTTTCCTCCCATATTATTCTATCTGTCATGTTCCCTTCAGGTTCCAAAGGAATCCCTGTCTCATACATCATTATTTCCCACAAAGCTTGAAAGCCTTCAGGGGGGGTTTCTTCCTGCCCACTGTACCAGCCTTGATGTCTGAGTACCTTCAGAACAGTGACAGAGGCTTCTACCAGCAATAAAGGGAAACATCTGCATACCAATTAAACTGCTGAGCTCTGAAGAGTTAAAAAAAGAAAAAAAGAGAAAAAAGCCTTGAAAGTAAATCTGAGCCAAGTTCTAATTAATGCCCTAGGCCCCGATTCACCACAGCACTTAGGCATGTAGTTAACTTTAAGCACGTACTAAGTTCCATTGAAGTCAAAAGACAGCATCGAAGAGGCAAACTACATTAGCACAATTTAATACTCTTCGGGCTAATTAATCAGCCATAAAAATTAACTGTGAGAGTGGTATTCCTTATTTTCTTTGCTGTGATACTTACAGATAAAAATGCTTGGATGTGGTTGGAATAAGCAAAAAGCAATATCTTGTTTAGCTGTCTTGGGCTGCTAAGTCTTACAGTTGTAAAGACTGGCCCCAGAGAGCAGGTAAAGGAGCTGAATTCTCTACACATTACAGTCTTGCAGTCTAATGTAGGTATCATCTACCTGGCAGAGGCACACAGCCACTAAAGACACAGTTCTTGTCCTGGGGAGCAGTAATCTAAGAAATGAAAGGAATTGGCAGCAGATCAGCAATGGATGGCACATCAGAGACAGTTTTATTTTTCTCTATAACGAAGTGTTTATTCACTGCTGTGCATCAATGTTATTTGTGATCAGAGGTGGCAAGGAAGGGAAGCAAGCAGGGTTGGGTAAACCAGGGAGGCAGAGACCAGATGCAAGTTTGTGACTACTGGTAAGGTTATCAAGAGAGGCAGTCAGGCAGAGCTGTGGAGAGGGCAGCAGTGCTGATGTCTAACAGGTAGGTAGACTGGAGTTTGGTTCAGACCTAAATATGAGCAAAGGCTTAACTCTCTTCAATTTCAGTGGAGCAGGACTGAATCCTGCAAAAAGGGAGCCCACAGCACCATCTCCAAATAACTGACTAATTCCAGGTACACCCAGACTTTTACGCCACCTGGTAAATACAGCATGGTGAATGGCTGCCAAAACTGCACCACAATGTTCAGGCTAAGTTTGGACTGAACAAGGTCTTCAAGGTCAGTATAACTGATTTTTGAGCTCCTGCTGACTTCACAAAGGCATGTGTACAACAAATCATTCTGTAAACCAGGATGCAAGGAGAAAAAGTAGTTGATAATCTTGCTGGAATTTCTGCAAATACAAAACCAAAGAAAGATTCCTGAAGTATCACTAAGGTTGCACATGGACCTATGAAAGCTAGGAAAGTGAGAGCAGGGGACAAAAACTCCTGACTGGCAATACTTCTTTGTGTCATGCATTATGAAAACAAAAAGAATAAAAACAAACTCCAAAAATTAGAATGCCGTGAGCATAAAGCAAAGTACCAGCGTGACTTTGCAGATTAATTTTGAATTTCCTTGCTTTCATTGGTTTAAGAGCCCTATTGTTACTCTCGTTTCTTTAATTGCAGACACTAAAAATTCTTTTATCTCTGAAAGTCCTTCAAGTCTGTTATATAAATATGTAATTAAAGCCTCTTTCAACTGGGTATAATTTACTCTATAGTTTACAACAGCTGCACTAGAGCTATTACAGTTTATTATTTAAAAGCCTAATTAAGGGCTTCTTAATTAGTGGATCCTTCAGTCACTAGACTGTGACTATGTAAAAGATGCTTGGCAGCTATCGCATTTTGCAAATCTGTATGAAACGTTTGCCTGAAAACAGGGTATGTGCAAGTCCAGAAGCACATCAACTGTCCCAATAGGTCAGCGCATCTTAATGTGCAAACCTCCACATGAAGGCTATGCTCTCATCTCCAAGTGCAAACATCCTTTCCCCTCGTGCACATGTCGTGGGGAACCACTCCAGTGTCCAGTGCAGGGGACAGACTGGGAGACTGCCCACAGTAGCTCAGTGCCTCCTGTGAGTAGGATTCCCACCTTCCCACGACTTGCTCTGCCACCCAGCTGTAACTTCCAGCCCAAGCTGAAAGCTGAGTCTGTTCCCTGGGCTCCTCATACAACCTCCTGAATGCAGGACAATCAAACCTGGAGAGGACTACTCTCCACCTTTTCCTGCGCCCTTTCCTACACCATCCCTAGAGCAGCTGCCAGCCTAGCTGAGTTGAGCTGCTATGCCAGTCCTCTCTGATGTGGCAAATATCGTGTTCAAACACACCCGAGAGGATGAGGCTGTGCCTGCTGGCTGCTCACGCTGGTTCTCACATGGCTTGTCAAGCGCTTTCTTCAGTGAATGCCATGTCTTGCTGTTGCCATGCTCTCCTCAGCAGCTGTGCCTCTGTGCTGCATTCAGTGGGAAGCTCCTCTGCGGTGCCCAGAGAACTCACATCACTAGGAGGAGGAAGGGAGATCCAGTTACTGCCTCTCACTTATAACAACCAACACGCATTTCTCATTAATCACCACTAAATTAGCAGTCAGTCACTGAGATTTTAAATGCAATCTCTGCCCGGGTTTGGTACTGGAACTCCGTCATCCTTCACCTCTGGGTGGCACAGTGTGGGGGAGCAGTCAGTGGAGCTATAGTTCATCTTTACAGGAATCGCTCACTGGAACGAGCTCGTACCAGCTCAGAGCTCTCAGAACCTACTGCTCAGTGAGGAAGAGCTGGTCCAGACTGTACTCTGGAGCACTGATGGGATTTCTATGCTTTCACTTCCTTGTAACATAGAGATCTGTTACAGAGGGTCAGATTTGGGGCCTGCAGTCTTCAAGAGCATCGCTTTAAACAATACAGTGACAAAAGCATGAGTTCTTATTGACTGCAGGATAATATAAATCAGTTATCGAAAACCTGTATCATTAGCACTACTGCTTTCCAGTGGTAGATAGCTGCAGTAACGGATTGGCCACTCCATCTCATCCTCCCACTGGAAAACAACATACACAGGACCAATCAATAACCTGATCTAAGTTACTCGTAGACGTGTCAGGTGCAAATATCTCCCTTTCTCAGAGGTTTTAAAGACCAGATACTTTTGCAAAATTTAGGCCAGGCAACAAATTGCTTTGGATGAATTGCTGTTATGGTGGAGCACAGCATTACCAGATCCACCCACATTGTTACAAGGGAGTTTTAAATAGATGGGGAATAAATTTATTACATGCATGCATTACTTTGTGGGTCAATAGCTCAAGATGCTCCTCTGCAATAGGAAAAGTTCCATTTGAAAAGCACTTTTTCTAGTATCCGTGTTATTTGAAAGCCTGTCTTCGACAGGAAATAACTTGATTATTTCAGCGTGGGGGATTGCCACTAATTTCTATAACTGAAATCCTAAAATACCTTCAAAATCAAAACCAAAATCCACTGTCATTGCTGGGGCAGGATTTCCTCCTGTTGTATCACAACACATTACCCACTTAATTTAGCATTGCCAAATCTGAAGTCACTGGAAACTTCACGCATCACGGCCTCTTTCTGCACACAGACCCAAGGAAAGGTTACAGAGTGGTGTATGTGCCTTCCCTATGCAAAGGTGGAATCACTTTTACTACATCAGCATCATTAAAGCATCCGCATGCATTTCTTCCCCTGACTCTGCTCTCATCTGCACACTCACAGAAGGGATATATTTAAGACTCTAAAGCAGGTCAGAAGGAAGCTGAAGCACAGTTCTGGCCTGCAGGGACAGCCAGGGACCCACAAAGCAGCAGCTGTGCACTGAGTTGCTGTGGCACTCTGAGTCACAGCAGCCTTTCTGAAAACACTAGCTTGGACTTTCTGAAAGGTGAGCTGCCACCTTTGGAGAACCCTTGTCACAAGCAGCCTGCAGAGTCAACTGGGAACTTTACAGGGACAGCGTATTTTTTGAGCTGACTTTCCTGGAAAACATTGTTCTCCTAATTCCTGGAAGCTCTGAAATCCTTAAACACCCTTTTAAACTGGTCCTTGTTGTATAACACTTAAACTACTCAGCCCACAGGGTACTGATGTCCATTTTCTTCAGTACAGAAGTTCAGTGGTATCCAAAGTGATGCCATTGAAAAGATTTTCTCTGAATTCATTTCTCATTGACTTTTGCAACACAAAAGCATGGATAGCCTTTCAGAAGAGGAAAAGGCCATAGTAGAGTAGTGGCTACGTTCAGGTGACTGAAGACATAAAGAGGAGGAAAAGTTGGAGAGAATTGCTGCCACAAGCACTGAAAATAGAGGAGAAAATAACATTCTGCTTCAAGGCTAGCACCTGACTTGCCCCAGCCCAAGGGCTGCTGCCCAATCCCTTGGGTGTTGCAGCGTATAAGGCTGAATGGGGGATATTTATATCACCACTGTATTCACTGCACCAAGACAGCCCACAAACCCTTTGTTCCTCATGGATTTGAAAAATCCGATGAATCAGGGGCAAATTTGTTGCATTCCAGGATGCACTCAAATGGGGAGACTCCCTATGAAGAAGAAGAAAGAAATGAACCCCTCTGGCAATCAAGAGACCTCTTTTTGATGGGGGCAGGATCACGGACCATCATTTTATTCAGTCCTCTGCCATTCCACTCCCTGTTTTTGGGGGGTTGATAAATGAAAGCACACCAGAAGAGCTGTGTATCTTTCAAAACTTCTCCATTTCACTAACTTGTTCCAACCTCCATCACAGATCTTTCCTTGTCAGCGACTGTACCACCATGATATACCTCTACCCACGCACAAATGCACTGGTTTAAGGTATGCTCTGGAATCTCTGTTGAAGGAACAAGCAATCATCCCAGAGACTGACACAGCTGCTATTTGCATGTAAAAGAGGAAAAGAAGGTGCATGACTGAGCCCAAATTAGCATGAGCAAAGCCTCCCACCACATTTGCAAACTACAGCTTGCACAGTGGTGCTAATAGAGGTGCACATTTTCTTCACAAAGAAAGATTTCTACCTCAGCTATATGGAAACTTACCTAACAGTGGTTCGCATAAGATCACATGAATTTCCAAACCCCTTTTTCTCTAAAATTAATAGAGTGCTTGAAAAAGAGGAACACCGTGGATGTAGAGTGAGATGGATATGCCCAGGTTTAATTTTGTCTCCACTTCCAGCCTAATTCCTCAAGCTAGCTACAGCAATGAGAGCAATATTTTCTAAGGCCTCCATCGTTGTACCCCCACATTTTTGAACATCCAGAAATATTCACAGTGCTCAGCACACTGAGAAATTAAAACCAAAACAAACAGGACAGATGCAGATCAAACTCTCCAAGTCTCACTTCTGTCCTGTGGGAAATGAGGACTACTAACTTCTTTTTCACAATCGGTTCTTTCGAAGGGATGCTGTGGGGAATCATTTATGTCTGGAAAATCCTGCTGAAGACACACACTTCATTAAGTGCAAGATCTCTGGATTTTAGCACAATCTATGGCTCTTCCCATGGCTGCGTACACACGCACACAAACATCCATGCCTTTGTACATACCTACTGAATCATAAACAGGTAAGTGGCCTCAGCAGACTATTTGAAGCAGAGCACTGTCCCCCAAACTGGACTGCACTTTGAGCTCTCGTAGCTGAGAAGTTACAGACTCTCTTTACTTTATCATCATGCTTTTATGGAAGCTGTTGGAACAGTTTGGTGCCTCCGCTATTTCCGCTGTAGCTTTAGCTCCTCTGAGAGACTAGAGAGAATAGTAAATGCAGACGTTAATGGTAATAAAAATCAAAGCTAAGCTCTACATGAAGAGAAATAAATTCCAAAATGAAAAATTCGATTATACAGTACCTGTCTCCTGTCTTGACTTTCTCATTATACGTAGAAATTAACCCTGTCATTAAGTACTTTGATCAGGCTGTACATAAACAGCTTATAACGGCATGAAATCTACCACAGCAAATAGGCAAATGAGCAAGGGGAGAAATACTGACATTTGGGGCTGCTGTCAGACATCAAGTGCTCCTGCTCCCTCAGGGCCAAACTGCTAGAGTAAATGGGGTTACTCCAAGGATGAATCGCTCCCTCCTGGATTGTGCTACTTCTAGAAAGTTTCAGTAATAATATCTAAGACTGATCACTTGGAGATCAGTAGCATCTTCTCAAGATCTTTGAGAGATGTTTAAACGTGGCTGTGGTAGCTGCTCTTAGGCTAAAACTCAGCATGGAAATTCCAAGCCATGACAGAACTGAAGCAGTATGTGGTCAAACTGATGCAGGTTTCCACTGCTCAGAAATGAGGCATGGCATCATTTCATGTACTCCAGTTCCATACATTTATCACTTAAATTTGGTAATTTCCAGACACAAACACATATCATAAACAAGTTTTCTGGGCAATTGAGTTTGTTTTCTGGTTTGTTTATCAGGGTTCTGGAGCAGAAGTTGCCTTCTTCTGGGACACATATAATTCAGTGTAACTCTACTTACCTCTGTTACTATCTAGATTTCTTGCACAAATAGGCTGTCACATCATTAGAGGTGGTCAGGCATCTCTTTCTAGCTCTGCCACTGGCCTGCCATAGGTCCCCTACCATCTGTGAGCCCTGGTTTCAAGCAGTGATGTCTGTAGTCTGTTCTTCCCACTTCTTTTCTCAGAACACCCTCGGGGTGGAGCCCAAGTGAGGGTGGCCAGGTACAAGCTCTGCCCCAGAGCACCACCTGGGGGTACTTCATTTTGTTTAGAAAGTACAGCTGGGCTGCTCTTCTCTGGTCTCCTGACTGAGCCACTATGGGGCTTCTGGTCATTTGCCAAGTACAGCAGACACAGATGTAAGGGAGAAATCCTGACCCACAGAGGAAAACAGTTCCCCACCATACTCAGTTCCAGACTAAAACAGCTCAGATAAAATATCATGGGTGTTTTGTAGCTTCTAAGCATACTGTTCTCACTTTATAAATATGCCAGTTAGGTACATATAAAAATGGCCCCTTCCAGATCCACAAAAACTCAGGTGCTCCTTTCTGTAGACAATCATGCAAAGAACACAACAATGCTACCCATATATGGCCACATACCAGGCAAATAATAGTAGTTTGGGATGGAAATGGAGGCTTTGACCCAAGCTAGAGTGGGCAGGAGTCAGGAAGCACGATAAAGGTCTGTAAAGGTGAAAAGATGAGCAGTCACTTGATAACTGAGCAGAAGTGGGAGGGCTTGTAGTTGATGGGGTGGTAGGGAGGAAAGGCACTCACAGCAGACAGCTGGCAGGGGACGGAGCTAGCTGGAGGCAGCATTTTTACATCTGGCTTTCATATACTAGGCCAAAGTCTTTTAACACATGTGTAGTCTCTTGCAGTAAAGCAAGAAACATTTCTTTTGAATTTGCAGTTGCTGTTCAAATTCAATTATTTAAGTACTGACAGGTATTTTGCCTGCACTAAAAGTTGCAGAAAGAGCGTACCTGAAATTTCTGGCAAATCTAGAAGTGCCTAATTATCTAGGCTGCACACACACATTACGAATACTAACTACCACATCATCACCATTGACACTTTTACAATATATCAACTTACCTTCTAAAAATAATCCACTATTAATAGCACTTTTATGTAGATAGCAGCAAACCAGGGATCTCTCACAGATCCCAACCCTGAACAATGCATTCATGCATCTCCAGATTCAGCAAAGAAATCAAATTTCAACTTTAAGTTTTCCAGTGATTACTTTTCCATTCACCTGCTCAGCAGTCTGTTTGCTCCTGCTGAACCCAATGACCGAATCCTGCCTTCAGTGGCACGCTACAGAACAATTTAAGGACTGACTTACCTGTAAGTGTATGTGCTGCTTTGGTAATCAGTGGAACCACCTAAATGCACAGTCAGGGATGCTGTAAACATCCCTCTGGCAGCTTGTGCCAGAGCCTGGGAATGCTCCTTGGTACAGCTTTGGAGCTGCTCTAGAATAACTCATAGGTAATGCACCAAAACATATCAGCCTGGAAAAGCGTAATACAGAGGAGCAGAAGCAGCTAGAGTGGAACTGCTTTTCAAAACACATTTAATAGCTATTAGGAGGCAAGACTGGCACCTCATTTTAGGTCTAAACCACACTTGGGGAAAAAAGGCAATTGCTTGGGAACCCCGGATGAGTTGCAGGCACTCACTGAGGGTATGTGAAGAAGCTGGCCTACCCACATGACTTTCAGGGGATGATAAGAATTGTAGTTAAAATAAATGAAGCTTTATTAAAGGATTGCTTTTGCTAAACCTTTCTTCCTGCTGTTAAACTGGATTTAAAGCAGTGTGATAATGTTATTTCACTAAATAAAAAAATCCATCCAAGAAGAACAGCTTGTGTCTAAGTGCAGCTGGATCTGCCAGGTATGAACATTGGGCTCCAGAGCAGGAAATGCACTAAGCCCCTCCTGGCAGGAGGTGAGGCCTGGGCCAAACAGAGACTTCCACGTGCAACTGTGATACTCAGCACCTGCGGCTGCCATTGATGCCAATGGTGATAGTTGGTGTGCAGCACCACTGATGCTTTGTCTCTGTTAGAATGATTTCTTAATCATCAACTCACTGAATACATGATCAATGTACCAAAGACAAGCCCTTGCAGTGAACTTGCTTTCAGTCCTCCCACTTGAAGTGGGGTACAGGCATGCACTCCCCTGTATGAGATGATGTATGAACTCCAGCCACACATCTGAGAAGCTGATATCTCAGTACACCCTCAGCATACCCTTTAGGGAAAACTTCTCCAGACAGCTGCAGATTTAATACAGGTCACACCCATAGAACATCGCTTTGATAAGCCCAGGCTTTCCTGTCTGAAGGCTGGGGCTAGTAGAATATAGGCTTTCAGAACAGCATGCTAAATGCAACTGCCTTCAGGAAGCAATAAATACAGGAAAGCAGTACACCAAGTATTTCCAGGCAGAACAATAGCATAAAGCTCCTTAGAGCAAGGTCTGACTCCCTTGCGTATCTTCAGACCTCAGAGATGTAAAGGCGTGAGGGTACCTCCAACCTCCCTTCTCATTAGCCGTTGTCCTATTGCTCAGCCATTGCTCCACTGCTAAAGAACCAGAAAATCATGGAGAAATATTTCTTTCCCATGTGCCCTCCAAAGACTCAGTAATAAAACAAGTAGAAAAGAAAACAGTATCACCTTCAGAGTCTGTCCCTATTACAAAGTTCCTCACTTTATGAAAAGCAACATGGTGTAGCTGCCACACCTGTTTCCATGCGCAGCCATCCTTGCTGAGGTATCTTCTCAAAGATCCAGGAATCAGTTGGAGATGAGGTTCGGCTGCCCTCTCATTTTCTCAGTAGTCCATTTTTGCATTCAGATTTTGTGATTTTTTGACTTCTGATTGCTGGGTAGGAAGAACTGATAGTGACATGGCACTGGTTTCTTTTCAAAATAAGACAATCTTGCATTTTGGAAGTCTATCTTGGTACTCTTCTGCACCAGAGACTTCATTGCTAGTACCTTGGGGCAGTGACTGTAACTGAACAGCATTCTGTTGCATTTCTTGGAGTGGCAGCAATTTACACCCAAAGATCCTGCACACCAGCCCAGTCATTACTTTGTATATTGTGCACTCTCTTTACTCAGTAAGATTAGGCATTATGACTTGGAGAACAGAGTCGCTATGGTATTAAAAAAGGCATGCTTGCTTCCAAGGTGTAAAAATGATTCCTGGCTTGGGCACTTGGTTCTCAAGTAAACAGCCTGAGGAGGCTGTCGAAGGAGAAAAGCAGAAACTGATAATTCCTTTCTGCAGAATGGGATAAGAAAGAGCTGTGCCTCTAGAAGGGGCTCATTTGATAACACTCTTTCATTTCCAACTGCTGTAATAAGCTGAACACTCCTAAAAGAACAGCTTTCAAAATCCTCTTGGATTTCTTAAGAAGCACATATTAATAAGTTGTATCAAATCACAGAATCATGGAACGGTTTGGGTTGGAAGGGACCTTCAAGATCATCTAGTTCCACCCCCCTGCTATAGGCAGGGACACCTCTCTCTAGACCAGGTTGCACAAAGTCCCATCCAGCCTGGCCTTGAACGTCTCCATGGAGGGGACACCCTCTGGCACTTCTCTGGGCAGCCTGTCACACTGTCTCACCACCCTCACAGTAAAACATTTCTTCCTAGTATCTAGTCTAAATCTATCCTTTTCCAGTTTAAAGCCATTTACTATGACTGTGGTCTTTTTTACTAATTGTGTTTGTTTCCCAAGATCACAGCCACAAATGAGTGGAACTATGACAGTAACAGACTCAAAAACAACACTGGAACAAATACTGTCAGCAGCCATAAGTCTCAGTTGAGTGAGAGAGCTTATAGCATGAGCCTGTCCTGTCCAGCCACTGCTACAGCCAGCACTTGCTCCTACAGAGCATCACGTTACTGCAGTTGACAGCTTTCCCCTCAGCTGCTATTTAAATCTGGCTGTAGGCAAAGGAGCCTAAATGAATCATTAAGAAAAGTAGCTCCACGTGCCATGGCTGCTGGTGGTCACTTTGATGAGGTTTTTTGTTGGTTAGATTTCCTCTGAATCAGGAATCTGAATAGTAGAGACTATTTCCCAGCAGTGAGGAAGCTTGTCTCTGTTACTCAGCAGCAGTTAAAAGGCTGCAGGTATGAAAGGAGCAACTGTCCAGATAACACTGCAGTACTTAACTGGTAATTAATGCATATGAAAATAAGTCTTGAAACAACTCCACTCACCCTGTTTTACCATCATCACATTCAGGTAACTTTTGCTCTTTGCTGAAGAGTAACTTTGCTGAAATTGTTCATGCTTACCTTTTAAAATGCTCCCCAGAAAGCACCTGACAAGCAAACTTGAACAAAACTGCTTTTTGGGAAATCAGCAGAATGTTTTTTGAGTAACTGGTAGAACAGAGGTACCCACAATTTTCCTAGGAAATACATGAAGATGAATCAAGTAGCTCCAGGAGCAGATGACCACTGCAGCCAGGTTCCTTATTCAGCCGTGTCCAGAGGCTGGATCCCTTGGTACCAAGGGGACACAAGTCGTGACTGACATTTGTCTGCAATTGACAGTGTCATGACATCTCTCTTTGAAGTGTTTCTCTCCACAGCCACTCTTCTCCTGGGCCTATCTGCATTTTCTTTCCTACCTGCAAGCACATAATTCACTGATACTGGTCAAAAAGGTATTTCCATCCTTCTGTCAAATTTTGATGAAACTAGTGAGGATATTCAAAGTTACACGGAAGAAAGGGCACACTAGCTCTGGTGGCAGGATTTTAGCAGTATGTTTAGAACCCCCAAACTCTTCAGCACCTGTTTGGTTGTACACCTGAGAGGCCCCATAAAAAGGTGCAGGTTCCCACAAATCCAAGGCCCAGCCACGTACTGCAAGCCATTGGGTAGGAACAACCTTTCTCTGCAAAGAGAGGCCCTCCTCCCAGTGCAACAACGGATCAAAAGCAAGGCACAGGGCACTTTCTTATGGACAAAGGCAGAAATGACATTCTCATCCATCCTTTTTATGCATTATGCAAAACCCAGCTACCTGTGAGAAGAGTAGACTCTATCCAGCAGCCCACTGCCTCCCTGCTGGCAGCTAAGCTTTTCTAGTATGGCAAACACATAAAATGAGATTTCAGTGTGGGCAAATGGGAGGCCATACACAAGTCTAGAAGTAAGGGGGCTTATTTCTTACTGACCAACTTGATAGCAGAAGTGCCATGGTCATTCTTTCTAATTTCAGGGTCCTTTTAAATAAAGTTCCACTTCAGAAGCCAAGCATGAAAGGAGAAGAATGAAAACTCTTTGATAGATAAGATATTACAAGAGACTGTCAGAATCTTGGTAGGAGAATGAAATAACACTCTGGATACTGTCATTGAAAACAATAATGAAAGAGTACACCATTTTCTTAACTGAAGTACTATCAAATCTATGTTACTGCCACACAACATATTTTTCCTCCAAAGATGCCAATTTCAAGCTATGACTATTGATCTCTACCTAACAGTCAAAATTAACTGCACTACAAAGGGAAAGTGGCACCAAATCGTTTGAGAACATCAAACAGTAAAAAGCCAATGGGGTCATATCAAGGTCAGAATTTGATGAGTAGGGTGTCAGAAATTTAATCCATTTTGTCTAATATAATGTATAGAGCCAGTATTGTTGGTTGCTTTTTTTTTTCCTTTCTTTTCTGTAATTTTTTAAGCCAGCTTCTCTGAAAAAATATCACAAAACCAGACCTCAACTTTTTCATGAACTTTTTTCCATGACTGGAGAGAGAAAAGATTAAACGGACTGAAACACAGATGGCAATTATGCCTCTGTTTATTTCCTAATGAGTCACAAGATTATTTTTTGCCTTCTGCCACATCATTTCAGAATATAAGAAAACCTTATCTGAAGGAGACTCGAAGAGACAAAATAACACTGTTAAAAATCCCAGTCTAACAAGATTCTTATTGCATTAAAAAACCCAAAACAAAACAAAGAAAAAAAAAACTTTAACCATGAGTAAAGTTCCATTCACTTAAAGTCACATTCAGAAATGGTGGGGAAATCTTACCATCAGATGGTGAACACAGTGTCCATCCAATTCAACAGCATTCGCACTACAAAATATTCCAAAACTCTTACAGTGGCATGTTGCATTTAGATTTCAGCATTTGGAGGATATTATGTTCAGAACTTTGGTTAGACAAGGCTTCCCATTCGCCTCCCCACCAGGTTCTACAATGTCCATTCCCTCTAGCAACCCTATGAGAGTCCATATTCCCCCTCAATGCCCAGAATATTCCACAGCCTCAGAAACTCGACTGAACTCACACTCAAATGAAACCTGGATCCAGACAGACTGGCTCTCATGCTAGGGGCATTGCAGCTATGAGCACCCTGACCAATCGCTGGTTGGCCTTCCAAACTTGGCTGTGGTCACTTTCTTTTAAAATCCAGTTTGAGTAATTGATTTGATAGTGACAACACCGTCTGCTTCTCATATCGCAGTCTAGTAATTAGCATACTCATGATAGGAAGCAGAGTTTATGTATTTATCAGGTCAAACCTATGTCTCTCACCACCTCCACAGGAGGTGTTTAACCACAGGGCTTTGGATGGGGAATTCCCCTCTTATCCTACTGAAATTGGGCAAGAAATATTCTGGCTTTGACAGTTAAAAGGCTGAGTATTCAGCCCAGTGATTTGGAAACATAGCAGGAAGAGGTGAATCCTTTGAGGGCTCTTCCTATGTTTTTGTCAGTAACTCGAGGTAGATAATAAGAATTTGGATCTTGTCAGGAAGAGTTCGACTGTGACCTCACGCTTCCTATGGGAACACAAAATATGCAAAAGAGGACCCATTTTAATAGGAGAGCAAGAGAAATGCTCTCTGAAGCAGCACAGACTCTGTGCAGGAACACACTGGCTTTCTGCAGTAGTAGGTACAGGTACCTCTCCTCAGGACATGAGTGGTGCTTCAGAAACACATCTGCTCTCAGGATATTTCTTTCTCCTGGCTCTAGAAGACTTCCTTTTCAGCATCTGGGGAGTCTTCACATTTATCTATTTCAAGGAACTTCAAAGATGTGCACAACTGGTGTGGCCCACATAGGACACAGATAGGTTGAATAATTTGTTACCTAAAAATTTTCTAACAACTTGGCAAGGCTGTTTTGGAATGCTATGAATAGAATAGATTTTGGAATGGTGTGCAGTAGAGAACTGGTTTTAGTGAAATGCTACATTCCTACCAAAATGACCCTTTTCATCTCAACTGCCTGCTTTGCCTACAAAATGGCACAAAGATTCCAAAATCTGATGAGCATTTCAACATCCCAGATTTACTCAAGTTACAGCCTGGATGTTACATCTTTTGCAGACCAATTCCTGCATCTGGACGTCAATTCCAACATGCATTATTGCCAAAGGTTTCCATGATGTATCACAGCAGTGCAAGAAGACAGAAAGCTATCCTTCACATTAAAAAAAATACTTTTTAAGGAAAAATACTGATTAAAGAAGAGTCATAGGAAAGTCTGGGTCAGAAGGGAACTCAGAGGTCACCCTGTTCCAACTCACCTGCCATTGGCAGAGGCACCCTCACTATGGGAAAGAGAATGGATTTTCACCTGGAAGACTTAATAATTATATGAATGAGAGGTGGGAACTAGTCACTTTTACTTTGCTCTTTTTTCCCTAAAAAATCTGCCTTTTTTCACAGGAAATAAAGTATTCCAAATCATTCTAAATGCCTAAGTATTTTCAGGCTATGTTCCTATAGAAATGAGATTTAGTTGTCAGCATTATGTGTCTATTTATCTGACTGTGCTCAGCTCTGCACCCCTTCACTTCGTGTCCCATCAATGCCTTTAGAAACTACCTGACACAGGGAAGAGTGCAGGAGTAGAGGGTGCTGGGTGGGAAGAGTAAACATAAAAATCCTTAGTTCTGTCCTGTCATTTTCCAGCCAAGATATATATCTACATGGAAGGTCATTGTCTGAGGTTTGATAGGAAATACTGCCAAATGATAGTGTTTCTTTCCCTTAAAAACCAACAAACAAATAAACAAAAACCAGTTGCAACAGCTTATTACTAGGAGTTGTATCACATGTGAAACTTTCAGTTTCACTACTTACTTATGTGACGTATATACCAAGTGGAGAGGGATCTTACTAAAACCTTCCAGGATGACTACCCTCGTGCTAGTCAGTCTAGACATATTTTAGCAAATTCAAAGATGGGATTATATGGTGCTGCTCTTCTGACTCAAATAAACAGAAAGAAAAAAAAAAAAAGGAAACAATTACTTGGAAAAAAAAAAAAAGAACAGCAACAGGTGAACATTAACTAAAAACAAGCTTATTTTGAGATGGTGAAATGCTACAACATAGGTTACTGAGGTAAAGCCACTGAAATTCCAGGCACTTTTTCACATGTATTTAAAGCATCTATTAAAATATATATTTGTCTTAATAGACGGTTTCTATATAGTCATAATTAAGAACCTAAGTTAGCTTTCTAAATTAGAATGGAAACCAGTCTCATTGATTTCTGCATAGTATTTAGTTTTCTGTATTTCTAACTACTGAGTTACTGGGTTTTTATTGTCTGCTTAACTACTTAGCCTACATTATACCTCTTTTTAAAAATGTTTCATTTAAGTGAGTTGAAAATCACTGATTTCTGAAACTTTGCTGCATAGCTTGGAAAAAGGATCACAGAGTATGTGGCACAGCCTTAGAGGGAGATATTTGAGTTAAATTATATACATTGTCTGTCCAATAAAAGTTTTTCTATTTGTTTTGAATATATACATACATACATAAATACATTTAGTCCTTTTCCCCAATTCCTGATAATTCTCCTGGCTTAGTTTTAACATATATATTCCACAGAAAAGGTAAAGGTTACTGGAGTATTAATTTTACTTCTGTGTGATACTGTATGTTTTCAATTAGGCTCACTCCCACAGCCATTTCCATATCTAGCCACTTGCTCTTATTTCTTGATAAGTGATAGCCCCTATCAGGAAGTCGGGGGCGAGTCTGTTACTGCTTTGAGTAAACAGCCTAAAGGTCATTTTAGATGGTGGCTTTTGACACTTTTGGTTCAATAGCCACCCACTAAGGTTGTCATCAGTAAGTTTAAGTTAACCTCATGGAAAAATAGCCTTTCAGTGGGTCCTCTTGTCTGTACAACAGAGCAACCCACCAGTAGGCACTTAACAGTGGAACAAGGAAAATCATATTAAGTTCCTCTCAAGACTCTTGACAGAGGCATTTGGTCTGAGGTCATGACCCAAGCGCTCTAGGCTTTCTCTGAGGTCTGCTAAGGTTATGGCAAAGTATTTGAGTTAATGGGGTCTTTCAGTCACAGCGTGTTCACATGGGTGCCACAGGTCTCCTAGCAAGTGCTCAAGGACCTCTTTAATGAGACTGCCCATCCCAGAAAGAAAACATGGGAAAGAACAACATCCTTGCTACATGGACACAGATGACATCTGCAGGCATGGCTATGTACACTAGAACATGAAGGCATAAAGCCCATGGTTAACACTGAATCCCCACCCAAGCTAGGCTTCTTCAGGTCTTGTTTCTTTCCTGCAGGTCCTGCAAATAGTAATCAGAAGCAAGAACACTTTTGCCAAAATAGATGCCTCAAGTGCTGAAGGGTGTTGCCAGCACAAACTGCAGTGAGCCTCCATGAGTGAAATGTTGCTACACCAGTGACACATCTGGCCACCTTCTCCTACACACCTCTCCAGCATGAAAGCAGGAAGAACCCATCAAACAGACCTAAAGATACTATCATCCTGCAAAAGAAGTATTGCATGACTAGGCCTAAGATCTAGAGTAAAGGCCAAAGTACCCACAGGGTTGATACAGCAAATACGCCTTGCAATGACCCCTCTACAGATTGAACTTATGCATCTCCCACAGGGGCACCACTGTCACAGGTAAAATCCAAATTTTTATCCAAAATAATACCTAAGACCCTTTCAAGAAACTTCTCATAAAGAAAGACTATTATCTTCTCAAAATCACCAATTTATGCATCTGAAAATAAACATTTCAAAGGTAGTAGAAGAGAACTTAGCAGCAAGGTACCTCAGGCTCTCTCTATATTCTCCGGAGTAAAAACAGTCACTTCAGTAACTGAGGCACTATGCTGGAAGACATGGTCTGTGTCCACTTTACAGAAGCAGAGAAAGCACAGCACAACCCAAACATCCTTGTCCAGTTGGAGAAAGGTAAGTCTGAGTTCCTCCTGGTACACCAGTGTTGACTATGAGTTAAAAATGGATTTAATCAAGAGGGCAGGTTATGCTGATAAACTATTTCCACTTTTCTATTATGAGAGGTACAGGCTAGTACATAAGTTCATAATCTTCTACACGAAGTGCACCTTGTATCATCTTTACCTCTGTGAAGCTCAAAGAAAACAAACAAACAAAACAAAAAACAGAACCCTGAAGAACAGATGAGGGAAGATAGCAAAAATATGCATATTCCATAAAGATGTTGCCCTCTTTTCAGAGCCAGGCACCCAGCCTACTTGCACCCACCAGCCCCTTTGCTTCATGACATGCACAAGACAGTAGCCACCAGAATATTCTGTTCTTCTCCAGCATGCTTTGTGGGATTTAGCTGCTGTAACTGTGACCTCCAGCAGCTCTCACTTCCAGCATGGGCTCTTCTGCTGCTTCTAGAGAAGAAATTCTTGTTTTCTACAAGTCATTCCTAGTACAGTTCACTAAGGGTGGCATCACCGTGTAGGGGCTAATAGATAAAAAGCACGGAGGACAGATCCCATTGCTATTACTCTCTTTTTCTCACTCTTCTCCACGGCAAACAGAGCTCAAGGCTCCAGAGGCCTGGCCTACAGAAAAGCTGTCAAGCCCAATTTCCATTGAGCCTGACACGATATTGTATAGACACAGGGCTCCATTTTCTAGCATATAATTTTCACTGCGCACTAAACAGACAAGAGAGTGTGAAAACTCCCTTTTTTGGGTTTGACATTATCATACATACAAGAAAACCATCTGTAGTTTTCAGCTTTAGTTTTTGCTCCAAGTCGGGATCTAACAGTTACTTTTCCCAATGTGTTTCTGCCCAGATCCTAGTTCAGTCTACTCCCTACTCCAGCTGCTTGCCTGCCTCTGTAAGCAACATCTGATTTCCAGAACAAAAGAGTGCTTATAATCCTGGAACATGTGCTGTATCACAAAGCAGGGTCCTTGAGTCCAACACTTAACCAGAAAAGGTATCTACATGATAACTGCACAGCGCCAGCACTGCTGCATCTAAGCAGTAGAATAGCACAGCTGGGACTTCACTACAGTCCAGTATCACAACCTGTCATATCTTTTTAGTAAAAAGAATCTGGATAATGAAAATATAGGCTGTATTTAAGCAATAATACCTTGTGAGCATGTCTAGCAATGTCAAGTGTTTTGAGGAAGGGGTTGTGCCTCTGGCTCTTACCCTCACAAGTCAATTCCCAAGAGTCAAAATAACTGCCTTAAAAGTCATAATTGCTATTCTCAACAGTAAAACGGATTTTTTTCTTCTAATGTACCTTTTACCATGCTGCAAAGTTAAACATGGCTTGCATGTTACCATGGATATAATTTCACATTTATAAGACTGGTCTTCCTGGCAGCTAAATGTCTGTACAGGAACAAATAGAAGAGCAGGATTATATTTGGCATTTTGCTCCATTTGTGATAACAGCTAACTAGTTGTTTTGTTTGTTGTTTTTTTTTTTTCTATTAACAAACTTCTGATTTTACTGGAGTTTCTGTAGGAACAGAGTTCATCTCACTGGCACGGAACACATTATGACTGATTCTGCAGTTAGTGTGAGCAGAGCACTGAACTCGGTGGCACTGCTCAGAAGAACCAGGGCCACAGTATCAAGGCCCAGCATGTTTACA
>JAPSGF010000046.1:1758189-1798833 GCA_035772895.1 Perdix hodgsoniae | reverse complement strand
TTTATATTAACTTGGAATCAGCTGCATTCAAGAAGAGAACCAAACCGAGTAAGAACAAGCTGCAGATTGACAGAAAGGTGAATGTTGCCAGCTCAGAAGTCTCAGTGCCTCTTTCTCTCCCAAATTTAATTGCTTGTGCCTGTATCTACTTAAAAAAAAAAAAAAAAAAAAAAAGAAAAAGTGTATGTTCCTAGCCCTAGTGAACAATTTCTGTGACAAAAGTTACCTTTTCTTCAGTAGGACAAAATTTCACCCTGCAGTGAATAAACCCAAGAATAGCTCTTGGCTGTTGGTTGGTAACAACTCAGATGCTATTGCTAGATCTGAAAATAAGATGGAATTGCACAGACCAATCTGGGGATTACACCACATTATGCCCCTCCAAATCACACAGCCAGAGTGTTTACCTGTGTCTGTGTGTTGCTGTCATGAAAAATTCAGTACCTATTTCAGCATCAGATACATATCAGTTAAGCTTGACTTCAGCTTTTGAAGTGGGTGGAGAGCATCGCCACCCCTTTCCTGTACTGAAGTCTGCAACAAAATTGCATTTTACTCACAAACAGATCTGTGGTTCTGTTATGTTGACTTTTTTAAAAAATAATCTCATTGGACAGACAGCACCAGCAAGTTTCTCCACTCGGTGGAGTGTCTTCACAGCCCTCCCACACAGTGAAAATGACTCAGACAAAACTACTAAATTAAGGGCATTGGTATTCTATGTGTTACGCTGGTGTTCATACAAGTAATGCCTTAAACAGTAAATTTCTGAATTAAGCGTTCAAGCAATCTTCTCTGTGCTGCATCTGCCACTGAAACAGAACTGCAACGAAGGTGGGCTGAGGAGGAGGCTATTTGGATCATGGTTTGGGTTGTGTTTTGGCTAGAGCTAAATGTGAATTTGAGTGAGGTATGCGTGTATTTATTGCATGTATGTATGTGTGTGTGTATCTATTGAACTAATACCATGATATTTGATCTCAATTGATAAGACTGTGCAAAATAAGCTGCCTTGGGAGATTCCCTTCGTCTCAGGCAAGAGACTGAAGGCTTTGACTCACAAATGGGGATGATTTCTCTTGGGATGACTACGCTGATTCCCACTTCTCAACATTCATCTCACCCATCTGCCTGAGGTTCCCCTACTGCAAGTATGGCTTGTGAAACAGCTACTGAACTGCTAGTTGCAATTCCACGCAGTCAATTAAATTGGCACTTCTATAATTCAATATAAAAGTACATAAAACTACTGCAATTTCATAATTTGCAAACCACACTGCACTTTGCAAGCAAATGAGCCATCCCTGCAGCAAGGGCAAAGTCCTCTGTAAGAAAGCAGGGATGGAGAAATAAAGGCAAGAAGTTTTATGGCTGTTACTCACAAACCAAGGCTTTACAGTGAGACTGACCTTGTGGTCACAAGATGGACAGAAAGTCCCTGGCCAAAAGGTAAGCAGAAGCAAGAAAAAGGAATGGAGGGGAGAAGGAAGAGGATAGCTAAAGCACATTCTCAGTTAGGACAGCCTTTCCTCTTTACTTGCCAAAAATTGCCAATGAATTTGTGAGATCAAAGTTAGGCCAGAGCAGAGCCAAGAAGACACACTCTTCTGGCTGACCACAATTCCTGCTGAAGCCATCAAGAATTTATGTGGGTATCTCAGGGAAGGATAAAGAAGCACCGACTCATCTATTGATGAACTCTGGCTCTTATTCTGTTTGTCACTGGTCTGCAGAATGGCATGGTTTTCTTAAATGCTTTTGTTTTTGAAACTGCTGTATAACCTTTCCACATTTCCACAGTTCAATGCTTACCTTTGCCTTTACTCCACCTGAGAAGCAGGGGTCTTACAAGTCCTCCCAAAGTACTAGCTTAAAAATCCATCCCTAGAGGAGATGTGAGGCAATTATTCAGTCTCTTCCCTTGCTCTGAGGCAGAATAAGTAACTTAGACCGTATCTGAAAAACACCCAACATACTTGTTCTTATAAAAGTTCAGTCAAGAAGATTCCACTTTATCCTTAAGTGACCTGCATCGTGTTTTTACTACTTGTGCAATTTTTCCTAGTTCTCAAACTTTGTCTGTTTACCTCACCACCTCATTAGGATATTTGTCCAACCAGGCAACTCTGACTGGGTGAAACTACCCAGTCTTACTATCTAGATTTAAATTTGTAATCTAGTCAGAGAATATAACAAAGATCAACAGATAGAAGTTGAGATAACAAGAATGTCTATATAATATCATAGACTCATAAAGTTGCTAGATTTGAAAGGGACTTTAAAGATCATTTAGTTCCAACCCCCAGCTGCAGGGTTGAATATCTACTGTTATCTACCGCTCATTCCTTTTTCCTTAGCTAGCTGACCAATAAACTGGGAAATTACATCATTTTAATATTAGTTATTCCTAACAATTAGATTTGTTATTACTTTACAGTCTAATTCTGTATAGACAATCTGACAGTATATTCCACCATCTGTCAAGGAATACAAATTGCATTCTTAAGTAGATTTTCAGTTTTACTAACATTCCCCTCTTCAGATGTGCAGGCAAGCCATCCTTCTTACTAAAACTCAAGACTAAAATAACTTCCTAGTAACTTCTACACTGATACATAATGCCATCAATGTATTTCAAAACTGTGGCCCCTGAGGTATTTGCCAGACTGCATTCCTAACCATTACTTAGCTGAAGTGCCCACTGCCACCAAGGCTTGGCTACAAGGTGCATACTTCCAACTGCTCAAGAACTGCTTCTCACTGCTCCCAGAGAAGTGGCTTAAATTACACCCACCCATCAAAGGGACTGCTCTATTTCTAACTTAGGTCTATCACATTTATTCATCAACTTCAGAAGTATGGATAATCTTCAATTATATTACAAGTGCTTCATTTCTCCAAGCCCATCCTTCTAGAATGAGCTGTGCTGGTACCTCAGTCCTATGACTTACCCCTGCAAATTTCTAACAGGCCAATTAAGTATTTAATTTGGTTCTATACTACAAGCTTAGGCTCTATACACATTTCTCACATTTGTACTTGCATTGTGCTCTTAACCTTCCGAAGATACTACTGTAATTTTCTCCCTGTTGACTTTCAAATGTTTTTACCCTAAGTGTTTTGTAATTTTTACTTACCTAGGTAACTTTTGCACTGGCCTCTTTCAAAGTGAGCACAGAGCTGCCTTCTCACTAGGCTGATGAATGTTGCAGACTCCTATTTCTTCATCACTTGAATGCCACCTCTCCTCAAAAGGCCTGTTTAAGAATATCTGTTGTTATGTGGAAGGGGGGATTCTCCTGTTAACACTGAGAAATTCACACCCTCACCTTCAAACTCTGACATTAGCAAGTGCCAAAATATCTTATTTCCACAATTTGATGAAAAATGAAATGTTTTGGTACTTCTGAATTGAAACATTTCATTTCAATGAGTTGAACCAAAGCAGAACATTTTTTTTTGACCTAATTTGACAAAAGTTGTGTCTTATCCATCCAGAATGAGGCTTTCTGACCAAGCTTTTTCCCATGCTTCACCAGTACGGTAGGAAAGAATACGGACTGCAACACACTGTTGGTTAGGTAATAGAGAGCTGGAGGTGGCTGTAAGAGATAATCAGAATATAAAGTCACCTGTCCCAAAAACACCACAGCAGTTCAGGTAGATCATTTAGGCTTAATGTTAAGCAACAAGCTGCAATCTATCTCAACAAACTGTTTTGAAATGGGTCATATTGACTCAAAGCAAAATATTTCAGTAATACGTTCCTTATAAGTCCTTAAATCACAACTTCACAGAAACTTTGCATAAAAGTCACTTCAACACCAAGTATTTTTTTTAACATAATATAATTAGCAACTGTAGAAATAGATCAGTCATCATGAGTTGCTGCGCAAGAAGACCAGAATACTGATTCATACATGCTGCATATACATTGAATTGCTCTAGGAACCCAGCACTTCTATATCTTCTTCATACCACGACAGTACAAAAGAAAGTCTTCTCTGTCCAACAACTTGCACATGATGGGAAATGATGCCAATCATGAGAATTACCAGAGAATTCTTTTGCAGAAATTAGATGGCAGCAGTCACAATGACATTAGTCATTCACTCCTTAATCTGAGAAGGAACCGAAATGATCATTCATTGACTCTAGAGGCTGCAAGAGACATGAGGGAAGTGTACTATTTCCCATTCTTCCCATTCCCTTATTGCAATCATCATCATACAAAGTGACCAAAGCTGCTATTTTCTGCTCCTGTTCTAGGAGGATAGAGGTTACTGTTAGTACAGGTTTCAAGAGATTAATCTTGACCTCATTTAACTGCACCATTCTCCTTCTGCACTCGTATGATCAAAATATGACCAAGAAGAGAAATGAGACTAGAAAACGCTAAGCTGTAAGAATATATACAAGCTTGATGTCATCAGTCTCTGCAGCTCCTATGGATGAGCTGACTGAGATATGACTGCTGAGTAACAATGATGGCGACAGAGTGGTATACAGTGGTATACTGTGCTCCAAACACCAGTAGGAAAATCGAGAAAAGCATGACAATTAATACCTGACATGTGAAAGCACACTCACAAGGAATTCTTTCAAAAAGTTGATAGTGAAGCATCAGGAGTGGTTAACTGCACAAGGTTCAGAGTGGAGGTCTTTAAGAATAGATCCAAAGGTGACACTGGAACAGAGAGCTAGATTGTGCTGTAGCAGCCAGTCTAACAGACCACACAGTCTTTGTGCTGCTGAGATCAGTGAGTTATGTACCACATGCTTCAGTAAGCTGAAGAGAAGTCCAGGAAGAACTGATAGGCAGGAAAGATTGACCAGACCTTATGGTTTTTTTACACAAGATGGTGGTTGAGGCACAGACAGGAACAAGACTACCCAGATGCTCTGGTCAGGACAGACACCATTGTACATGATGCTGTTCAAAGGTGAGAGACATCCCTGAAATGCTCAGTAGCTGCACACACCTCCAAGACACAGGATGGCCAGCTCTGGATAGATAAGCTCTTGAAGTCCCTTCCAACACTTTGCTATTGAAAGACAAAAGCAGAGAAAAAGAGGATGAAATTTCAAAAACGTCAACACTTTTGACAGAGGAGAAAACACATCAAGCTAATGGCAAAGTAATATTGTAAATAATAGAATACAAATATTCCACTCAGTGGCTTAGGAAGACCATAGGCCCCCAGCACACCTGAGGAAACACTGACAAGGGTTTTCATGGCAATTACTCCCCTGAGGTGATATTTTGGATCACTGCCCAGTTAGAGTTTGCTGTTGAAAGATTTCATGGGACAGAACCTTAGCTTGAGTAAATAAACAGTGTCACTGCTTTCTGGAAGCATGGCAGTTCTAAGCAGGAGAGGATTCTGCCACTCTCCTGCCACTTGTATCAGACTGGCAAGGAGGCTTTCTCAAGGGAGCTATATCTGACAGCTTCACAACGAAGCGAGATGTTATGAAAAACAGCATGAAAATCCAACTCAACAAACACATTTGATACTGACTTTAGAAGTCATGCTAACAGATGGTACCAAATCCATGTGTCAAAGATCACAATTACTTCCTTACATTTCCTATTTTACGTCATGGTTTTTTTTGTTGGTGGTGGTGCTGTTTTTTGTTGTTTTTTAATTTTGTACAACCCCAGAGAAACAGAATATAAGATCTGGAGCTAATTAAACTATAACATACTAAAAGAAGATTTGGCTGTGCTGAAAAATCTGGAGTGTGGTATAGCAAGACACTCCTCTGTAAGCACTGAGATACCTCCTCGTGATTCCTCATAATTACGAAATGATTCAGCTTACCTCTAGAATTAGTCTTAGATTTGAATGACAACACTACAGATAGTGTAGTGCATGCTTGAGTTACGTAAATCAGATAAACTAAGACAATATTTACATATGCATAAAAAGATGAGGAACAGGACTACTGAAATAATATCTGCTGCAGTTGTTACACGTTACATTACAATAGACAGCTGTACTGAATTCAGTTTCATTCTCTTAAGAAGATGATATCGAAAGCCCCCGACTTACCTTTCACATTATGCACTAGAAATAACGTGACCATGGTAGAAGAGGACTCACAGGAGCCCTCTTTTTTTATTTTTTTTCCAAAGAAAAGATATCTTGCATAAACTGTAAAGATAGCAAGTAATTATGCTTCGGCGCTTGTTTATAACAAAATGCCTGTTTGCACTGTGCTAGCCAGGAACATGAATGGTCCCTTTAGTTCTGATGTGGGCCCACTATGCCCAGTGTGAAAAAGCAACAGTGATCTAAAAAGTACAGGTGTGTCCCACAGGAAGGAGAACAAACTTTCAGTCCAGAGCATTTTCATACAAGTATACTTTTATTTCCAACAAGAAAAGTGCTTCAATAAGGAAAATCCCAGCCTGTAGCTGACCTAGATACACTGCTGGTGTAAAAAAGCCAGGAGTGAGGCTTCTGACAGATGAATCTGAGTTCATCTGAGTTCCACCTTGTACTATACACTGATATTTCCATTCTAACTGTTTAAGTACATCCTGCCCAAAGCTAAAGCTGCCTTTGCAGTCTTGGTAAAAGGGGATCTCTGTCTGTGATTTGTCATGCAAGCGATGCTCACTGAAGATGTGGCAAAGAGGAGCATTGGGCATGCATAAGCATCTGCAGTGTATCAATTTCCCTGTGGGCAAAAGATGCCATTAAAAGACTTGGAGCACTCTAGGTGAAAATGAACATAAAGAGTGCCTGAACTTTGCCAACTGGAAATTGAACTTATACTTCCCCGGCTTTGAGCAAGAAAAACACATCTCTTTTAGCCTGAAGTTAATACCTAGCCAAGGCTAGTCATCTGAGCTCTCCTCATCACCAACACAGAAGGACAATATCCCTAGATGATTCACTGCCTTACATACCAGATGAATCACTCTGGCTATCTTCATTGAATAGTGAGAGAGAGAAAGCGAGCGAGCCTAAACACTTTGCTACCCTGTCCCTAATCTACAGACAGTTCAGGTAGAATGACATACATCCTATCTAGATGGTCTTCTTTTTAAAGTGTCTTAATGGTCAAGATAAATGAAAAAAAAGATAACTTTAAATTCTTGACACAGTAACCATACAAAACTAAGATGAAAGCAGTAATCAAACAACACTAATATTAATGACCATAAAAGCACAGGTGTTCCACATGATACTCACGTGTGCTACAGCTTACCTGTGCGTGGAAATGTGTATCATATAGACTCAGTGAGAAGGCCACTGCCAAATAACATGCTGTGAGCATTTTCAAAACAGAGAGGAAGAAAAGTAGCCACTGACCCAAGGTCTTGGAAATCAAATAATGACATTTCTTCTGTGCGATCTGGCATGATGCATGAAACTTTCTGTCTAGAATAACACCTATAACCTTGCCCTTTCAATGCAGTTTTGATTTATTTCCTTGGCAGCACAGATGGGGAAGGGGCAGAACAAGAACGCGGCTCAGCCAGTGTCAAAACAGCTAGACTCCCTTCTGCTGGTTTCAAAGTTCTTGAAAGGGGCACAGCACAAAAGAGACTGCTGGGGTTCTCCTGGCAACAACAGCATTGACAGGAAGCAGAAATGACCAAGAGAGCCATAACATTATGCAGAGGTACAACATTTGCACACAGGGACCTTGTGCTACAGTGATCTTTCCCAATTTTGCACTGTGGGTTTCTGCACCTCTATAAGAGGGCAGTTCAAGCACCCATGGAACAGGTTCAGGGACTGAATCAAGTTTGACTGGCTCTGAAATGTTCAGCTGTGTGGTGTGACAGCCCTTTATCTCTTTAGGGGGAATGGGATTTTCTGCATTTTCAATCTGAGCACATAAAGCAGGTAGCTGGATGAAATATGGCACAGTCAGCCTCTGAAAAACCTTATGGTAGGTGGTAGGTGTGAAGACTGCAAGAGACACATGTCACTCTTCATTTAACACTTTTGATCACTAATTCATTGATTGTTCCCCTCTAAAAAAAAATACTAAATATCTTTTTTTAAACAGAAATTTTGACGAGAGTTATTGGAATATCTTTAAGCACAGACTTGGCACAGAGACTGCCGAAGTAGTGAGATGCCAGTCTGGCTGAGCTTTTACCTACCCTGTGGCTGAGGGAGAACAACAAATGCCTGTCAGCTACTGTTGGAAAGACGAAGCATCTCCATTTGAGTCGAATCACTGTGCCAGTGCCAGGCACTGACTGCTCCACTGGGCACTTCATGCTGAGGAGAATATCCCTCACCAAACAACTCGTAAAAGAAGATCAGCCACATTCAAGCAGAAGCCACTAACTGAGGTTGGCTTGTTACACAACATAAAGTGAACATTTTAAGAGAATACTTAAAGCAGTTTGTCCTGTACAACTCCTTATAGGATCCTATTTCCAAGACTCATAAATTACCCAGGCTGTCTGGAACAAGTTCTATATGTGCTACAGATAGATACACCACAGAGCAAGAGCAGCAGGAGGACAGCCTCTTCCCTGTAAGTATTACATAAATAATAAACATCAGCGCACAAAAGTTTGGAGAATATTAAGTACTTGCAATGTTTGTGGCCTATGTTTGCACACCCATCAACTGACTTTCTTTTCTTGGTCTGCAATTGACCTTGTGATGTTCATTCAAATAACAGACTGGCTTCAGATACAAAGTTATCTTTCCAATGAAATTTTTCAATCGATAATATACTCCCACAGTTAAACTTTTAACTACTCTACAGCCTAGCTTTTTGACATGCAAAACTATATAAGTATAGTATAGAATGGTAGGGAAAAGAAAACATTATTTATTTAATGTAAACATTGATTTTAATAATGGACAGCAAATGCCAAAGTCAAAAAAATCACAGAGCTCAGGTAATGAAATGTGGTGCGTGCTTTCATTTCATGATATTGGTTATTTAATTTAGCAAACTTTAGGGAAGTTTGGGCTGCATTTGAAGAGGAAATCAACTACATTTTTCTCTAGAAAGGGAATGCATAAGATTACTCAAGTTACCACAAAAATAAATTTACTAAAAGTAGTGCCGAAGATTAAGTAGTTAGGCACAATGAAGAATTAAATCTCTTCAGAATTTATTGATTTATGATACAAATATTTATTATCTCGTAGTTCTATTCCTTCAACACTTATATCAATTTTATCCATGTCTTTCTAACAACAGGGTATTCAGCTAAGTCCACGCAACTAACAGTGAGACAATGCCCTGTTACCTTTATCTCCCCACTGAGAAGCAGGGAGCACATTTTATGTTATGTTGTATTTATAAAGTTTATAAATTATTCCATATACAGGTGACACTGCAACACTGCTTACATACAACTGCACCACAGACTACTAGATTAAACTCCTGGAGTTGTCTAATAAATCTAAATGAAACTGCCAAAAAGTAGATGGGGGCAGTGTTTCTACATTTGCTCAGGTCTGCTGAAGGGAATGTTTCCTTATCTTGAAGAGATGGTCAGTCAGTTTAAGTTCTTTTTTTACCAGATAGTAGGCCATAGCTTTCATGCAGTTGGCAGCAAGCATGAAAACCATCCACACGTAGCTCAAAACCCAGTACTATGGCTACCAACCTTCAATATTTAATTACACTGAACTTTTTGAATGATCAGGACAACTGGCTTATAAAAAACAATACAGACGCTTAAAAGAACAGACAAAGGCATCTAATAAACATGTGACTTTTACTAACACTAGGATAGTGGTGCTTGCATATGTGTTACTTATATAAATCATTGTTCTCTCCAGTGAATACAAACACATCATCCAAAAGAAGGGTGAATAATAGATAGTGTGAACCCATAGGACTTTGTGGTTGCTGTGGGTATTAGAACACTACAAAGTGTGAAATTCAATTTTTTGAAATATATTTGCAATACTCCAAGACATTGGACTCTAAGAAATATGAAAAAAAAATCATAAATCTTAATACACTCATAGCACAGCACTAATTCAGCATTCATTCATTTATCTAGAGAAATCATTACTTCGGTTCATCAGTGAAGATGGTTTTCACCAGGCATGCATTTGAACAAAAAATAAACAAAAATCACTCACACTGAACTCATCCAGTGAACAAAGCAGGCCAAATACAAAGAGATTTCCAGCTGCATGACTGCCGTGTGCAGGCCTGAATTTCTCCAGAGGGCACCACATCATAGGGCAGTAATCTGCCAGCAGGGTTTCAGGGCTAAGGGCTTCTGCTACAGTAAAATTGGGCAACCATACATGCTTTTGCAAGCACTGGAGAATGATGAGTAGAAGAAGAGGGAATGAAAGTGTCTCATGGGCTTTTCATGTCTCACCCTTACTACATACAGGTTTTGACAAGTGCTTTGAAGAGACAAAGCAGGGAATGTTTGTTCTGATGCTGTCCTTCATGGGCAAGGTAATTTCTCTCTCTGTTACGCATCTGCTTTATCACTAAGTTCTTCCTGCCAACAATCAAGTTTTCGTAGATACTAGAAGCAGATAGGTAACTCTGAAGGTTTAAGTCCCTATGCTCTTCTCTTTTTACTCTTTTAGCTGGACATCAGCACTGACCATTTCTTCACTCATGCACAGCATAAACAATGGGTGTTTTCAGTGCAAGACTATAATCTGATCCAAGCCAAGACTTGAGCCAAACCTCCTAAGAGAAAGAGAAAAAGGAGAAGAAATGCTTCTTTTTTTTTTCTTTATACAGGATATTATCAAACAGGCCAACATACAGTCCAGCTCACAAAAGTAATCTCTTGAAAGCATATTGGTGGAGTGTTTGTTTCCTTCTCCTTACAGGCTGAAAAGGAAAATTTTCTGTGAGTTTACTGTAATGGAGTGTTTGTCTCTATCAGAAGCAGTCTGACCTCTCCAGCCACAAGACGAAATACCAGCAGCCCACTCTGTCACTAGTTCACTATTAGGAAATTACATGGGAGGAAAAACACAACACAAAATTCACAGGAAAGAAAAAGAAAGAAAGAAAAAAAAAAGAAAAAAAAAGACATCAGCAGGGGTAGGAGTGAATGAACAGCTTAATAATGAAGCCAGTAAAAAGGAACATATCCTCCAGCCAATTGATAATAAAAGGTTACTTGAGGGAAAGGGCCAGCTTCTGGGCAATGTGAAGTGGCCCAGCTTCTCCAACCTCAGCAAAGCTACAGAGATTTACAGCAGCTGAAAAAAAAAAAAAAAAAAAAAAAAAAAAGACAGAAAAACCCAGCTATAAAAATGGAATTGGAGGCCCACATTTTGAGAAGATTCCGCTCACTTTTAGCATCAGACTGAGGTACAGAGGTGACTCTGAGGGTTTGTTTCTGCGGGGGAGTTCCTGTGAAGTAAGCTGAAGTGTGAATTTACACTGTGTATACTGTTGGGTCTTTAAGTAGGCTGTAAATTCAAAACCTAGCCTACTTTGTAGGGATTTCCCCAAGTAGATAAAAGCCTTAAATTGGCCTTCTAATCATGGAGGCAGACAGAATAAACAGATATTTCCAAAATTCTAGACCCACACAGGAATCTCTCAAATGCAGGTGCAAGTGAGTACCAGACAACATATACCACAGTCCTGCAAGTACATGGTACCCTACTTCCTTCTCTCCCAAATCCCACTTCCACTATCTCTCTCAGCACCCCTCCACTTCAAGACACTACCTGCAAACCCTGTGCCCCTATCCCAGCTTCAATCCAGATTTCCATGTCTCGGTGCCTGGCTCTTCCCTTCCCCACTTTATATCTAGAGGTCCACATCCTCCTTACCTACTTTGCCCTGACCTTCACAAGGGATGGTAAAATAGTTCTGGTACAAAGGTGTCTCCCATCAGTTCTTTGCCCCCAAACAAACCTAACCACGTCCTGCCCATTCACACCACATCTGTTTCCAAAAGATGGGAAGGCACTGAATCCTTGGGCTACCTGATGCTCTTCGAAGCCTCCTTCAGAAACACAAGGTTTAAGCTATGCAGGCAAATGCCACGAAGATGTGCAAGATTGCTCACACTGTATTGGCTAAAAGATATTCCTACACGCTGCTGAATGGGAGGCCTTAGGCCTTCAGAAGGAGGAAGAGGATGCGTTTAGTAGGGCCACGACTTCATCAATGGCCTGTGCCATTTCCCCAGGACTTGCAGTGAGGGTGTAATACAGCAAAGCATTTATGCCTTGGCTAGTCTTTACTGCCTCTAGGACCCCGTACTGCTTTAACAGCTATGTGTACTGTTCTGGTGTGCTGGCCCAGGTACTCACTGTATCAGGTAGTCACCAGTATCAACTGAGTCCCCACATGTGGCTGTAACACTCTAACATATAATGACAGTACTACGTCCTCATGGGTCCTTTTCAAGAAGTCTACTTAGTAACATGCTCTGTCACCTAATACAAATGCCAAATTTCTCAAGAACAGTATGGAACACTTCCTCTTCAATGCAATCTCTGACTTGGCAAAGCATGAAGAAGAAATGCAATCAATGCTTTCTAGTCTGAGCCGTAAGATTGATGAAGGAAGCAAAAAGGTATGAACCATCTTTTGGTGTGAGCAGAAGGAACCAGTCACAGTGAACAGCTATCACATACACTACAGTACCCTGCACTGTCCTTACCTGCTCCAGCTGGTAACAGCAGTCTGAAGAGCAGGGAGCACTTGCCAGCAGGTGCAAGACTGGAAAGGGATCTGAGAGATGCAGACTGCAAACCAGTGGCTCTTCCAGCACTTGTGTAAGTTTCATCTCAGCTGTATATGAACATTCTCCATAATACGCATCTCTAAGAACAGAAAAAGCTCAACACAGCATGAGAGTTAAAGTCTACACTGCAGACTGCTTCCTGCATTCCATCACCTCAAGCATTCTGAGTGCCCCTTTTTGTAGTACAAGTCACAAATACTTGTGTAACTAAATTCCACAAGCGTAAGTACTTAAAGCATCTGAGCTTCACAGAGCAGCCTTCAAGGAAAGTGAAGCTCACATTATCTCGGGAGCATTTATTTGGAAGTGTTTGTGCTTTGGCACCAAGTCTTTGCCACCAAGAGCAGCCAAACCCCATGAAGCCACCAGTGTGATTAACAATGGCTCACAAAATGCTGTTATGCATTGATACACGTAGTTTAAAATAAATAAATAAATAAATAAAGTTACAGAAATTATCAAAGGTATATAACCACCAGCAATTGCATCATCAACGTGATGCAAATGAGAAAGTTTAAACAAATTACACTGTGTGTATTATTCACTTAACTGAAACAATTTCTTTTTCATCGCACCCTGTACAGGAAGAAAATCAAGACTACATAAGGCCTGACATTCAGAGGGAGGAGGAATATGCTGAAGGTTCAAGTTTCATGAAAATAATTAAATCATTCATTTTGCCTAACATAACTGCAAGGCTCTCAGGAGCTGTCTACAAGAAGCAAGTAGTTTCCATGCAAACTGTCAAAGTTCTGAGAACAATATCTTGCTGCTAAACAGTTTTGTTTTGTTTCTGGTTTTTTGTTTTTTCTTTTTTCAGAAGAACAAAGCATATGATATCATATAACTTGCAAATAACAAAGCATGAACAAAAAAAACTTACACGTTTCTTACTGAGAACAAACAGATACTTTGCAACAAAACATTTTATAGCATCTATGCAAATATTATACGAATATTAATATAAAATCAAAGGATTTTATGAGAAATTGATGGGATACTACATACTTGCAAACTGATCAACTTCATCCACATGTGGCACAGCACCTGCTCCCCACTTCGGGACAAAGCATTCAAACTGGACAGACATATCGGAAAACAAAGTGTGGAAAGCTAACTAGCTGCATTTCACATTCTGAACATGAAATTCTGAGGTTTCACAGGTAATTATGGATGTTAATTTGATCTTATATCACTGACTCCAGCAGTGCAATCTATCATCAATGATTTCAAAACCACAGCAGCAAGGATGTTTACCTGCTTCCTTACAGGCACCACACGCAATAGGGGCACTAAGACTAAGCTTCATTTAATCCAAGGCCAAGCTGACACAGTGTGCAGTGCCATGTGCGACTGGATACAAAGCCACACATCAAGTCACAATGCAAGCAGCGTTTTATGCTTTTAATTTTCAGTGTGCAATTTCATTAGTTTGTAGCTTGCCAAGGCTATGGATTTTGTGCCTGGCATCTTTCTCTTGATATTTAAAATCCCGGAGCAAGCTACTCTAGATCCTTACTGCACCTAATACCTACACAATAACAGGGATAACCACCAGCACAGGCCCTAAAAAGTGCACCCCAGGAAACTCAGTCATCAGAAAACATCCAGCAAAGCAAAAGAACGAGGCTCTTCACATTAATTTAACAACCTACTATCCTCTGAAATCATCGACAGTACCAATCTATTTATCTAGCAACTAAACAAATGTGTATGAGCTCCCTATGTAATAAGCCACTGATTAAAGCTTACAACATTTCAAGCAGAGCATATTCCTAAAAAATAAAAAATAAAAAATAAAAAATAAAAAATAAAAAATAAAAAATAAAAAATAAAAAAAAACAGCTCTCTCATTAAACCTCAAGGGGAATTACACATGAACAGATAGCATCAAAAAACCAAGAGCAC
This sequence comes from Perdix hodgsoniae, assembly GCA_035772895.1. NCBI lineage: Eukaryota > Metazoa > Chordata > Aves > Galliformes > Phasianidae > Perdix > Perdix hodgsoniae. The sequence continues at coordinate 1,784,234 of JAPSGF010000046.1, read as the reverse complement.
ATAAGGATTCTGACTTAGTTTTACTCAAAATTGAATGATTCTTTTTAATTACTTTGGTTGCAGTGTCTTCAGAAGCATGGAGAACTGTTCTTTGAGAGAACTAACCCGTAAAAGGAGCACAGCTCTCCTTGCTTCACCACGTACTGGGGAGGCCTTTCTGCCCTGCTGAATGTAAAATATTTCAGAAAAACAGAATCAGGAAACAAACTGATATTTGGTCAAGAGAACACGCTGAACTGAATAACTGTGGTTTTGGAAACCACCAGCTCTAAAGAAGAAAGTTTGGAGCCAAGAAAAAGGCATTAAATAATCAGTTGGCTTGAGGTTTTTCTGGTAAGACTCCTTGATATTTGAAACATGTGAAAGGCTACCTATGGATTTAGTGCTTTGACTTTTTTTCTCCTAGCCTTTCTTCAAGAATGGCCAGCAATATGATCAGCATCAAAGTTTTTCATACTGGGTGCAGTGAGAATTGTTCAAATGTCACTCTGTGACTCAACGTGTAGAAATGCTGCAGGGTCATGGCACTGCTTCTTCCCTCCCCAGCCTGCACCTATTGCCCTCTTCTGCGTTTCCCCAGGAAAAAAAAAAAAGGAAAAAAAAAAAAAGAAAAGAAAAAAAAAGAAAAAAAAGAAAAAAAAAAGAATTCTACAGAATTCTACATACTTTACAGATTGAACGTGGCTGGTTTCTAAGTAGAGATCTCTAAGTAGAGATCTGTTCAGATTTCCCTGGGCTGCCTTTTGTTTTCTTAGAGCTTCCAAGGAAATATTGCTCAGAAGCAATGAAGGCCAACTGTTCTTGGAGAAAGGCATACGACAACCAGCAAATTTAGCAAGGCTGCACAGTCATTTTGAAAGAGGCTTCGAAAATCCTAATACTGCTAAAATTTATCTTCATAACTGCTGACAAGATCTAGTAAAAAGTCTGTGTCGTGCTCTGCCTTTCATCGTCTTTCATAAGCCAAAATCTTATTAGCAAATAATTCTTTCCGAAGTTCAAAAGCCAAACTGTTGTGCACGCTTATTGCTTGTAGCAAAGGTAATAGCCCTTGATGACAAAGTGTTTTCAAAGTACTGAGATATATAAACATGTTATACTTAGGTACATCAGCCACTTGTTAAAAATCTGTCACATTTGGGCTCACCTGATCACTGTATCTGTGTCAGTCGTCTTGACTGTGGTAGATGGGAAGACCAAGAGCTTCAATGAGAAAGGCAAGTAACTGCTGCAGAGCAGGAGGAGAACCAGTCCAGTGGCTAAACATCGCAAGCCGAGAAAACCCAAGATCAGTTCTGCAACATTTCTCCTTACACAAACTTACATCATTAATTCTCTCTGTGTCTCTGTTCTGTAAAATTGTACTTTCATATGACAGGCTCTGAGAATAAACACAGTATGAAGTGGCACACTGACAAGGAACATGGAAATGAGTCTCTGAGTCTCTGATAACTCCCCGCTACCAATCAGTCATTTTTAGCACTCAAAATGAATGATCCCAGAGAATATTTCAATGGAAACTACTCACAAGAGACTGAAGAATCAACAGATTCCTGAAATGAATTCAGTTTCATGAGCATAAGCTTAGAAGGATTCATTTACCACGATGACACCATTTGGAAAGCAGTCCTCCAAAATTACAAGCACAGCAAATCAGCATCCGGCAGCAATGTTATTTCATGGCACTGCTCACAGTGACCAAGGAAGCTTTTCAAGTCACAAAGAACGTACCGAGATGCCTTGAGAGAAAGACCCACAAAAACAGCATGTCCCAAACCTGAGACTCTTCTGTATTAGTTTTGCACACTTTTTATTGGTGCTGATGTTACACAGCGCCGCTAGCTCCTTCAAAAATGTCAGGACAGAATCCATCCTGAAATACCAGACTGCAGTAGCCTCAACACAGGTGCCAAGTTCCCTGGGGACTTCTTTACCCCGAGGAGAAGGCAGACACTGCAGAACTTACTGTTACCTTACCTATGTCCCTTCTCATGTGAACGTACTCACTGGACAGCACTGTTTCATTGGACAAAACCACCCCACAACTCTTCCTCTAAGATGCATGTTAAGGGGCCAGCATCTTTTTATCTTTTTCAAATGCATCCATCCAGTCAATCATCTCCCTTTTCTCTTTCTGAGAGTGATTACTGTGCAGTACAGATCATTGTGACCTTTTCACCCGCTGTATTCCTTAGAGCTGTATGTTCTGCCAGCATCTGTAACACAGAGACTAGTGGATTCTGAACATTTCCTGCCCTGCCACCACTGCTGTCCTCAGGTCTCACAGGGTGCCTCTATGTTAGCTGGAGCAGGAGTGTGCTTTTTATGACAGCCCCTCAGTGTCTCCACATGCAGTGCTGCTGCATCGAAGAGCAGCCCCCAGGTTTCCCAGCAGCACAGGGGAGGCACACCAGCTGCACACAGCATGCAGTCCAGGGCACCCCACTGAAAGTACTGCTCTCGAGGTCTACTCCTAACGGCTGCGGTGTTTCTGGAGAAGCTGCATTAGAGTATCAAACATTCATTCTTGTTCAGGGAAAATTAAGAAACCCTTTCTACTTCACACACCACCCAAAACTCACACCACTACCTAACTCCTCACCATCCACCCACCAAAAAAAAAAAAAACCCAAGAAAGTGAAAAACACCACAACCAACCAACCAACGAAAAAAAACCCCAGCAAGCAGTCTGATAGCTTTCCTCTCAGATAGCATCTCCAGCAAACCACAACTTTTGAACTGTTAACATTTTGGACTAATCTTTGTTAAAATGGTTATTAATTAGGTCCTTGCTCACCTCACTGTAATCTGAAACTCACCTCTTCCCTTTCACCACTTTCTACTCCTCCTCTCTCTCCTTTGTATCTTCCTGTTCTATTTTACAGTTTTGAATAAAGCTTGAGTTCATCGCTACACCGAATCCATCTGAAATAACTCTTCCATCTTCCACGATTTCTTTGATTTTCTGAAAGTGAATTTTTATGCAAGTTATACCAGCGCAATCTGGAACATCAAAATATCTATACAAATTTCACTTCCTCTACTTTTCAGCCAGATGCAGCATGGTTTTTCCCTTTGTGCGCCAACCCAGGACCTAAGAAACTGAATGGAAGGACCTCAGCTGACTGCAACAGGCAGTCCCCTAACTTCACTTAATTAAGTCATTTAAACAACTGATACTATTTTATGTTAAATTTCATGACTGTGTGACATTCAGAGATAACCACGTATGTTCTGTGTCTTTGGCAAATAGACTTTTCCTATTATGCAGTCTGAAAAAATACTGGTTTTGTTCTAATGTAATTGTAAGAATCAAATTTATATACAAGACCTTTAGAAAACAGAGACCCACCTTTAAATGCAAAGAACAAACATTTGCATTACCTATTTATATTAAAATATGCAGAAATTTCCAAAGTATTCAGTCAACTTATAAATTTTTATAACTTCTTCAAATTGTTAACATTTTTTTAACACACAGCATTATTTCAGCTTTGTGGAAAGCTCAATAACAATCTTTCTGGTCTGGAAAAAAGGAAAGAACATTATAATAGAGAATGCAGAATAAATAAAAACAAAACAGTACAAGTCGTACATCCACACATACAAAGACAACTTTCATGGTGAGCTATAAGCAATTATAATAACACAATGTGCTGCATGTTGATTTCACCAGTGAAAAGAATTTCTCCAGTTATTGAAGACTTTCCTGGCAGAATCTAAAAAAAAAAAATCTGACATTCTCCCAATCTGACTTCTGTGCAATGCAAGTCATGCACATTTTAAACACTGATGAATAATGCTGCCTTTCTTCTACGAACTGTTAACGGCAGTAGAAACTATTATAGCCTGCTTATAACCATGTCTCTGTAGTCAGTACTCTCCAGACACTTAGCAATACTAAAGCTATTCCTGGGGCTAAACTAGAATTGCTATGCGAACACAAAGTTTGATTTATGTTGAAATGAAACAACAAACATCTGATCTTTCCTTCTTTAAATAGTCATTCATACAAACACGAGTATCGGCTGCAGAACTAGAAATGATGCACCGAATTTCTAGAAATCAGACCAAGGAAGACCACCCACAGTTACCTTCAAGAACTATAGCTTTGTCAGAGGCTGAAAGATTGCTGGTGAAGGTACTCCGTACAGCCATGGCTGCCCTAAAGTCCTCATGCTGAAGCCTGTGGCTTATGAGTGATGCTTCAATCATCTAATTTTTCAAGTCTTCTGAAATACACCTATTTGATCAGCAGCTCAGTACCATATCTTGGCGCTGTTCATCATCAGCTGCACTCAGACTGATCACAGGCTCAGTGGATTCCGTAATAAAATGATCCAGATGCATCCAAGAGGAACTTGAGGCCTCTATCTGCCAACATTATTCTCGCATATCCTGAAGCACAGGTGGGAGCAGGAGGAATGCTCAGCCATGGTTCCTCTGATGTTTTTGAAACGATGACCAGAAAGACAAAGGAAAAGTCACATATGGAACAAGAACAAACACTGAAGTACATGCAGAATAGCAGGCATGACCCACAGACTGATGCATATCACTAAAATCTAACAGAAAACTGATGTGTTGAAAACCTGGGTTTGATTTCTCACTCAAACTGCCATCTAAGTTTATTTACTTTTCAGTGCATCGTCATCTTTCACTTAATGAAGACACATATGTAAATATGATCAGATTTGTGAACAGTTTGCAATCTCTGACAGATAACAACTTTACTTGACCAGTAACAGTAATAAAGGGCAGCTAACTTGAAGAAAAACACCCTTCCTCCAGGAGGATATCTTACATCAGCCTGGAAGAGTGTAAAGGTATCAAATTAATGCTTCAACATCTTCAAGACTAAGTTTAAATTGTAGAGGAATGTCTAGCTGTTAAGAGTACCTAGAAAAGTAAAAGACAAGCTAATTGCTCAGTTCATTGTTAGTTTTTCCTCTTTTGTGAATAACCTTTTAAAGGCAATTCAGCGTTCTTTGTAATAGAAGTTTCAGCATGCACCAGTATTTCCCCATGTAGGAGAGGCACACCTCCACCTTCTCCAGCAGATACACAAGCACCAGCATAGCCTGTCTGCCCTTCAGATGCCCCAGATTTTATCAAATAGCTGCAGATACAGCCTCAGCACTAGGCTGGAGAAAAATGCTAACTGGTTATATCTATGGCACATGCAGCAATGCTTTCCCAAAAGCCACCAAAATTCACTTTGCATGACCATTCCTGACAGGTTTGGAAGAGAATACATCTGTTTGGTCCTGCACTTTGGCCACAGCAACCCCGGGCAGGCTTGGGGGGCTGGAAGACGGTGTAGAGGAAATGGACCTGGCAGTATTGGTCAGTGCTCGGCTGAACATGAACCAGCAGTGTGGGCAGGTGGCCAAGAAGACCAATGGCATCAAGGCCTGTACCAGAAGTAGTGCAGCCAGCAGGAGCAGGGAAATGATTGTCCTTAGCTCAGCTCAGCTCAGATTGTACTCAGCTCTGGTGAGGCCGCACCTCGAGTACCATGTTCAGTTTTGGGTCCCTCACTGCAAGAAAGACATCAAGGCCACAGAGTGTGTTCAAAGAAAAATAACAAAGCTGTGAGGGGTCTGGAGTGGCTGAGGGAGCTGGGACTGATCAATCTGACCAAGAGGATGCTCAGGGTGACCTTATGGCTCTCTACAACTACCTGAATGGAGGCTGTGGTGAGGTGGGGATCAGCCTCTTCTCCCAGGTAACAGCAATAGGATGAGAGGGAATGGCTTCAAGTTGCACCAGGGAAGTTCAGACAGCAGTGCTAACCCTTATTATGGAGTCTTTATTACAAAGCATCCTTCATCCTCTGCTGCTCCAAATCCTTCTTCCTGCCTCTTTGAACAATCTCATCTTAAATTAGCTTCCATATCTTTGCTCTCTTTTTCTCCTTACTTCTTGATCTACAATTCATATTTGCTAATTTTGCCATAATTTGAAAGCTCCTTCAGGCAGAGTACATGGTTATTGAGTTTTTCCTCCCCTTTTTTATAACGTGTATAACGTATATATGGTACATTATTCAAAAGTTTTCCCATACCAATGCAAAGAAATGATCAGTTTACAATACTAAACATACAGAAGAAGAAAAACATGCGCACTTGGAATGGAAGAGGACTCATTATTTTCATAAATTCTAAGTACTTAAGATACTTTATTTTCATAAATTCTAGGTACTCAAGAAATTGCTTATTTTTCAAAAACACTAAACGTGTACAATGCAGTAAGACTTAGACATCACTGGATAGTGTTTGAAAAAAAAAGCAAAAGACAGATACCAAGGCTACTAGAAGCAGTCATATCTTTTAGTCTGGAAATTTCAACTCAGCTGTTCCTTAGTTCAGCACAGCCACAAGCCAGCACTGCGATCAGAATTCTTCAGGGACTGCAGATGAGAAAAAAAGAGTTAAATTCAAACCAACCAATTTCCAAGGTCATGTATTTGAAAGCAGGGCAGGAAGGAGTCAAACAGCCTTACAAAACACGCCAAGTAAGTACAAATCACACCACTACCAAATACTCACAGGTATTCTGTCAGAACTAGCTTGACTTCTTAAACTCAGTCATCAGTAGCTCTGTTGAGCAGAGTAAGAAAAATCAGGTTGTGGGTCATGAGGGCAGATAATTTACAATGGGAGGCTGACACCAGACCACATGGAAGATTAAGCAGCTTGGACTGAAGGCAAACTTAGAGAGAGGGTAAATGAACAGCTATCTTGCCAATCCCTACTGGGCACAATATAGCATTCTGCTACTGAGTGCAAATAACAGACACGAAGCACACTAACAGCTGCAAGATGGGCAGAAAAAGCCAAAGAAACTTTTTTGGGGGGAAAAAAAAAAAGGAAAAAAAAAAAAAAGAAAATTTCAAGTGATTTCATCCATCACAAATGACAAAGAAAACTGAAAATTCTGCAGCACATAGGCACACTGCAAATATGAGAACAGACTCCAGAGTTCCAGAGAAAGGTCTGACCCTTGGCAATAATTCTGTAATGAGAAATCTTTCAGACAGGCTACCTCCTTATCTGTCTACACACATGTAGGCTGCTCAGAAGCGTACAGTATCCAATACCATTATCCGAACACATCCACGCATTTATAATGATCGGACATCCAGACATTTATAATGCATTCATCATAGCAAGGAAGGATCAGGAATATGAACACACAAAGCAAACAAGGCTGCTAATGCTTCCCACTTTGGCTGGTAATGCTGTGTTAGTGTAATCCACAGGCAGGTGCTGTCATTTCTGACAAGCCTGTTGGGTGGCAGTGGCAAGAATCTGTCAGATGCTGCCCACACATGGGCCATGTCCCACATGGCATGTTGACCTCCAAGGAAGAATTTTCGCTTTAAATTTCTACTGGGAAGCGTTACATATACCTGCTTACAGTGTGTAATGTATTACAGAGAAATGGTGAAGCACAACAATCAAGACAAAACAATAGGAAATAGCCTCCAAAGACAGCAGATTTGCCAGGGCACATGCTGTGCTGGATCAGATAAATAGGTTGGATCTTTGTGACTGAGGTGTGCCTCATCCAACAAGGTAATGGGCAAAGGCACCTCCGAGCTGCCTGTGCAGCTCCCTGAACTTGTGGTTGCCAAAGGATTAGTGGTGTCATAACAACTACTTAAAGCAGCCTCAGGCTTTGCCAAAAATAAACCACAAGTGCCTTTACCCTTGCGAAATCATGTTCACACCATTCACACTTCTTTTTTTTCAGAAAAAAAAAAGCCCTGTGCCAATGCATAAGATGGATGTCAAAGACTCTTGATGTTACCTCAACACAACTAGCAACTACACAGCCTGTCACCTGATTATCCCTTAAAACAAAGCTGCTTACTCCAGCTTCCTGCCTACCTTACACCACAAAGGTCACGGAGAATCTGAGCAACCAGTTACACTTCCTAGTAGCTAAAAAAATATAGGAGGCTTTTGACTAAGTGTCTGGCAGAAGAACATTTGCACACCAATCCATGGCAATTCAGAGCGCTTCTGCTTCTGTGCAGAGGTTATCAGATCCATAGCAGAACAATAAAAGTGAGCAAGAGTACTCAGATTCAAGGAGTCCAGTGAAATGTCCAGCAATTTAAATGGACAGGGAAGACAGCTTTAATCCAAGTCATCAGACTTGCTACCTGAGCCTCTGAAACAAACATTTATGTTCCCTCTCTTCACTCTGTGGTGAACAAGCCTGCCTCTGCAGTGGAGGAAATGAACTAGATGGGTGGCAATAACTTCAGCTGCAGCACAATGGGAACTTGGTTTGGAAAGTCAGGCAATGAGATAAGTTCACTACTGTCTCTTTAACAAAAAGTAAGAGGACTCTGAAATGATGATTGTTGCTTTTGGGAATTATATTAAGACCAGTGCAGAAAATGGTAGCAAAGAAGTGATTCATAAACACCAACAAAGTGATTCACCAGTGCTTTGCTAGGAAGTGATATCATCCCCACACATCTCCATGAGAATGGCAGAAGAGAGGCATTGTTCCACAGGACAGGAAAGTGCCATATTCTCCAGAAGAAAAATATTAAATCTGCAGGTGTGTATGGCAAACAAGAGGGGCATATTGTCGGTGCTCTAGGTACTGATTCAATTGCCCGACACCAAGACTGCCAGATGCTTATAAGTACTGCTGAAGGATATCAGAACATTTCCAATATAGTCAAGGATCAACCACAAAATCTGGATATACTTCAAAATTACTCCAGCCCAACTGGGTACTCCACTACCTTCCCAAGCTGATCTATCACTCCTTGCCCCATTCCTCAAGCCACAAACAGTAAAATCCTTTCTGGCTCCTCACTTAGTGGCCCTTATCAGTGTGCTCCTGCATTCTCTTACCTTAGTCCTGCATTCTCTCAAACCCACAATATTGCCTCCGCATCCCAAAATGGGCGCTCTTGTGAGGGTTCTGTATGCCTTGGTAGCATCACTCTCCAGTCCTTTGCTCTACCCAGCATGGTTACCCCATTCCCAGGTGTGCCAGGGCCGCACGCATGTATGCAGCTGCTGTGGAGACAGAAAGCAAGGCAGTATTAGCTTTGAGTATGTATGCTGTATGCTGTCTTCAAGGGTGACATGCTTGCTGGTTTTTTTCAGCTTTTAAAACTCTATCTCCCGTGGGCCACGACCATGCTCTCTGCAGTTATTCTGGGTGGTATCAGCTTGTCAGCACCTCAAAGCCCTAAGTACTCTGCTATGCCTTGTAATTCATGATCTGCCCTTTGCAAAGCAGGCAGCAGTAGGCTTGCAGTTCTATAACTACTGAACTCACGATGACAGGTTGACATTGCCTGGACTAAGAGGATTTTATTTCTGTCAGTCATTCCTTCTCTTCAGCTTGTCCTGTGTGCCAAGATGTCAGCGTCCTACCCCCTAGTTCACTTGATAGCAATGATTCTCCTTCACCCACAACCTTCTTCTCATAACACTTTTCCTTTCAGCACCTAACATCAGCAGCCTACGGCACATGAAACACAATAAAAGCAGTGCTGCTTTCCTCCCTAACCTTCTGCCAAGCTGTCCCCGAGACCAGGGCCAGATCAAATCCATGGATCTGCCAGAGAAGTGAGCTGTCAATTTTGGGAATCACTCATTTCTCCCAAACTCCTTGAATTTCCAGTAGGAAAGTTGGTGAACCTACTGCTACGCAGACAGCAGAGGCTACTGAGAAATCAAGGCTTTGGAATCAAAACAAAGCAAAGCAAAAACATTTGCAATGAAATCACAGAATATCCTGGGATAGAATGGATTTTAAGGATCATCGAGTCCAAAGGCACCAAAGGGAGAACAAGCCCTGTGCAATACAACGTGAAAGCAAGTTGTATTTATTCTGCAGTTGCTCCTAATATCCCAGCAGGGAATTAATGGCCTTTTAACGCAACCCATATCCTCCAGTCAGCCAAATCCAGTTTCCTGGAAACCAGTGCTGTGGATGCATGCAGACAGGACCCAGAACTGAGTACCTATGGGATTTCTGATACATGCAGTCATGCTTAGTCTAGGCAGGATGAAGAAGAATTCCTTATGCAGCCCATCCACGTTATTGGTTTCACCTAGACAACTAAGCAGGCCATTCACCAGCCTTCTAACTCAGCCCTCAAAGTGGCACCCAAAGAACAGACTGCAATGAGAGGTGGCTCTCTCCAGCACAGAGATGCCCGTGGCCTCACACCCAGTGGCAGACAGCTTGAATCCCAGAGACTCCAAATCTAGGACAAAGCAGTCCAAGGGAGGAGACAGGAAATAACGCTTCTCCTAACACACTCAAATGGGGAACTTGATTGCATGATTTTCCTGTGTGGTAGGGAACTAGGTTGAATATATTCTTGAAACAGCTTCAGTGTTCCTGTATACTAGATAAGATTATAGGGGAACTCAATCAGCAATGGAAAATGGAAATGTCCCTTCCTCTGGCCAAACACACAAAAAGCACTGGGCCTGATTTTCCACTAGTGACATTCACTTAAGATCACTGTTACCCTACCAACATTAACAGTTACTTCCAATACACTTAAATAAGAAGAAAATCTGATTTCCAGTTTGGCTTAGAGAAAAAAACACCATGTTTGAAGTAAACAAGCATAAGTAACCTATTACCAAATGCTGGTAGAGAGAATTTCACTTTGGTGAACATATTCCTTCAAATTATTTCTATGATCTAGATAAGCAGGAACTACTGGAGTCATCTCTTTAAAAATTACCATCAGTTAATCACTCCTGTATTACACCGTTTCAGTCCAAATAGTGTTCTCGGCACAGCACTTCCTTTAAGTCATGGAGGGATACTGCAGACAGAGCAGCCAGGAATCGATCAGAAGTACCCACTTAATCTCTATTACCAAGAAAAGTGAAGGGTTCAATCTTCTGTGCAGTATAAAACCTCATGTACCACAGGAACAGAAGCCTAAAGGCCACAAAGTACTTTCACTTTGTGTGTGCATCTTCCAGTGATGTCAGCTGAATGCAAGCTTCTCCTTTTCAGCCAGTGCAACTTTTTCCAGAAAGTATTTTCATAAATGCTCCACTGACTCTGGGCTTACATTTACGTCCCAACAAAATTTGGTGTCTCTCCAGATCACCTGCAGAACCAACCGTCAGTTTTACAGACAGAAAAAAAGAAGAAAAAAGGGGAAAAAAAAGCGCATAAATAAAATTTACTTCATCGAATTCTGCAGGTTCTTTGAAAGGTGAAAGCATTTTTAAATGTTGGCCTTAGGAAATATGTTCTCGGCTCACACGAGCTTGAACAGGATGAACACATTTCTAGGCTTAAGGACAACTGATAACTTGTGGTAAGGCTAACAGAGTTGAAGAACTCAAGAACACGAAGGTGGCTTAGGCTAACAGGTATCATTTCGCCACAGGACATGAGAGCAGAGTTCCTCCAGTTGGTTCCTGAAGCTCAGCTGAGGAGGGACAGAATGCTAAGCTACCAAAATGTGATTGACCACAATTGCCTTTTAAGCTCCTGCATCTAGACTGCCCTTGTTCCGAAGGTGCAGGACTGCAAGAAATGCACAGCATACAGCAGAACAGAAGAACGGACATTTTCAACTTGTGCTTCTCATGAAGCTTTCAAATTCTGCACACAGATTCAGCCCATTTTATCTTTTTGGTTACATTACAATATCTTTATACTAAAACAACCAAATTCTTGTTATCAAGCCCTTTTTTCACTGTAATCACATCACCACTAAAGTAAAATAGATTCACACAGAAAGACTGTGATGACCTAATTGAAATAAAAGATAATTAATCAACTGTTTTTGTACACAAAATAAAAAATCTGACATTACAAAGCAGCTAATGAACTGTTTCTGCCTTCAGTTGCGTTATCGTTTGGCCTCTTGGATCCCAGGACTTATCATCACCTTTGCTCTCTCTGTCACAGCCAAACACAGCTCAGTCAAACCAGAAGATCTGTGCTAACGGTTTGTATTTCTAACAATTAAGTAATGATTTGCCTTTTAGAAGTCATTTAGGAGCCACACAATTACTTGCACGTACAGCCATTTCATCCCTGGACTCCTGCTTTCATTTCCAAATACAAAATGTAGTAGAGTTGACCAGATCTGCTCTCATTTGCCCTACTGCTACATCATATCATGGTCATATCACTTCCACCAAGAGTTGCTGATCTCTGTAGCAAACACAGGACAGCAGACTCAGACAGGATACCTTTTCACTGAGCTAACTGCCATTAGCAGTGACTTGTCCTGTCTGCAGCACGGGTGGACTGCTGCTTCTGTTCTGCAGCACACGCTGCTCCTTCCTCACTGCCCTCTGACTCCTGGGGAGCTCCACATGCCACTCCAAGGTCTTGTTTCACAGGCAGACTACAGCAGGCTGCTTATCCCCCTCAATTCATTTGATTTACAAGAATTAAATCATGCTGAGTAACACTGAACAAAAGACAAAATCGTTTCTGCAGTGAATTTACAAACAATAAAATGAACCAATACAGCAAACAAACTGTACACAACGTGCCCTATTATTAACTGAAACCAGAAGAAATACTCTTTGGTACTTCCAGTGCTTATAAACATATACTTCTGTCCTGAGTAACCCGGAGCTTCCAGCAACTACTTAGCCCTCAAAGCTCTGAGCCATGCTTTCTCCGCTCCGTGCACTCACAGGGCTCACAGAAGGTCACATATAATTGGTCCCCAGCCCTGCTCCTTCCAAGCCCTCAGTGCTGAAGCCAGGCCTTCCTCCATCACCAGATTGCTCTGCTTAATTCTCCTGAGCTCCCTTCACCTACTACACGCCACGGTCACTGCCACACTGCCAGGCACGGTGCTGTGCAGGGCCCAGCAGCAAAGGACAGGTATCTCGGTGCCAGAGCACCGCACCAAGCAGCACTCTGCTGTCAGTGAGGGGGCAACTACAGCGTGCACAAGGGCAAGCACAGCAACAGTCTGACAACAGAAATCCTAATAGCACTGCCCTTGTGTGCTCACGACAGCTGGGCTAGGAGCTGTTGTTCTGCTCCTTCACAGGTATAATGTTTACAGCTTCATACCCGTTACTTCGTGCTTGTATTTCTTTTTGGTGCCATAATAAAGCAATTCCCGGGCATAAAAAATGAGACTGAGGATGAGATATGCCAAGAGATATGTCAAGAGGTGCAGCTCTCAGTGCCTAAGCAGTGCTGGCCAAACAAGCTGACATTCCTCCCAGCAGGCAGCCTAACCTCAGCTGGGATTCACACAGCACCCCATGCAGAAGCACCCTGCAGGACTGCGTGTCCTTCTGCAGATGCATGTTTTCTGTCACCCTGCATAACACCAAAAACCACATTGCCCAAGAAGCAAACTTCCCCGTGTTTAAAAGGAAACATAATTTATTGCACAGGAAATCACCCTGTCTTGGCTACTTGACATGGCTACCCATGTAAAGAAAAAAACAAACCAACAGCCAAGAGCCCTCTTATGCCGCCCCTCCACTGAGAGATAATATAATTGAGGAGATACACTTGACAAGTCACAGCACATCATTCTGATTGAAATTAATTTGTCCTATTTTCCCCCTACCAGAATTCATGGAAGTGGAAGATTGTCATTGCTTTCAAGTAGGAGATGCTGAACTGAGTTTTAACTGTCTGATAAGCCTGGAAAAGAAGGTAAAGGGCCAGCTTCTCTATGCAGGAACCTGAAGAGACTCAGCTGACGTAGGAGGAGACAAGGTGAGAACCAAGAGACTCAGATAACTGTATGTGTAGTCAGACTGGTACACAAAGCAACTGGCTGTATAAATGGAAAATTAGTGTCTCAGTAAAGCAGCAGTATGTGTCTATGTTGAGTATGCTCAACACTGCGATTCTCCAACAAAGCTAGGGCACAAGTACATCAAACTTACAAAAATGGCTCCTGACAGCTTGGGAAAGACAGCCATCAGAGTGCTTGGGCAGCCTCACTTGTGCCTGCTTGTGTAACGAATCAGTGGCTTCACTCTGTTACACACTATTTCCCTATAATGTAGTGAGTGAGTAGCTTTAGATCTTTCTGCTCTGTCTCAGACACCCATACACTGACATGATGTACACACGCTCTACATGTTTTATCTAGCACATATACACAAAAATAAGAAACCGTGCTGCAGTATTCACATTATATATTTATATACACACATACAAACAGATGCAGGTGACCTTTTACACACATAAACAGAGATTTTTAATAAATTCTCAAACATTTCTCACCATTAAGGGAATCCCCTTCCTGCCCCCACACAAGCACAGCAGGGTAGAAGATATTCTCTGTGCTGAGTCCCCCCTGTTGCATCAGGAGAAGGCAAATCTGAAGAGTCACATGAATGAGGCCCTTATTCCCCCTGTGCACCAGAAGGACTCACCCTGACATTTTACAACAGGGCTAAAGCTTTCTCCCTTAACTCAGAAACGCCAAGGAATATAGCCTATTGCAGAAAGAGCAAAAGAGATCAAGGGCATCCTCATAGATTTTGACAGGTGAAAGAGGTGCACAAAGTCACTCAACTGTTCTGTGGGCTTATGGTTCTGTTTGCATCTTCATAAAGCATCGCAAATTTTTGTGTACACATAAAAATGCAAATACAGATACCACAACGCCTCAAGTTTCATGCAAACAGCTCTCTGTAAGCAATGGCAGCCCCTCCTAAGCTGGGCATTGCATACACAGGACTCTTTGCAGGATTAGGCCTGTAAAGTACGTATCTAAATGCTGGTAAAATGTGTTTACATAATCTGTAAATAGATAAAGAAAAGTACATTCACACCAGCTACTGGGGAATGAAAACAAATCATTTTTCTACTGCTAGAAGTACTGAATCACCTACCATCTGGTTTGGGAGAAAAAGGACTCACTCTAATTCAGCTGTGAAGAAAATCCTGTCTAAAAAAAGTAATCACATACTAAATCCCCCTACGTTCAATTTCCAGTCATTTTAACATGGAGACATGACAGAGTATTGTTTTCCTGGAGAAGAAAGCAAGAGAAAAAAGAATAGTAAGAAAGATGTGAAGTTCTTAGGCCCTGATCCTCCAAATCCTTAGCTTCGGGGAATATTGGAAGCTATTTCTCAGGAAAAGCTGAGTCCATGTATCGGTTTCTGCTGGAAGGCATCCTAATTTCCTAGGAAAAATCTGACACACACTTGCAAGCATGCTGTGAAGTACTAAAGTAAAATCTAGATACTAAATATCTGAACTAATTTCCCTTTACACCGTCAGCATTTGTTTTTTCCTTAGTCATACAAGATAGATACAAATATGTGTAAGGTAGCACAGTGCAGAAGCGGTGTGTTACTGACAAGTGTATTACTGCAACTGAAAAAGAGCGTATGGGCACATACGTGCTCCAAGTACTACTTTTGTCTTCCAAGAAGTCAAGTCCTGGCTGAGGACCACAAGTCCGAGAGAGATCAGCACAGCTGTGTGGGTGGCTGTAAGAGCCCCGCGGAGCCCAGCCTTTCGACTCTGCCTGCCTCAGTCCAACTCTCCCTTGTTCAAACACTTGCGTAGAACTTCCTTCCTCCATCCCAAGGCCTCGAGGAGTTAAATACAGACTCTTTATCTACAGGACAAAGACAGATTCCATTGGAAAACTGAATGATTAACCTAAATGCTACAAACGTCTAAAAACATTGTAAGAAATTTCCCCACCCCGCTAAACATCTACCCGCTAAACTTTACTGCTCACCTCTTTTCCTTCCAGTAAAGCCTTCCATGAAAAAATATCTATTAGTTATTTAAAATAGAAACAATATTCCTTGGCTATTCCTCAAATACAAGTTTTTCTTTCCTTCTTAAATTTAGCGCTATTGATTAACCCTGTACAGATCTTCACAAGGATAGATTTGATCTCAAAATCTAATAAGAAACAACAAAAAATCTCTCACTGAAAAGAGACTCTAAAAATAATGTGTTGCAGTCCAGATCCATACCCAAGGGTGATCGAGTTACTGCGGCTTCATACGTTACTGCTTATCACCTGCACGACGACCGTACGGTCCTCACTCATGATTGTGAAACAGAAGGGCTTAGCTTAAAGATAGTCTATGCTAAAGCTTTGTGGAGGTGAGGGAAGGCTGTGGGTGAGCACCAAACAGGTTACAGGGCCTCAGCTGAAGAGCAGTGACTCTTTAAGCTACAGATGTAGGATTACTTAAGGCCTTGCTAGTAACCCTGGGGAAAGCCGACTTGTGTAGCACAAGCAGTGGTAGACCCACACTTAACACCCTCTGGGACCCCAGAGCTGGTAAATTATCTACTTCCAGCTCATAGGCTAAAACAGCACAGAATCACACCCTACACTAATACCAAAGCACTCAAATAATGCATATTATCTCAACGCAGGCAAAAGTAAACATGGTGCTGTAGTGATACTGGGAGGAACAGACATGCACTGAAACACAAGGCTTTCCTTGCAAAGCAGCTTTCCCCATCACCAGATGACGAGGCCTCTGCAGCCTCTGCGCGCAGAGTGGGCCTTTCCCCTGGGTCACATGAACACAGCCTTCTCTTACCATTTGAAAGTCAGCTGCTGAGGGGAGGGCTAAAGGCCAAGAGAACTGCTTCCAAACAGAGATGACCTCGCAAGCTCTCTCCCACCCTCCGCTCTCTCACTGTGTAACAGAAACAAGACCCTTGGGATTCTCCTAAAAAGTCACAGGGAGAGAAAAAAAACTAAGTGGAGCACTGACGTAACAGCGGCTGGGGGGGCCTCAAGGATCTGGCTGCCAGTGATGCTGAAAGAACTGAGTGGACGGGGATGTGGTTCCAAAAACGGCAGAGAGGGCCCTGCTCCAGCAGGCGGGTGTCACGCCGTGCCCATCTGCCACAGCAGAGCATTGCACTGCTGCAGCACTGCACACACACTGCACGGCCCCAGCTCGAAAGCAGGATCTTCCACACAGGAGATGAGCCCCGCAGGCTAGGAAAGTATCAGGACCACAGCCAAGTATGGCTTTCGTTCTGGATCAAATACCACAGGAAGCAGGTTTCAACCTTCCCAACAGGTTATGAACAGCACCTAAATCAACAGTAAATTGTTTCAATAAGACAATACATAACTCACGCATTTTGCTGCTTCGGAATGCGTTTGTGTAAAAATAATACTGAAATTATTTTAATACAATCATATATAAAGATATGCAATGAAGAAATCACAAGTCGCTTGAAGTAAGTAATGCAACATTTTTAACTGTGTCTCTTTTGTCTGTTTCTGTCAGTTGAAAGATGAAAAGCGATAGTCCAAATCACAGTGTTCTGTACATTTAAAGGTTAACCAATATAATTAGTGACTCCCATTTGCTTCTAATTACATTCTTCTGAAAACAGTACCCGTGCATCTTCTGTTGATACTTTGTTTTGAAAGTTATGCCAGTAATAAGAACGACAATTCTGGACTCAGAATTACACTTTCAAATTGAGCTCTGGGCTTCTTTAATCCAAATAACCACCAAAGGAATCTTCTACCTTCCTGCCTGTATCTGCACACTCGGTCTTATGGACACCTCAACAAAATTCCTTGCACTTATTCTAAATTTTAGTCTTATAGATCAGATTTGTCTCAAGTTATATAGTCAGATAATCTTATGAAAACACTAAAGATACGTGACAAATAGAGATAACTCCCCACAGCCACTCGCAGATCTCTCCCTCTTCCCTTGCCTCTTTGAATTGCCAGGAGTGCATACAGCTGGTGGAAGCACCCTGCAGCTCCACTGCTGCAGGAGGACAGAGTCCCACTACACAAGTGGCTGTGGGCACAGACATCTTCCTGCAAATGACACATCAGCAAGGGAGCACATGAAGGGAAAGCAGTTTCTAACCACACCTGTAAATGCCCTGCCTTACTCTGAGGCAGGATTGGTCCTAGACAGTCAGAGAGTTCAGAAGAAACGAGGACACAGCTTCATACTTCCAGTCATCACAATCTAAGCTAGATGTAGTCAGGGACATCAGCACATATCTGATTGGCACCAGCAGAAACCATGAAATCAGAGGAGCTCTGCTCAGATTCATACACAGGGGGTAGCATGCCGCACAGCCTTTCCTACTCTGAGTCACTCCAACAGCTCCAAGACGTTCAGTAGCAACTTGTCAATAAAATCCATTAATTATGTATTTTATACAGAAATAGCATTTTTAACTGTCAGGCTACAACAAAAGAAGCGTTACAGCAAGGTGTGAATTGCGTGTTTAATAGAATAAATGAAATACAGGATAGGTATCAGTAAAGAAGTGGTAAAAGTGAGTGAGACTCCAACATTACGTAGATCTGCTTACAGTTTGGTATCTACACGAACCTAATTCCCCTCCTGATTTCAGTACAGTTACACTGAGCACTCCTTTGTGCTTCAACTGAGTTACAAATTCTCTGATGAATAACTGATAACCAACTCTCTTTTACGTAAGCCATTATTACTGGAGAAACAGCAAATATTAGAGACATGTTTGTCCTCACTCTTTCCAGTCTTCTTGTCATCATAATCATATCTGCCTGATATTTATATTTCTCTCTCTGATTGGTTGTAGCTTTATAGAACAAACACACATAACGCTGCACAACGAGTGGCACGAACTGTGCAAAAATTTCTTAGACACAGT
This sequence comes from Perdix hodgsoniae, assembly GCA_035772895.1. Lineage (NCBI taxonomy): Eukaryota > Metazoa > Chordata > Aves > Galliformes > Phasianidae > Perdix > Perdix hodgsoniae. The sequence continues at coordinate 1,765,601 of JAPSGF010000046.1, read as the reverse complement.
CTTATTTTTTGTCCTACGTGAATACATCTCTGCAGGCATTGGCAGCATTATGACAGAGTATGGCTTCTGTACTGCCTCACCGAGTTCTACACCTTGTGAAACATTCCAGCACTGTGACAGAACGTGCTAACAGCCAACCACTGACCTTCTAAGTAGGCCCTTGTCATTATTCTCCGTTTGAGACTCTTGGTTTACCAGTGATTACAGGTAACTCTAACTTCTCAAACAAAATCAAGAGGATCTGGGAAGCAGCTCCTAGAAGAAAGTGAAAATGAGTAGGGGATACTTCACAAATAAGGGGGAAAATTATAATACATAACAGTAACTGAGAAGTGAAAAGCTAAAAAAACTGCTAGTTTCACAGGAGAGTCGAGGTAGCAGGGAGAGGAGCTTAGAAGTGGTGGAGAGGGGGTGGAAAGAAAATAGATGTAACAATTCTGAATACATTCTCCATGTGAGGAAAAAACCAACAAACACAGCAGGAGGCCAAAACTGTAACCTGAGCCTGACCTCACTCTTGCTGGTTTTATCATAAAACCACTATGCTGAACTTTGGTCATTGCATCACCGATACAAAGTAGTCTCAAAGCCCAGCCAAGCAATTACACTGTGGTTGGTTTTTTCCTTCCCGTGCATTCAAGATGGTAGATGTTAGCTAAGAGCATTATCTTTTGAATAATACTAATGTCAGTACATTTGTCAGTCGGCTGGACAACTTGCTTTTCTGTGTTGGTTGTTTTGCATGGTTTTTTTTTTCTTATATATCACTGAACTGAAAAATGTGGGTGTGATGTAACATTTAGCTGGAACGTTAAGTGCCAAAGACATATTTTTGTCCACATCAAACCAATGCAGCACTTAAAAACACTGCGGATTGTAGGTTATGCAAAACAAAGCTTGTCACCAGTGTAATATGGCACCAGGAACTTTTGCTTGAAGATATTCTTAAGATCTTTTAAAATCTTAATAAACGTCCTTGCACAGAGGTGATTCATGGTTTACAGAGAGATAAGCACATAGGATCCAGTAACTCACCTCGTATTACCCAGCCAGTCAAGATCGAGCAGAGATGCAGAGCTCGAAGTCCTGGTTTTCCATGCTGATTATCCTTGCAACAGCATGTTAGGCAAGCGTACAAAGTCCTACCACTACCAAGCATTTCTGCTTCCACAGAACAGTTTATTTTTGTGCTGCACAGGAAAAGAATCAGTATTGGAAAGTAAGCGTTTTAGCAATCACTTCCAAGCATAAAACATAACTGCTGAGCGAGAACGCAAATAGATACCTAAAGCAATGCTGAGATGACATATGATTATCACCGATAGCAGTAACTGCCAAAAATTCCAGCCCGTTCCTCCGTGATTAAACTGACAGACCCTGCACAGGGGGCTGTGCAGAAAAGCAGACTAAACACTGACACTCGGCAAACCTCTGGGTGCCTGTCAGTACCCCACGTGTCAGCCTGCACGGCAGCGGGGAGGCTGTGACCATCCCCAGCAGTTCCCTCCAATGCCCAGGGCCACGGGCTACTAAGGCTGACTCTGCTGCTCACCCCAAAGCACAGATCCCCTTGTGCCAGGTGTCCTGCCAGGTGCAGAAACGCTCTCCAACACAGCACCGGCACTGGAAATGCTTTTGAAGTACCTGTGTCAGAACAGGCTGACAGCCACACTGCCAATGGATCCGGGTGGAACTCAAAACGGGCAACTGCACCGAGCAGTGTGAGGAGGGGAATCAATTACACCGCAACCTGAATTTGCATTCTGTACATCGCTGAAAGTGGGAAATGGGTTTGGGAAGAGGGTTCCGAATCACCACTCCTTGTTAGCAGTGCAGCACCGCAAGGCCACACGCATCCTCCTGAAGCGCAACGCGCATCTGAGGAGCTCAGCTTGTCTGTAACGGGGAAAACGCACCTGTTCGCACTGCTTTTAAACGGAGTTACCGAGCCCGGTGGCTGCAGCCCCGGAGCCCTGCCCAGCTGCTCGTCAGAACCGCTACGGGCTGCACCCCCGGCACAGCAGCACCCGGGCGCCCGACACCTGCTGAAAGCATCGGGCTGGAGGTGGCACGGGTCCGTTCGCTCCCGCGATCAAAGCGCGGCTCTCTAAGTTTGAAACCGCTCCGACCCGCCGCCCTCGCGCCGCCGGGAGCCGCGGCGCACGGAGCCCTGGAGGGCCGGCCTACAGCACCCCCGCCCCAAGATGGCGGCCGCCCCCCGACCCCGCGGCCCCTCGCGCCGGCGCCGCCGGGAGCCGTAGTCCTCCTCCCGGCCGCGCCCGAGCCGTCCGGGGGGCGGCGGGTGGGAGCGCCGCGCGGCGCGGGGGCGGCGGACCGTGGGCGGAGAACTACGGGCCCCGTGGTGCACGGCGGCGCGGGCGCGCATGCGCGTCGGGACGGCCGCGGGAGGAAGCGGCGGGAGGAAGCGACCGGAGCGCCGGCGCGGGCGGGCGCGCGGGGCCGGGCCGGAGCGGGCCGGGAGCCGCCATGCCCCGGGACAACATGGCCTCCCTGATCCAGCGGGTGGCGCGGCAGGCGCGCATCACCTTCCGCAGCCCCGCGGGGCCGGCCTTCGGGGAGAACCTGCACCGGCTGCAGCAGCTGCTGGACGAGGTGCGCGCCGAGGACCTGCACTTGGCGCCGCAGGGCCCGGCTCCGGCGGCGGCGGGGTGCCCGCGGGCCGGCGCCGTGCCGCCCGTCAGCTACATGCACATCTGCGAGACCGAGAGCTTCAGCATGGGCGTGTTCCTGCTGCGCGGCGGCGCCTGCATCCCGCTGCACGACCACCCGGGGATGAACGGCATGCTGAAGGTGCTGTACGGCACGCTGCGCATCGCCTGCATGGACGCGCTGCCCGCCGCCGCCGCCCCGCCGCCGCCCGGCCCGGGGCCGTGCCTGCGCGCCCTGCTGCGCTCCCGGCAGCACTACACGCCCGCCTCGCCGCCCTGCCTGCTCTCGCCGCACAGCGACAACCTGCACCAGATCGACGCCGTGGACGGCCCCGCCGCCTTCCTCGACATCCTGGCGCCGCCCTACGACCCCGAGCACGGCCGGGACTGCCACTACTACCGCCTGCTGGAGGGGCCGCCGGCCGGCGCCGAGCCCGCGCTGCCCCGGGAGGTGTGGCTGCTGGAGACCGCGCCGGCCGCCGACTTCTGGTGCGGGGGGGAGCCCTACCCGGGGCCCCGCGTCTGCCCCTGAGGCGGCGCCCGCCGCTCGTCGGCCCTCGGGACCGGACGGAACGCCGCGGAGCGCCCGGCCGCGAGGGGAGGCGGGCGTCGGCGCGGGGAGCCCCGCCCGGCTCGTCCCGTCCGAGCGCTCGAGGACGGCGGCCCGGGCCGCGGCTCGGCCCCGCGCTCGGATCGCGTCGCTCCCGCCGGAGGAAAGGCCGCCGGCACGGGCTGCTCGCAGCGCAGGGCCGCGCGCCGGGGGCCGCCCGGGGCAATAAAGTGACGATGTATTTATTTCTCGTGGCTGACGTGCGGTGACGGAGGAGCGGCGCGGTCCGGTTCTACTCGGCCGAGCGTTCGGAAGAAAACCCGGCGCTCTGCGTGCGTCGCCCGGCTCCGGTGAAAGGGAGGGGTCGGGCTCCAGCAGAGCGAATGCAATAAGAACCCTCCCGGGGCCGCCACCTCCACCCCCCTCGCTGCTGGGAGCGCCGCGCCGCCTTTCCTGGCGGCTACGGGACGGGCGGGCTCCGCTACGAGATGTACTGAACTGGCAAATTCCCACCCCGGGGCAACTCCCGGGGCGGGCAGCACTCCGCGGATACACAGTGGTGTGCGTGGGGTGGGAGTGAAATGAGTTCCCTTCCTGAGGGACGGTGTCGGGTCCTGAATTACCATTTAACAGTTCTTCACTGCATTATGTGTAAGATCCGGCTGTTAGAACTGAAGTTATAGAGCATTCCTATGCATGTTCCCTCAGCCAGGAGGAGACTCGCAGCTGCTAATTAACTGTGCTTGGAAGTTCTCATATAGCAGTGGCTGAGGGGAGTGGAAGCTGTGGGCATCTTTAGAGAAGACCGCTGCTGTCCCATGGATGCTGCTGTACGACACTACCCACTTGCCTGTAACCAATAGATACATATATCCATCTGTACACATACCCTAGGTTCAGAGAGGATTTGACCTGATAACTCTTCTCTAAAAGCGGTCTGTGTTTTTATATGGACGAGCGAACACTGAGCTTTGGAAGCCTTGTGGTTTCCCTCTTTATACTATTTATAAAGATTACTTTTTTGTAAGGCTTTTAAATAAACATAGTGTAGAAGAAACGCGGTGCATTTTGCCTTGCTGTGCTGTAAGCAGCCTTGAGATACAGCGTGTCCTCAGCAGGGGATGTGATCTTTCTAACGGGAGAAACTTTTCTAGAGGTGACGTACCTGTTTGTGCTGCAGGGAATGGCCCAGTGCCTCTGATGGCAGAGCACGCCGTGCCACGGGCTCCAGCCTGGGTCACCATGTGGGATTTTGAACACAAACCCACTTCCTAAGGGATGTTACCAGCCTGCTCCAGAAACTGTCCCACAAACAGCCTTTGTGTTTCTTTGTGTATTTATAAAAGCAGACTTGTTTTTCCTGTACGGTTGCTTGGACGGGTGAATTTTTAAGTGATTCTGAAACAGCATCACTTTTTTTAACTGGGAGGTGGGCAGGAAGGGCCGTGCAAGAATGAATGTAAAACATCATCAGCGTTATGCATACACATATGAATGCTTTTGCAAGGAAAAATTGGTGGAAATTATTTTGCTCAATTTCCATTTATTCTTACAGCACTGTGGAGCGTCTGATGTTTCTGCAGCGGGCTTACCTGTTTTTCCTGGAATTCCCCTGCAGCTTAGCATTAGTTAATGTGCAACAATTCACTATCAAGCGTAGTCATTAACTGTAATGCAGTGCCTCGGAATGGCACAGCCTGTGTTTCTCACTCGCTCCAGTACTAATGAAGGCTGTCATCCTTTTCCAGAAGCCCACAAAGACAGTGTGCTGCATGCAAACAGCAGTACTGGAAAAACAAACTGCAACAAAGAGCATTTTGGTTTTGTATCTCATCTCTCTCTCCTCCCCTTAGGTCTCTCTTGTTGCTTTTTATTTTTTCTCCTTGTGCAAGACCGAGCCAAGATATGTAATGGGATAGGATTTTAACACACCTTTCCACAGAGGACAGCGTGGTCCCTCACCCCGTAGAGTGCTGTTAACAATGGTGGCAAAACTGTTTTGTTTTTTAAAGAATGGTGTTAGCATCAAAGTATTACTGTGTCAGGAAAAAGAGAACCTGAGATGCGTTAAAGAAAAGCCTCTTCTTGCTTATTCAATGATTGAAACTTACTGCACGTGTTCTGGATATCTGTAAGCAGAAGGTTTGAGTCTGTAATGCAGTTCTTTCTCTCTGCAGTCTGTTTATTGCGTTTTCACAACAGCAAAATCACTGTTATTGCTGAGTTACAGAATAAATACAGGATATCTCACCACCGACCAGTCATTACTTTCCTCCGCAAGTGTGACAGCTTTGAACAAGCGCGGTAACGCGAGTTTCTTTTGCCTGGCAGCCCAAATGGTGCGTTTGGCCCTTCAAACACATCCAGCACGTGTGGTACTGCAGCTTGCGAAGCCAGTTGTTACTGTAAAGCAAAGGCACGGATTTAAGAGTGCTGATACTATTACACAGTGTAAAGTTTCTCACAGCTGTACGCTAGGTACTGGCAGTGTCCTTAATCCAGCTCACTTACAATTTCTGTGTTGACTTCTGCTCTTTGCTGGGGTCTCAATCTTGTGGCAGGGCTGCACTCAGTGGATCTTGCACTTGGGTAGCTGAGAGCCTGAGCTGGCCTACGACGCTCTGGCTGTGACCAAGCCATGGTTATCCAAAGCTGTGGCGGTGCCTGGGGGAGACCAGCGATGCCCGCCTGCCTTCCCGCACTGCAGCCCAGTGACGCTGACTGAGGACACCACGACTTTGTGTGGTTGTGCTCCGTGGCTGAGACGTGCCATGTGCCACCTCTCTGCCAGCAGGCCGCTGTCCCTTCAGGAGCCCGGGAACGTGTGGGACCAGGTGGCAAAGCTGCCCTTGCTGAGATGAGGGGAGGCTAAAGCTTATGAGAGCTGTGCGAGGAAGGTGGCGGGGTGCTGAGAAGCTCCTCAGCTTCTTTGTGCCCAGTTTTGGAGACCTGCTTCATTTCCAGCTCCGAAGAGCAGCTACTCCGAGAGCCAGCACCCTGGCAGCAGGGAAGGCAGCAGGAAGTTTCAGTGGAAAAGGCAGGCAGCGGGCTGCCGGTGGCTTCAGTCGGAACAGCTGTGCCAGAGCTGTGCCAGGGTTCACCGCAGCAGTGCTGGGCTGCTTGAACCACCAGCAACCCCGGCCAGGTCAGCATCCTCAAAAATAACTTACAGAAGGTTAAAAAAGAAAAAAAGAAAAAAAAGAAAAAAAAAAGAAAGAAAGAAAGAAAAAAGAAAAGAAAGGAAAAGAAAAAAAAGAAAAGAAAAGAAAGAAAGAAAGAAGAGGAAGGAAAGGGGGGGGGAAAAAAAAAAAAGGGAAAAAAAAAAGCGGTGTCGCGGCCAGGCCGATGTGCAGGGGAAAGCCCAGCTCGGGCGGAGGGCAGCCCGCGCAGCCCCGGACTCTCTGTGCCGGAGCCCACTCGTGGCAGCCGCCCCGGGCCGCGGAACGCCGCGCTGAGTCACACCGCCCGCCCGCTCCCACCGCCGCCGGCGCGGCTCTCGCCTCCGACGGGAATCCCCGCGGCCGGCAGCGCGGCTCGGCACGGCGGGGCCGGGGCCGGCGGGGAGCCCCCCTCCCCCGGCAGGCACCTACGGAAATAACGGTGTCAGCGTGGCATAATTAAGAGATTTATTCGTCGTCGCTTATAAACGCCGTGAGCGCCGACCCTGCCGTCGGAGGGCTATGTACAGAGCGGCGGGAGGGAGCCCTGTCCCGCAGCTGCCGCCCGCGGCCGCACACGGCCGTGCCGCCGCCCGCGCCCCGCGGCGCAGATCGGGCCGGGCCCGCCGGGTGCGCTCGTCCCGCCCGGGCCCTCCCTCTCCCCCCCGCAGACGCAACACTCTTCGGTCACCGAAAAGACAAAAAAAAACAACCCCAACCAGTGCGTACAAAAATATAGTCTCTAAAAAAAAAAAAAAAAAAAAAAAAAACCCCAACACAGCGAAAAAAAAAAAAATACCCAAAAAAAAAAAAAAAAAAAAAAAAAATCCCAATATTAATAGGCAGAAATGTACAGCCATACTACAACCAGGGAGGGAAGGCAAACTTTCCGGTCTCGGCGTCGCCGCTGTCGTCGGAGCGGATCGGTAAGGCACCCCCCACATGCAGCCGGGTACGGGCTCACACCACACAAGGCACCAAGGACACCTCACCACGACGGCACCGCATGCATCCGTCCTCCCGCCGCAGCCCCTA